>JANSLV010000002.1:600000-966084 GCA_029298845.1 Ophiostoma perfectum
GCTGGCTTCTGCTACCGAGCCCGCAAAGCACAACGGGGAGACACCATCGCAAGCCGAGCATACTGTGGCTAGCACCGCCACCCCGGCGGCTCTTGACAAGATTGTGACGGCTCTGCAGTCTGGCCAGCCGCTTGACGCGAACCAAGCTCTTGTGTTTGACCGGATTCTTCACTGGGAGATCGACGGCTTGACCGAAGAGCTGCGCGGCAAGTCAACGCGGCCCGAAAAGGCATACCCGCACAACCTGACATTCACGAACCACTACGAGTACATCATTCTGCCCACGCTGGTGTACGAGCTCGAGTACCCCCGGTCCGAATCAATCAGCTGGCGCTATGCCGCCGAGAAGCTGGTGGCCGTCTTCGGAATCATATTTGTCATGATTATGATCTCACAGACTTTTATGTATCCCGTGGTGATGCGGACGCTGGCGATGAAGGAGGCAGGCGTGCCGCTGGTCGAGCGCTTCAAGGAGTTCCCGTGGATGCTCAGCGATCTGATCTTCCCATTCATGATGGAGTATCTGCTTACGTGGTATCTTATCTGGGAGACGATTCTGAACTTCCTAGCCGAGATCACCTACTTTGCTGACCGCAGTTTCTACTCCGCTTGGTGGAACTCGGTCACCTGGGACGAGTTTGCGCGCGACTGGAACCGCCCGGTGCACCTCTTCTTGTTGCGGCACGTCTACCACAGCTCGATCTCGGCGATGAAGGTCAACAAGCATACCGCAACGCTCATCACCTTCTTCCTGTCGGCGTGCATCCATGAGCTTGTCATGTGGTGCATCTTCAAGAAGCTGCGCGGCTACCTCCTCGTCTTGCAGATGTGCCAGCTGCCCCTGGTGCGCCTCAGCCGGACGAAGTGGATGCGGAACCGGCAGACCCTGGGCAATGTGATCTTCTGGACAGGCATCTTCATGGGTCCGACCATCCTGTGTAGTCTGTACCTGATTCTGTAGTTTCTTCTTCTTCTTTTTCCCCTGGCTCTTCTAGATTCTCTTCCTGTCTTCCTGTCTTCCTGTTATCCTGTTTTCATTCTCCTTTACTCTCCCACCACACACTTTTCTCTACAATACCCAAGGCGTTATATGTTAACATTGCTTGTCTTTATTTTTTTGTTAAGAATTATTGTAAACAATATGAATTATGAATTATCTTTGTTATATGCATTCTAAAATGAATAGAATAAAAGCCTTTGTACTTTGAAAAATGAAAGCTCAGCACAACGAACAGTCTCTAGATGATCTTTGAACCATGATGCACTAAAAGCAGTATTACAGTCAATTTTATTTTTATTTTGAATTATTGTGTACCTGAATTGTTGTCGAGAGCAACTCAGGAAGAAGTAAACTTAACATGAAACACGTGACCGTGTTGGCCCACCCAGCCAGCTCACCATTACGCACGAAGCTTTGCCTGCGTTGTCCTGTCCGTCGCACCTGCCTCTGCCGGGGTCGCACCTACCCCCACTGTAAGGTTCCTTGCCTTTCCTGGCCGTTCCTTCGTTTTCTCAGTATATCGTTCCTGCTGTTTTGTTGTTGATTTTGCTGTTGTTTTTGCTATTAAATTACACGGTACATTTAATAACATATACCGCGTGCATTGAGCCCTGAAATCATCATCAACTTCCTCCTTCTTTTCATCCTCCTCTCCTTCATCGCAGCGCCCAATCTGTCTGTCTTGTCCGTCCTCAATTCGTTCAGCGCGTCCACGTCGTCTCAAGCCGATCTTCGCTCTCGTGCGCCTGAATTAACGCCTGACCCGCTACAGCTGACACAGCGACTAGCTGCCCCGATTCTCCATTTGACCACGGCTTTCTTTGTCCATTCTCCATATTTTCCGTCATCGAGTGTTGGGCATTCAAGCACATATTCTGCCCCCAATACCTCTTCTCCTCTTTTCCATCCTTTCCTCTTTCTCTCTTTTTCCTCTTGTCTTCTTTTCGTCTCTTCCATCATCATATCTGTCGCTCTCCCCCTCTTATCCATAGATTGCTCATCGCAAAAGCCACTGCCCATCATGTCTCGCGGAGGTACTACTCTCTACGTCACTGGCTTTAGCCACGGCACACGCGCACGCGATCTCGCCTATGAATTCGAACGGTACGTTTCCTGAAAGCCCGAAAAGGCTCGATCACAGCAACCCGCATTCGTCGCTATCGCCATCCGGTCATCGTTTTCGTCCTCGTCCTCGTCCTCGTCCTCGTCCTCGTTTTCGTCCTCCATTTCGCATCGCGTCTACCTCGTTCCGCGTTCCCATCCTCCCCGTTCTTCGTCCCCGTCGTCCGTTGCCGCACTTCTCGTCGATCGATTATCGTCTGCCTCCCCCCAAACCTCCTCTCCGATGCGCCTCGATGCCATCGTCATCGATCGATGTCGACCGACCCCCCATCGCCTCCAACATGTTCCCGTAACTCGTTTTTGTCGCATGCCTTTTTTTCGTCTCCGTCTCTCTGTCGATGCCGAGCCATCCAATTCTCAACTGCCCTCTCTATGCACGCGAACGGTACGATAGCGTCGTCCGGTAGCACAAGCACCCGCCCTTTTTCCCCTCGTCTTACCTTGGCATATTTGCCTGCATAGCCAGGCGGACGTCCGCGATATGCGCCTTGTGCCATTAGACCTCTGCCATTTCCCCCCATCCCACAGAGGCTACAGTCATTCTCAGAGAATGCTTGCGACATGTGAAAGCTCCCTCAATAGAGGTGTATTTTTCTGGAAGATCTCCAGAGAGACTGTGGCACGACACAGCTACATTTGGTTGGATGAAGGAGACCAAGCATCGGCACTATTAGAACCCAAGGCCTGTGACATTCTGGCGCCAATACTGACATTGTGACATAGTTACGGCCGCCTCGTGCGTTGCGACATCCCTGCTCCTCGCTCTGCTTCGAGCCGTCTGTAAGTTCTCGCACCAATATATCACCAAATCTGGCCAGAACCGTTTGAGTTATCCCATTTCAATGATCATGCGCTAACAAATACCAGCTTCGCTTTTGTTGAGTACGAGGACCGCCGCGATGCCGACGATGCGTACCACGACATGCATAACAAGCGTCTTGGTCGTGACGACATGCTGAAGATCGAGGTAAGCAAATAATTTTACTACCCCTACATGTGGAGCTGTCCCGGAGCCGAATGGCTGCTAACTTTGGTTCTTAGTGGGCCCGTACACCCCCCTCTGCGTCGTGGCGGTTCGATTCCGGCCGTGACCGTGATCGCCGCCGTTCTCCTCGTCGTGGTGGCCGCTCGCCATCACCTCGCCGTCGCGATTACTCGCCTCGGAAGGATGACCGCCGCGACCGCGACTACGACCGCCGCGACCGTGGTGACCGTTCCCGCAGCCCTGAGCATCGGTACGTGACCTTTCTGCCCGAGCTGTGGCATTGTTTTTAAGGACACATTACTAATTGTCTTGGCAGTGACCGTGACCGTGACCTGAAGGAGGATCGCGACGAACGCCGTGAGAGCGTTACCAACGGCGACGACCACAAGGAGCGTGAGCGCATTGACAGCCCGCCTCCCCCGACCCACGACGACCTCGACGTTGCAGAGTAATGGCAGCCGCTATACACTGAACGATCCAAAGCAGGAGCCGAAGTCCAACCCGAATCGATTGATAGCAGAAACGAGCGCTCATCCTTTTGCCGAATCCATCATAAGGCCTGGTGGCTGTATATGAACAGCCCCCCAGAGTATCGGCTAAAGAAGCTCCCGTCTTCTCTTTTACGTCAAGGTTGCAAATATCGCGAATGCTTTTCTTTCCCTTTGCCGTCTCCCTTTCTGGCAAATAGAAAGCGGTACGAAAGGGCGTCTGGCGTCTGGGCCTTAAACTTCTGGCGTTATTTGACGTTTCTATTGCGTTGTCTCTTTACATTTGCTTTTCATATTTCGTTCTGCTTGTCTCCCATTTTCTTTTTAGTGTTCGGATCGATCGGCCCTCTCGACGACTGTTCCGTCCGCCCAGCCAAGTCGTCAGCACAGTCCACCCCTACCCGATCGACCTCGTCCCCGTCCCTCGGCCTTGTTTTCATGCACTTTGCATCCGCCCTGTTCCCTACCAAGCCCTTTCTGAACCGATCAAACACGGAGGAACACGGATGATCTCTAGCAGCCCCAACAAACACACAGAGATTCATACAACGGCCATTATTACGGTGTTTCGGTGCATCACGGTGTTTTCAGGCTTACAGCCTTTCGTCTCTTTCCCTCGCCCTTCTCCCTGTTTCTTCTCGAATAACCGGCACGGCGGTGATCTTGCAACGGTGCAACGATCAGTCTTGTCTCTTTCATGCCCGACTGTTTTTCTTTTGCAAGAGTACAGAAAGGCGTTGAAGAGAGAAGATATAAAACACGGAAAAGTAATGTGTCTTCCTATTATCCCTATCCCCATCGTGTTGCTTCACATACCACATGCAATACCTTGATCTCACGCTGCCCCTATTTTGTTGTTGTATGATTGATATTTTCTTTCCTTTGTCTGTTTACTCCCCACCTCCCCCATTCACATATGTGCTACATGTGGCTCTGTCTTCTACTACTCTATTTACAAGTAGCATGTAATACGCTCTTGCTCATAGAGGAATATAACTGCAGCGTGCAACGCATAGTAGCGAGAACTAGATACCACAAGACCATATGCGTGCCTAGCTATACTCTTATTCATATGAATATATATAAGTTAGAACTCAAACCGAAGAAATCTGATTAAAACTAGCTGATCTGATTTGATTCTCATGGTACTGGTCAAGGCGATTAAGGTGCAGGGCCAGCATGATTTTGCCATGGTTTGCACGATGCCCCGAGAAGCTTATGTCGTGTGATCTTCAATGTGTCTTATGATTCTTTGTTTACTACCGGCTTTCTACACTGGCAAGATAAGATACATTCAATCTAGTCCAACGATATCGGTCTCAGGAGCTCTGATTTTTAGGACAGGTGCAGCGCTTAGACCCCATAGTAGAACATCTATAGCTAGCTACCCCCTCTCTATTCTATACGACGGGGAAAGCCGGCGAGATTCGGCTACGGAAATGCTTAGTATATCCGAGGAGCCAGCAATATAGATGGTATCATTTCAAGATCTTATGCTTTTCGGGCTGCTAGCTCGTACGACTATTTGAACACGTCTGGAAGTAGAAGCTCAAAGCGATCGAGATGACTACGATGCCTGCGCAACGTGTATACTCAGAACTACGTGATATCTCCAGCCAAACACGGTGAAGCCATGCAATATAAAAACCTGTGGCCCTTGCGAGTAATTCGCAGTATAAATGATAGTTGACGTCTGATGACGTCTCGATCGGAGCTGTCACTACCCCATATTATGCTTACTGCATGGCCTAGCTGCCCCATCCGCGACCCATAATATTATCCTCCCCGGATTTTATCCTACTGCCATCGTGCCTAGCAGCTGTCGAGGGAAACAGCAAGCTGGTCGGGACGTGACTGCCTCTTCTGTTGACAAGGCGAGATAAATGCCTGTTACCGATTGGTTCGCGGATACACGCGTGCAGGACGAGATTCAAAAGCCAAGAGTATTACAAATTGGCATAAGTAATTCTACATATGCTGATGCAGCTCAAAGCAATGTGGAATGATATTTTACATCTGGGCATCAACGAAGAAGCGAGGTGAAGAGTACGACTATCAGCATCAGGTTTTGCTTGTCGTGTGCCCCTCGCTCCTGCCTCTAATGGTCTTTGCACCAACTATGGGAAAGAGCTGGCCAAGGCGACCGAATGCCATCCCAAAGTGTCGATCGTGCCTTCCGTATGCCCATCTTTGAAGCGCTAGCTCGGAGGGGAAGGGAGCCAAACCGCACCTCCTCTTTACTATTCAATTACCTTATTCCGTACTTCACTTACTCGGAGACCTTGTGCACTTTTAGTTGGCTCTTTATCATGGCCAGTCCCTGCCATCTCTCATCTGCCCTTTTTGTTTTCCAGACATTCAGTAGAGAAGGGGGAAGCTTGAATACGTTAGAAACTCAAGGAGTCTATATCTCAATACGGGACATTGGGCTGCAGTCCGGTTGCACCTGCCTGTCTTGTATCGCGTTTCTGTGCGTTCTTGCCTACTTTGACAGCCTGGCGACAGCTCCTTCCATTCGAGCGGCTTAACAAGAAGTGATATTAGCGCGTATTCAATATACATTTATTTTAGGCAAATGTTTTATTTCAGTCCTTTTCTAGCTCCTCCTGTTATCCCAGTCGGTTCGTCCTTCTTTCTACCTTGCCCTCTTTCCATCTTTGCCTTTGCATCGTCAACTTACTTCTATCTTGCTTTTCGTTCATCGACAGCCATCTCCCTATCTGACCCCCCTGTACAAGTGCTCTCTTTGTTGACTCTCTTTGTTGACTAACAGCACTCGGCCACCAATTCCGACCTCCATCCCGGCTACACCCACACTACGGCATTACCTGCAAGCTAATACGTCAACGCACATCTACTTAGAGCCAGGATTTGCGGTCGCTTCCGAAACACGCTCTCTTCCCATCTCGTGTCCTCCAGCTCGCTCGTTTGGGTATCCGACATCTCTTGATATACCTCGCCATATTCTTGGACAACTTCAAATCGCCGCATGCCGTATCCCAGGACGCCGAAGCACGCGCATTTGCAGTACAGCCCCCATTACCTATCGCGGTTCTTTTGCGCCCAGCTTCATCCGGCCTCTTCCCGTTTCCGATATCCGAACTAAACCGCTGCCCAAGCTGTCTTGTCTCCAAGAACATTTACCAATTCTCGATGCTACCCCTTCTTTGTGGTGTTTCCTTCGCTTGATTCCACAGCTTTTAAGCGCGCGATTCTGTTTACCTGCAGCGACTTTTCTCAATATCGATAGATCGCATGCCTCCCTCGTCTTTTGCTGAGCAAACTCTCGAAGCCGTTTTGATCTACATACTTCCGACGACACCATCCCTTTGACTTTGGGTCCCGCTCAGCACGCGCACGCGCAGCACATCATACGCCTACCAGAGAGCCATTCTTAGTGGCCTTTCTCACTGTATCTAGCTCCTCTCCTCCGCAAAATAGCCATATTGGGACAAGCTCAACCTCTGAGAAAAACCCCCTTAAACCACTACGGAGTGCTCGACGGCGAGCCCTGCATCCTCGGCCTTGCTGCTTGCCCGACCTATTTCGCCTTACGCGACAAAGCCGGAGCCTCACGACGCGCAGGAAACAGACGACTTGCAGCCAGCAGCGCCCTCTACCTGACCAGACCTGGCCTCCTGTTTTTCTGTCGCATTACTGGCCTCTTCTCCCGACTGAAGAGCAGGACCTCTCTTTGACGGGTGTTTTTTCCGTCCCCTTTTCCTAGTTACTCCTTGGCAACTCACACAACCACAATGGCGACCGTATGTCTGTCCCAGTCTGTCCCCCCGTGCACCAATGGCGCAACCGTCAGATCAGCATGAGCTGGGCATTATTCAGCTTGCCTGCCTTTAATACTGACATTTGCGATTTAGGGCGATATTTTAGATCGGAAACCCCCTACTAAAAGCAATGTCATGGCGCAAACCCAGTACTTCTTCTCCGACCCGGTGGTAGCCGCCTTCTGCGGCGGCGGCATGGCCGGAGCCGTGTCACGCACCGTTGTCTCCCCCCTTGAGCGTCTCAAGATTCTGTTTCAGGTTCAGAGCGTCGGGCGCACAGAATACCAGATGTCTGTGAGCCAGGCGCTCAAGAAGATGTGGGTGGAAGAGGGCTGGCGCGGATTTATGCGTGGCAATGGCACAAACTGCATTCGCATTGTGCCTTACTCTGCTATCCAGTTTGGTAGCTACAATGTATACAAGAAGGTATGTCAACTTCGTCCCCTACTCTGCTATGTAGCTTGCGACAAGCTAACATCCCAACAACAGTTTTTCGAGGCAACACCCGGTGCTGAGCTGAACTCAATATCCCGCCTTGCGTGTGGTGGGATTGCAGGCGTCACATCAGTTGTCCTTACATACCCCCTTGATATTGTGCGGACACGCCTTTCAATCCAAACGGCTTCGTTTGCCGACTTGGGCAACCGCGTAGGGAAGATGCCAGGGATGTGGGAGACAATGGTGCTGATGTACAAGAACGAGGGCGGAGCCCTGGCTCTGTACCGTGGCCTGGTCCCGACTGTGGCCGGTGTTGCTCCCTACGTATGTATTAACATCAACTTGAGCTTTGCGATCGAATACTGACTGGAAGCAGGTTGGCCTCAACTTCATGACATACGAAGCCGTGCGAAAATATTTCACCAAAGATGGCGAGAAGAACCCATCAGCATTGCGGAAGCTGGCAGCAGGTGCCATTTCAGGCGCTGTTGCACAAACTTGCACATATCCTTTGTACGTTGCGTCCTGCCGGCTTGACATATTGTCCCTTTCGTGCTGCTGGCCTTGTGCTAACGACCGTTTCCCATAGTGATGTTCTGCGCCGCCGTTTCCAGATCAACACCATGTCCGGCATGGGCTACCAGTACAAGTCCCTCGCCGATGCCATCCGGGTGATCATCGCCCAGGAGGGCATCAAGGGCCTCTACAAAGGCATCGCCCCGAACCTGCTGAAGGTTGCCCCTAGCATGGCGTCAAGTTGGCTGAGCTTCGAGATGACGCGTGATTTCTTGGTTGGTCTAAGGGCCGAGGCAGACGACAACGCTCCTGCCTCATAGATTTCTTCTTCTAGGTGACAGTATCACCGACATTGTTGTTCTAATTTCTGTTCATCTCTATATATATTTTGTTCGAACTTTGTTGAGACAAGAGCCATAGAGCCTGTCATCTTTGCATTATAGACGTTAGAAGGCTGCGGTTGGGCCATTTTCATTTCTTCTTCTTCTTCTTCTTCTTCTCACCTATCTGGTCACTTCCTCGCCATATAATCTTTTACTGCCACATACATCATTTTGGAGTCTCGATATAATGCATTTGTTATCGGGAAGCAGGTTCTTGACTTCTTACTACATCATACACGGCATACACGGCATACTGGATACATTCGCTGGGGATCAAAGATACGCTGCTATACACGTTCAATACCTGCCTGAGTTCAGCAGTGAACAATTTTAATCAAGATACCATGGGTACCTACCCTCCAAGTGCATGTCTTGGTTCATGCAGATCTGTGGCATGCATCAAGTCTCGAAGTGACGTGTGAAGATCAGTCTTTTTTCCAGATTACATAAGAATCCAATTCATATGATGAATAAGCATATTACATAAGCAGGTGCCAAACAGGGCAGCTGAAATACCCTAATTGCCGCCTTTCACCGCCTACACACCAATTTTTGCCAAACCCTCTGGTCACCTTTTCTCTTTTCTCTCTCCGAACAAATAAAAGTGGACCAATTTTGGAATTTCCTTTGGCAAGACCCAGTTTTATTTTCGTAATTTTTTTCTGCCCGTCGTTTTGGCCCTCCCCTCCTCTTTTTACTCTCTCCTCTCGCCAGCCATCACGACAATCTCTCCTTGTCAACCAACGCCAACTTTTTCAGTCAACTTATCGGGGGTTCATTTAACAAAATCTCTTTTTAGAGTCAGCTTTCAAGATGGGTACGTGAGAAGAAGAGCAACCGCCTTTTCTCTGTTCGCCCAATGTCCCTCTGGTCCTCGTCGCCGAAGATCCGGGGGGGGGACAGACGGCGGACGGAGTGAGCGGCCAGCTACTTTTCCTTTCCGAGTGTGCGAGTGGATGGGATACACGAGGACGCCATGGAAGACTGCGACGTGGACGAAGAATACGAAGAAGACCGACGACGACAAATGGATTCCTGTTACGGACTGATGCCATTCTGCGAGAGCCGAGAGTTTGAGAACACTTCGAGACGACGTCGAGGACATTGGGAAAACAAGGAGTGCTTGGCAATTGGCTATCATAACCTGGAATATTGGTTGATATGCCTGGAACATGGCAAGAATTGGTCGCCGTGCATCCAGTTCGTCTTTCAAGATGGGCTGGAAGCACGAGACCTTCGCACCTCCAATTGCCAGGCATGAAAAGTTTTCACCGGTCCAGACAAAACCCGTTGTGGTTCCGAATCCTCTCATGGATCGGCTTGTTCTCTCGGCCTCTCGCATTGTCCAACCCGGTCTTCTTCTCTTCGTCTGCACGCAGTCTTTCGTCGTCCTTTTCCCATCTGCGACCATGGCGCCGGAACGTCCTGATAGTCGTGCACTTGTCGTGGTCCTTTGGGGCGTCGACGAGGACTCGATTTGACAGACTGTTCCTGGCTTGCCTCTCAATTTTTATTTTTGAGCATACCAAAGTTCCAAGGACTGACTGGGGATTCTTTCTTTCTTGTAGGTATCGATCTTAACCACCACCATGTGCGCAACACGCACCGCAAGGCGCCCAAGAGCGACAACGTCTACCTGAAGCTCCTCGTGAAGCTGTACCGCTTCCTTGCCCGTGAGTCGCAGCCCTTTACCTTTGTCGTGCCAGTGAATCTTCACTTGACAGCAACGCTAACTCCCCAGGCCGTACCGAGTCTTCTTTCAACAAGGTCGTCCTGCGCCGCCTCTTTATGTCCCGCATCAACCGCCCTCCCGTTTCTCTGTCCCGCATTGCGGCCAACATCAAGAACGTTGATGCCACCAAGAAGACCGTTGTTGTTGTTGGTACCATCACCGACGACAACCGTCTGCTGACCGTTCCCAAGGTCCAGGTCGCTGCCCTGCGCTTCACCGCCACCGCCCGTGCCCGCATCATTGCTGCCGGCGGCCGCGCCCTGACCCTGGACCAGCTGGCTCTTGAGAGACCCACTGGTGCCAACACCCTGCTGCTCCGTGGCCCCAAGAACTCCCGCGAGGCCTTCAAGCACTTCGGCTTCGGCCCCCACAAGAACAAGAAGCCCTACGTCGCATCCAAGGGCCGCAAGTTCGAGCGTGCTCGTGGTCGCCGGCGGTCTCGCGGTTTCAAGGTCTAAATGCATATATTGCCGTGGCCATGCATTGCTGTACTCGTACAGTGGATGTGTGTGTTTCTATATATGTGCTCTTTGGGCTTTGTTCTGCTTTACCCCTGCTGCTGTTTGTTTCCCTGCTGGCTTTGGTGTGCTCTTGCTTCTTTTGGGAGGAGCGGACGCGCCACAAAAAAGGTGTCAAAAAGAGGGTGCCCGAGACAGACAGGAGAAGCCCTCGTCTGTCTTCGAGATGGGCGGCGCCTCAAAATCGGATTCGTGTATTGCTTCTGGGTTCCGGGGCGCGTGGGCTATCTAAAAACAACAACAACAACAACACAAATTTCCTACGAAATGGCAAAAAATTTGAAATGATACCAATTTAATGTGACACGTTTAACTTATAAACTACTTTACTCTCTGTGCCCTGCTACGTGATGCTCAACGCCTATGCAGTGCAATGTACATTGCTGTAGTCTTTGTTCCAAGGACCAGGAATTATGCCGTTGCCCAAAAGCCTCTGCTCTATATTGTATCATGAATATAACAAGTCCATCTATCATCTCTTTCTATATTACATGTCCTTGATGTCGTCCCACTTGACACCCTTCTTCCTTTTCAGTGCAACAAAGAAAGACTCCTTGGATTCCTGTGTTGTTTAGTACGATGCCTCGACACACAGAAACGTTTCTAGCCTTCTCAGCTCGGTCTGGTACTTACACTTCTCGATGATCCGGGCTTCTCGCGCACCACCTTGGTAAACATCTTCTTGAGGCGCATTTCGAAGGCTTTGTCCTCGCCGCCCTGGTAGAACTTGCAGACAAAGTGGCCGCCGGTGCGTAGTGTGTCGCTGGCAAATTCAAGGGCAGCGAGGCACAAATCCATGCTGCCGGCGTGGTCGCGGAAAGCATTTCCGCTCGTGTTCATCATCCTACGGTAAGGGTTACTCAGCGTGTTCAGCCAAAAGCCATATGTTTGGGGCCAGGGTGCTGACATGTCGCTAAGAACGATCTGCTCATGTTAGCCGTGGTCAGTGCGGCCGAGACACACAAAGTAAACATGTGCGTACATCCACCTTGGTGTCGTGGACCGGAGCTGAAGCGGTTGCCTGGCGTTCGGATTCGAGGTAGCTCAGCCGGTCCACGGCAACGGTGTCATTCGGAGCTTCTGGTGTGGCGGGTGCGACGGCACCGGCACCGTCTTGGTCTGCGTCGTCGTTTTCGGGTTCTTCAAAGATCACGCCCTTGTTGTCGTCTGGCTCTGTCGGCTTCGGCCGTGGAGCTGCCGGCGTCTTTGGCGATGCTGGCGGCTGGGCTAGCAGGTCTTTGACCAGTTCGCGCACGGCTGGTGATAGGAAGTTGCCCTGGATGGTGGACACACCACGGGGCGGCTGGGCCGGGATCAGGTCGATGCCAACCACGCGGCCGTTTGGTTTTGTTCGTTCAACAGCGACCTAGCATGTCAAAACAAGAGCTTATGTTCCATACGGCTGGAAGACACGCACCTGAGACCAGCTTCCTGGTGCATAGCCCTATACAATTAGCACTTTCATGGACACGGCTGTGCTTAGTACGTGGAACCTACAAGATCCACGATTGTCTGGTTTGGCCTGAACAGGCGGTGTCGTTGGTCAATCTGATAGTCAGCCACAAGAAGAGCGATTTCTTGATATACAGTCCATTAGTAGAGTGTAAATACCTCCAGTAGCTTGAAAGCGGCCCGGCTCTTCAGGCCCTGGACTTTGGCCTCGCGCGCATATAAGTCCTTGCTCTGCCGTGCCTGCCAGCGGGTATTTGATGATGAAGAGCCGGCTGTTGTGGCACTGATGGAGAAGCAGCGAGATATACATGACTGGCACGCCCATGGGCTTGTTTTAGAGGCGGCTGGCCGTTCTGTTGTCGCCGGTATCAATGGCCGTTGTGAGGATGCTATGAGGACGGTTGCCGTTGAGGCTCGTAGCACAAGGGACCCGACCGGCCGCCGGCCTGTCCTTCTTAGTGACGGTAGCATGTGCGGGTATGGAGGCGGATGAATTTGTGGCGCAAGGGAGAGGAGCGAGTCAGGGCATGGCAAATTCAAACTGGCATTTTCAAGGCGTCTCGTCACTCATTCTAGCTGTGATGTTCACCATGAAAATTTACTTATGTAAGAATCCTGGTTTGGTAGGAAAAGTGGAGAACAGTTTTGCTGTAAGACCGACCATCTTGTGCTTTGCGCATAGCAATGTCGCAAACGCATCATAGACTCCAGTGCGGTTTTGCTTGTATCGGAAATAAAGACAGGCTTCTTCCGGTCGAATAGTCAGTGCTTTTTGGTGTAAATAAAGCAATTCAGAAACGAGCTTCTGAGGGCGACGAGCCATGCAAGCACTCGAAGTGACACGGCGCGAAAATAGTCAGGTAGCTAAGAACTGCGGGTGTGAGTTATGTCACGTCCAGTCGTACTTCACAAGACCGATATGTAAAACATGTGTTGAACATCATATTGCCATTAGGGGTAAAAGGTCGGTGCACGTATGCTTTTGCGTAGGTTTGGCTACTTGCCCCGGCTTACGTAAGGATAAATATAGCGCGTAAGGATAAATATAGCGAGTGCGACGACCACGATGCCAACGACAACGCTCGAAGACCTGGCTGACTCAACCGAGGACGTTCCAATGCTAAAGCCCGAAACTGTGTTATCGCCTAGAACCTATGGTGGATAGGCAATCGAGACTTTAATTACTGAGTGACTATCTAGCATGTCAATCATAAGATATCAATACGTACAAGCTTTAGTGGTTGTCCAGATGTAGTATTTAGTCACTTGCACCAAGTCAAACGTAGGAAATACATAGAGATACATCTACAAAGGCCGAAAATAAAGCGAGTGTCCCATGCGCGGGCTGACCTCTAGCCGCGTCGGGAGCACTCCATTTACAAAATTAGCGTATACGCCCACTGCATAGTAGTCAGCAGCCACCTGGAACAGCACTGGCCGGTTGGTAAGGTGCGGCGCCCAATGTATGAGCGGCTCTAGCCTAGCAAACAGATTCCCCCGACCCGACTGGCAAACTATGCATGGAACTACCCGAGTCGCTGTTTAGGGAGGTAAGACTCGATGGGAATTGCATGATGTTGGGTCGTCTTCGACATGCCGGCACCGTATACACAGACAGCCACACCAGGCGGCAGCCTTGTCTTCTTCTCCTCTCTGCGAGAATGGATGGCCTGACTCACTGCAGTGCGCAGGTCTTCGGGGTGGCCTCGCGAGCGGGTTTCGCTCGTTTCTCGAAGCCCGTTGGACTCGGGGGGACAGCAGAGTCGCATATGTGAACAAGGCAAGCCATGGTCGTGTTGATCTGTTGTCAAAAGCACCCGAGCTATGTAAACGGTTGGCCTGGCCCTGTGGAGAAGATACGCCCTCGTAGACCCTGTGCCACACGGAGTCGGCTTGTCTGAACACGATTTACCTGACGTCAAGGGGGTGTTGCTCCGGGGCGAGGACTTTGACATGTTTTGCCTTGGTAAAGCACTCCACGGAGTAGAATAACAAAGAATGTGCATAGCTGATCATCATGGTAGTCTAGACAAGGCCCCGTGAAAATGTATAAATGAACCCGTCGCCGTCGATTCATCCAACAATTCCATCACACACTGCCATCATCTACTTACATCATTCATCTACATCACCCATCTACATCATCCATCTACATCATCAACAATAGCTCACTGCTTGTGATACCTGATACCTCTCGTCTGCACATCCTGTGAAGACAACCAAACCATCAAGCACCAAACACCTCTAAGAATCCTCACCGACTCTCACTCACTCATCATGGCCTCCGTCGGTTACATGCGGCCATCCGTGATGGCCCAGGTCTTCCCTAGCGCGCCCAAGTTCACCGAAGCCAACCTGCCTGACCTCGCTGGCAAGGTCTACATCATCACCGGTGCCAACGCCGGCGTCGGCAAAGAGCTCGCCCGCATCCTGTTCGAGAAGAATGCCAGCGTCTACATGGCCTGCCGTTCCGAGGCCAAGTGCCAGGCGGCCATTGACGAGATCAAGAAGTCAGCCAAGTCGGAGACTGGCCGTCTCGAGTACATCCACATCGACCTCGGCGATCTCGCGTCTGTGAAGCCTGCCGCCGAGTCCTTCTTGGCGCGCGAGACCCAGCTGCACGCGCTCTTCAACAACGCCGGTGTCATGCTGCCGCCCGCCTCCCAGACTGCCACCGTCCAGGGCTACGACGTCCAGCTCGGCACCAACAGTGTCGCTCCGTTCCTCCTGACCCAGCTCCTGACCCCCGTCCTCAAGTCGACGGCCAGTGCCACAAAGGAGCCCACTCGCGTCGTCTGGGTGTCATCCATGGCCGCTGAGCTATACTCGGAAAAGTACGGCATCGACATGTCCAACCTGCGCGGCAAGACCTATGTCCGTGCGGCTTCCGACCCCATGACGCTTTACGGCAACAGCAAGGCTGCCGCATACCTGCACAGCGTCGAGTATGCACGCCGCCACCGCGACGACAACATCATCAGCGTTGCTGCTAACCCGGGCAACCTCGACTCGGATCTGTACCGCACTGTCGGCGGCCCTGGGCAAGGAAAAGAGGCCAGCGCCCCCGCAGACCAGGACGCCGGACTGGGCTTTGTCCAGAAGATGAGCATGAAGGTCTTCCGCCGCTTCATGCTGCATCCGCCCGTCTACGGCGCTTACACAGAGCTGTTCTCTGGCTTGTCGCCCGAGGTCACGCTGGAGAAGTCTGGTGCTTGGGTCGGTCCCTGGGGCCGCTTCTTCCCCATGCGCAAAGACGTTGCCGAGAACGCCAAGCCAAAGTCCGAGGGTGGCCTGGGCGGTGCTGAGGCCTTCTGGGACTGGTCCGTCGAGCAGGTCAAGCCCTTCATGTGAAGTCGTGCGGACTAAGCTGGGTTGTGTTGAGTTGTGTACCAAGATGGGGTCTATTAATACCGGAGCTGTCGACCTGTGTCCTCTTTTCTTCTTCTTTTCTTTCTAGATTGCCGTTCCATGTTTTATCGCTGTTGCTTTTGATTTGAGATATCCTTGATTTAGTTAGATAGACGGAAAATATATGTGCTATGCTGTTACTGGTTTCTTACTGCCCCTGCCGGTGTCAGCACTTTGTTTCCATGCATTGTAGATCTCTACTCAAGCGAACGTCGCGTCAGACGATTACATCACCGCTGATGAAAGTAAGCATGTCAGCAAGATGCAATCTCCATTCATTCAATACTCGTACACTGCCATGCGTCGCCACCGATGCAAAACAACCCTGATAATGCAAACCAAAGGGCAAACCAAAATGTTGAGCCAATGCCCAAGTACCCAAAACTCCGTTTCCAATGCAAACAAAATCCATGACCCATATCCCAAATCATCATACAGTACATTCCCTGGTCATCCTATCCTTACCACCCCATGTCGGCATCTATGCTAGGAAGCTTGCATTCACGCCCCGCCGTTCCCGCTTCAGGGGCGAGAAGCCGCCGCCAGCAGCGCCCCCGAACGCATTTCTCATGCCACCAAGCATAGTGCGTTTGTTAACAGGACCACCTGTTGCACGACCTGCGCCGCCTAGAGCTTTGACAGTCCGCTTAACTCCAGCGCCAGCTGCTGTAGATACTGCCGCCGCCGCCGGCTTGATGGGCCGGGCGGCTACCATGTCTTCCTGGTCGCCATTATCGTCGTCCTCGTCAAACACAGTCTTGCTGCTGGCACCAAGAATCTTGCGCTTCTTCTTCTTGGGCTCGGCCTCCGCCGTGAGCTTAGTTACTGCTGCAGCGCTCTTCTTCTCTTTCAGAGCAACAGCTTTCGGAGCCGCAGCGGTAGGCGGTAGGCGGTTCTCCTGCTCGGTCGATGTTTCGTCAATCGCTGATGCTTGTACGGGTGCCTTCTTGGCTGGTGCTTCAGCTGCACTCACACTATCCGTCTTGGCAGCCTGCGCTTTTAGGTTCTTCTTAGATACCGGAGCTTCGCCGAGGGCCTTGTCCTTGGCTGGACGGCCACGGCGCTTGGGTGCTTCGTTGCCAGTCGCCTTTGCTGCGATAGAGGGAGTTGAAGATTCGGAAATGTCGACAGACGCAAGTGTTGCACCGCTTGCTGATATGCGCCTGCCCATGATCGAGTCCTCTGGAAGCTCGCTCTCATCTCCGGGTGCTGTCGAATCAACCACTGCCGACATAATACTAGCAGACTGTTCAGTAGCCGCCTGTTGTGACGTGTTTGCTGCTGCTTCTGTTGTTGATGTTGTTGCTGTTGCTGCGGTCACCGGTGCTGGATCTGAAGACTCATCCATTGGGTTGCTAGTTTTGTTGAGGAAAGGCGTAATGGAGAAGGTGGATTTTTGCACGGCTGCGGAAGGATCAAAGCCTCTCTTCTTAAGAGGTCGCTTTGCTCGTCCTTCATTGCTGACACCCGGGGTCTGCAGCATCAGTTCTGGGCCGCCGGGCTCCTCTGCCCTCCGCTTCTTCGATACTGCCTTTGTCTTCTTGACAGGTGCGCCGCCCTCCTTAGTAGGGATGGAGACACCGCCACGAGCAGGCTTGTCTTGGATTCCAGATGTTTCAGCCGCCGAGAGCTCTGCGCGTGCGCCCTTTAGTTCCTCCCGCACCTCGCGAAGCTTTGACTTGAGGTCGTCGACGCGCTGCTCAAACACATCAATCTGGCCGCGCGCTTCAGCTACTTCTGTCTCGAGCGTCTTCTTGGCACGTTGGCTCTCACGCTTCTCGTCCGCAAGTGACTTCTCCAGCTCCTTCAAACGGCCTTGCAGCTTAGCTGTGGCAGCCTCAGAATTGCCGGTGTTCTCTTCGCCGCGGGCTTCCAGCTCGTTCTGAACCTTTTCCCGGGCACGCTTCTCTGCAGCTAGCTTCTTCTCCAGGTCTTGAATTTTCTGCTTCAGGCCCTCTTCAGCCTCATTGCCGTCGCTTGTCTGGCGTTCTGCGGTGCGCTGAGCGGCACGCTTCTCGTTGGCGAGTTCGACCTCGACAGTGTTGAGTTGCCGCTCAAGCGCCAGCTTTTCAGCCAGCACCTCTTTTTGGTGAGTCAGCTGCGACCGCAGGTGGTCAACTTCGGGCTTTAGCATGGCGAGTTCGCGGGTAAGCGCCAGCTTCTCGGTGAGGACTTTCGTAGAGTCGTGGGTGGCATTGTTGAGCGACATGAGCTCGGTCTAGCGCGCAAAAGGGTCAGCATTCGCATCTAATTTGAGATGCCAGGTTCAGTCAACATACCCGCAGAGAGGCGTACTCGCGAGCCTGGGCGCGTAGTTGATTTTCCTGCTCGCGAACCTTCTGGTCCAAGCTGTCTGCCTTGAGCTGTGCGTCCTCATACTGTGCCGCCAGCACCTCGACGCGACTGTCCAGCTGCGATGCATGATTCTTCAGCCGGCCGTTTTCTTCTATCAAAAGGGCAACGCGGACCTTCTGCCGCCGGACGTCTTCGTCTTTTGCCACCAGAGTCTCCTGGTGCCGCACTTGAGCATATTTCAGAACGAGCTCCTGGCTCACTTCAGATCTCTGCAGAAAACAGCTCGTTAGCTGTGTGATTTTGCAGGTAATCGAATTGAACACTTTCCATACCTGATCAATGTCCATAGTCGTCATATTTAGGGGGGAAACGCGTCTTGCCGTCGCGACAGCCGGCTCCTCAAGAGAGGAAAAAGTAGGAAGCAAATAGATATATAAGAGAGTGTCGAAGTAAACTCGATTAAAATAATCGCTAACTGAACATCGGGAGGCCGTCTCTGGTTGACAACGAGGCTGTCGTCGATATGTGCAATAGACGATATATATCCCACAGCAACGGGGAGAGCAGAGGAGAAGGGTGGGCGGGCGAGCAGAGGGCGGCGGGCTAATGTTTTGTTGTGGATTGTTTACTTTGGCGTCCGAGACAGCTTAGCGCGAGGATTATGTCAGCCGCGTTTCAATGACGCACTGGGGAAAGGCTCTAGCCCGGGTCGGTGCTGGATTGGTCCGCAGCACAGTGTCGCGCGTGAGGGTGGGGCGCATTGTGGCCAATGAGAGGCCTCAGACAGCTTAAGGCGTACGTGGTTCCTCGCAAGTGCAATGGGGGTCTTGGCGTGAAGGTGTCCAATCCAAACGTGGTAGGAGCGACTGAGAACAGCTACACCTCTCGAGAACCAGCTGCATCGACCAATTCGAGACAGTTTCGTCAACGTCTGCCCTCAACGACGACACCGAACCATCGACGACGACGTCGCCATTTTCGAGAAAACGCAACCGCCCGAGCCTGCACGGCCTGCACAGACAATAGCTACGGCTACTGTTCCGCCTCGTCGCTCTATTGAGCTTCCCATCCCCCCCAGCCACATTCGTTATCGATTATCTGCTCTCCTGCTTTTCCAATACCTACTTCGACCTCAAACCAGCCCCAGCCAACCGAAACGATGCGGTGGCTTTCGTTTCTCGCGTCGTCGCTGCTGTGTGTCGGCACTCTAGCTGCCAAGAAGAAGGCTGACGCCGGCGTCGATATCTTCGAGGGCTTCCACAGCAAGCAGCTCTCTGGCTCGCCCATCAAGCTCGACGATGCGTCCTACAAGAAGCTCGTGGCCGGCACGCCGCGCGACTACAGCTCAGCCATCCTCCTGACCGCCATGGACTCCCGGTACGCCTGCCAGCTGTGTCGCGAGTTCCAGCCCGAGTACGAGCTCCTGGCCCGCAGCTGGACCAAGGGTGACAAGGCCGGCGAGTCCCGGATGGTCTTTAGTGTTCTCGACTTCAACGACGGCCGCGAGACCTTTATGTCGGTGTGTACTACCATCTTACACGTCTGATCGCCTACGAGTGCTAACATCTCCAGCTCGGCCTCCAAACAGCCCCCGTTCTGCTTTTCTTCCCCCCGACCTCGGGTCCCTACGCTGCGGCGTCCGGTGACCCCATCCGCTACGACTTCACCTCCGGGTAAGACACACTACGACTATAGCACCATTTCTGATTGGAAAAGAAAAGGATATCGAGAATATGTTCTAACTGTTTAGTCCCGGTCCTGCTGAGCTGGTCCACACCTGGGTCTCTCGCCAGCTTCCTGGCCGCCCTCACCCCGAGGTCAAGCGTCCCATCAACTGGATGGCCTGGGCCATTGGCATCACCATTGCCCTTGGCGTGGTCACTCTTGGCTTTGTTGCCTGGCCCTACGTCCTGCCGGTCATCCAGAACCGTAACCTCTGGGCTGCGGGCAGCTTGATCGGCATTCTTCTCTTCTGCAGCGGACAGATGTTCAACGTCATCCGCAAGGCTCCTTATGTGGCCGGCGATGGCCACGGTGGTATTAGCTACTTTGCACCGGGCTTCCAGAACCAGTACGGCATGGAGACCCAGCTCGTTGCCGCAATGTGTGAGTATTCATCACTTCTTCTTCTCTTCGCCCGGAAACCCCAATGAATACGTTTTGAACCTCAGCTAACAAGACAGACGGTGTTCTGTCCTTTGCTGCCATTGCTCTCGCCGTCAAGGTCCCGAGAATAACCGACCCCAAGGTGCAGCAGGTGGCCACTCTCGCCTGGGGTGGTGTCATCTTCTTCATGTACAGCTTCCTGCTGAGCGTGTTCCGCATGAAGAACAGCGGCTACCCATTCTCCCTGCCTCCTTTCATGTAAGGCCAAGTTGCCGACTAGAGAGGACACGCTCTGCAATGAACGTCGAGCCACCGACGACACAACGAGACACGTCTTCCTCGTGCTTGCTTGCCAGTGCTGTGTTCAGTGGCTACGATTAGCTGCTTCGGCGAGGGTTTGCCCAGGAAGGCCTTGGGAAATATGTACAAACACTATAAACAACCGTTCAAGAGATACACAAAAGAAGGGCTGCTTGTCATGGGCACGCAGCGAGTGGTACGGAGAGCCACATGTTTTATACAAGGGCGCGATTTTGTTTTTTTAGTTACTGAGCCATAGTAACATGTTCGTTTGATCTTTTCTACCGGATAGCCTTGTATTCGCAATGCAAATTCGTCACAACAAGACCTCGTATGCTCGATTGTGCTTTATGTAATCATTATATATGGCTACGATAGCAGACCTCTCCTCTGTGTTTGAATTTGTTTTCTCTCTGCCTTTCAGCACCAGCTTGGGTTTTACGCCTTACTATCAGTTTGAAGTCTGTATAGCATACGGTCACCGAACAAATAAAAATACCGAGGCCATAAGCCTTTGATGTCCCATATCCTTGCCACTCCCCCTTTGTTTAGCCGGCCCGGCTATGCCTAGCACTGTGGTTTACCTTTTGATTTAGCGGAAGACAGTTCGTTGTTTATTGATCGTCATTGATTGAAAGACTTAGGGCCTCAGAATCGTTTCATTCTACCGATGCCCTTTTGATTGTCTTCATTTATTCCCGGTGTCTTGGCACTTGTATATGCCTGCAGGGGGGACTGGAGATGAGGGGAACCGGCTGGGCTAAAGCAGGTGTTGTGGGCGATATAGATTGCATATAGAGTGAACATGTTGCTTCAAGTCATCTCATCGCTGGCCTCCGCCAAGGACACTTGTTCTGAATATACCATAGACCCAACAGAGCCGGGCCGTCGGCCATGATCTTGTCTGGACGTTGGTCGATATCAAGAACTGATCATCTGTGTGCCTGATGCTACCCACGGCGAGTACTGTGACCTGTGAGGCGATCTCTTCCTTTTTTGCTCTATATTGTACACATACGGCCGTCTGCCATAATCATAACGGTGCTCTCTTGCGGTCCCGAACATTATATTAACGTTGATCTTTTATCTTGCTTTATTTATTTGCCTCAATCGAGGCTCTCTTATTCCACCTCCGTGGCCAAAGTAAAAGTCGAGTACTACCTTGATGACGAATGCTGCACCATGGAAGCAACTAACAGCCTTTTGAGAAGCTCGGAGGCTCATGGCCGAGCGATGCTCCCCTGGTACGGGCCTCGCATCCTGATTGCAGGTCTAGTCCGGACTCACCAGGGACATCTTGTAGGCCCTTCGCCCAGACGGACCTCTTGAATATACACACAGATGACGGGAAAGCGGGAAGGAAAAGCTTTAGATTGTTTCCACATGTCGAAGTGACCTAACAATGACTTCGGCGGCGAGAGGCCACATTCTCTGTCACTCGATGTTGATATAAAGCTGCCAGTCTACCTTGTACGTTCTGCCTTGTTTTCCTGCTCATTCTTCTATCCCTTCTCACACTCCAACCAGCTCAGCCTGTTTTGACCAGAGGCACACTCTCGTTCTATAACGCCATGAAGTACCAATACTCTGCCCTGCTGGCGCTCGCCGCGTCGGCCATTGCAGCACCACCATCCCCGCCCGTCCAACAAGTTGCGCCTCGCAAGGCCGCAGCTGCTTGCACATCGGCTGTCACCCTGGATGCCTCGACCAACGTCTTTAAGACGCACAAGCTGCACGCCCACCCATTCTACCGCCAGGAGGTTGAGGCTGCCGTCAAGGCCATCAGCGACCCCAGCCTCGCTGCCTCAGCTGCTAAGGTTGCCAATGTTGGTAGCTTCCTGTGGATGTAGGTTGCCATTCTTCTGCCATATATTCGCTTCGGATGCCCGACTGACATACTAGCGACTCCATTGAGAACATTGCCAAGGTCGCGCCTGCTATCGCCGATACTCCCTGCACCGATATCCTGGGCCTGGTCATCTACGATCTGCCCGGCCGTGACTGCGCCGCCAAGGCCTCCAACGGCGAACTCAAGGTCGGCGAACTTGACAAGTATAAGACCCAGTACATCGACCCCATTGTGAAGCTTCTCAAGGCGAACCCCAACACTGCGTTTGCACTCCTCATCGAGCCCGACTCGCTGCCCAACCTTGTTACCAACTCCGACAAGGAGGCCTGCAAGAACAGCGCCTCCGGCTACCGCGACGGTGTCGCCTACGCCCTCAAGAACCTCAACTTGCCCAACGTCGTCATGTACATTGACGCTGGCCACGGCGGCTGGCTTGGCTGGGATGCCAACCTGCAGCCCGGCGCCGATGAGCTTGCCAAGGCTTACAAGGCCGCTGGCAGTCCCAAGCAAGTGCGTGGTATTGCCACCAACACGGCCGGCTGGAACGCCTGGGACCAGAGCCCGGGTGAGTTTTCGAGTTCCTCGGATGCCAAGTACAACAAGTGCCAGAACGAGAAGATCTACGTCGACACCTTTGCACCGCTGCTCAAGTCGGCCGGTATGCCCAGCCACGCCATTGTCGATACTGGCCGCAACGGTGTCACCGGCCTGCGCAAGGAGTGGGGCGACTGGTGCAACGTCAAGGGCGCCGGCTTCGGTGTCCGGCCGACCGCAGATACCGGCGATGAGCTCGTTGATGCGTTTGTGTGGAGCAAGCCCGGTGGTGAGTCTGACGGCACCAGCGACAGCAGTGCCACCCGCTATGACTCTTTCTGTGGCAAGGACGACGCCTTCATCCCATCTCCCGAGGCCGGCACCTGGAACCAGGCCTACTTCGAGGCACTGGTCGCCAACGCCAAGCCGTCATTCTAAAAGGAAGAAGAAAAGGTACCAGTTGTTGAAGGTTGTTGAAAGGTGCAGTTGAGCTTGAGGAAGGAGAGCTGCACAGTTGTTGCGATGGGGCAGGATCTCATAAAGAAAACGAGAGTAAAGAAAACGAGACAGGTTTTTCTCGGATACTATAAATTATAAAATCAAACTATCTGAGCTGATCACAGCCAGTATGCATATCAAGGTTGTTCCCTCGCTTGGACTCTGGCCAGCAGCTTGAGATTCCTCATAATGCTCTTCGTACTTCTACCCTGCCTATCTCGTGCTGTTCATAACCATCAATACATACCTTCTCAGTGCAATCCCATAATGTATCAAAAGATTAACGATGCTCGTTTCTTCTTTGCTCGCTTCCTTGCTCCAACTCCCAGTGCCCGTCGTCGGGTGAGACATAGCGGCTCTTCCGCAATGTAAGTGATAAGGCCAACTGCCAAGGAATATACCACATCAATGAGGGAGAGCCTCCGGGCCAAATGACAAAGGAAGAAGCTGTAAGTTGTTAATTAAGCGTTGCCATGGTTGTATGATATAAAAAGAGGCAACACATTAATGCGAGGGCACCGGACTTACCACTTCCAGCTTGACACCAATGTACTGCCCATCCTTGGAGAACATGAGAACCGGCATGTCGAGATCGCAGAATTCACGGATGCTAGATACTTAGTATGGGGTCTTGATATGAAGAGAGACAGAGGGGAGAGAGGAGAAAGGGGGCTCGACCAAACTGACAATTGGCGGCACATGCCACATGGCGAGCAAGGCGTATCAGAAGATGCTCGTGGTGCAATCACAGCAATAGCCTTGAAATCACGGTGGCCATCAAAGACGGCCCGTGCCAGAGCCACACGCTCAGCACAGGTGCCGACGGGGTACGCGGCATTCTCGACGTTGGCACCGAGAATGAATCGGCTGTGGCCGCTGCTACCAGCTGTGCCACCGGAGCCGCCAGGGCCCTGGACGCCGTAGCGGGTCAGGACCGCCGCACCAACGGGGAAGTTGCTGTATGGGCAGTATGCATTGTCGGCTGCGTTAACGCTCTGGCGATGCAGCTCGCGGAACTCCTCGACAGTGATGCCGAGCTGCCGGCACGAAGCCTCGACCTGGGCAGTGTCGGTGCTAGAATGGGCGCTGAGCGGAGACATGGTGAAAAGAGAGTAGCGGGAAGGGGTGTGTGTGAGTGCAAGAGTTGATAAAAGAGAGGAGCGAGACCCTTTTATGTATTTTGTATTTGTAGCTTCGCGGACGGTGCGACGGCTGCCGACGGCCTTTTCCACGTGGGGAACGACGTCACACTGGTTATCTTTGTCTAGCTGTCGTTGGTCTGGGCACAGTCTTGGGACCGAGATTGCGCAGAAGTGCAATGCAAAGATGGGTGATACGCCGGGTCGGCTGTATTTTTCGTCCTGGTGGCTCTTTGTCGCGCGATGCGGCGTTTCTCTTAAGCAGGAGAATCTCGCTCTGTTTCTGGCTGATAGTGGCTAGAGGAAGCCCTCGTGCACCAAGTTTTGCCACTATTGTGCTCTGACAGGAAGGTGACCACCGATCTCACAGCAAACCCCGCTGTTAGCTGACCGTTGCAGTCAACGATCGGCTAATCTGGATTTATCTGGAGGGCGCCAGCGCCAGTCTCTGCGCACTGCTCATTGCTCCACACAAAAGCGCCTGATCGGGTCTGGCCACACCAGCGCTCGTAGTGAACATGCAATGGCTGCGAGCTGTGCTAGGCTGAGCTGTTAGCTGATTCTGACGTTGCGAGCCGGTGACTGGGCTTCATGATGTGTAAACGGACGAGGCTCGCCGGAGCTCGATTGCGCAACCGCCAGAACCGGCACATGCTTGAAAACGCCTCCCCGCTAATTAAAGAACATGTGCGCAAGCAAATAACCTTTGATGATGCGCAGAGCCGATGTGCAGGGCCGATGCGACACTGGCTATGGGAGTGACGTAGGATGCATCGATGCCAATAGACGCTCTGCCAGGCAAACGGCTGCTTGACGTCCAAGTATTACATAATACACTGGCCGTTCCTTCCTAGTTATCACTGCCGCAACTGTGCCATGTGTTTTCCCGGAAAGGCAGTCGCGACGTTTGCTGTTGTTTTTGCTTCCAACGGAAACGGAAACAGCGACCGTCTACCCCAACGTAGCTTCCACAACTACCCCTAACTGCCCCTGAGGGCCCTGAGTAGTGATTGGCTAGAAGCACGCTAGCATGTGCCAGATACGCATACCCAAGCATGGCGACTCTCAGTGGTGGGTCCGTGCACCATTCTCGACTCGGCAAGACATGTCACCCCTGAACGTCGGTGCTTGTCCTCGACGATGAGACATGCAAAACTCGGCTTCAGAGCGACAAACGGCACACCGACGACATCGACTGTACAGACTGTGAAACGGTCCAACGGCGCGGGAAAGCCGACTCAGAAAAGCGCAGACGGCCAATGTTCTCCGCTCAACACCATTCGCGATAGCTCTCGACCTCGACCACCGCGCCGACCCCGAAGCTTGACGACGGCAACGGCGACCTCCATTCCTCTCTTTGATACCCCCCTCCCCCTCACCTTCTCGACGACTCGCCGTCTTCCAACATGGATCAAGCAGATATCCCCGCGCTGCTGTCGCGGCTGGCCAGCGACGAAGATGCGGCACGCAAAATGGCCGTGTTCAAGCTCCAGTCCTCGATCAACGACCCTGCCTTTGCAGACGTCTTCATCTCCTCTGGCGGTCTCATTATCCTGCGCCGGCTCATCCTGGCAACGGGCGGCAATACGCTAGCCTACTCTCTTCAGTCACTAAGCCGGCTGCTCGAGGTCGACATGGGCTGGGATATTTTTGAGGGCCCCTCGTCGAGCGACTTGGTGGAGCGCATTGTCGAGCTCATTGTCACGAATCCGCTCGTCAATATCCTGCGTGGTGCCATGAGCATCTTGGTCGCACTTGTCAGCCACAGCCAGTCATCAACAGCCCGGGGTGTCGGTGTCGGGATTGGTGCTGGCTCAGCGTCGTCCGCCCTGCGCACGAGCCAGCCTGCAAGTTTCGGTTTCCGCGCCCTCAAACCAGCTGTAGCCGTCTACCCCCAGTTTTTCGAGCTGGTCATCCAGCAGCTCCAGTCGGCTGACCATGCGCTCTGTGCCAACGCCCTCATGCTTGTCAATGCCCTCATTCGCGACGCCATCTCCAACGACCCTGTAAACCTGTCCGCGTCCGGTGCCAATGGCGGTGCATCGACCTCAAACCCCCCAAAGTCAGGCAGCGGCAGTGGCGGTGCTGCATCAGCTAGCGAGGACTGGTCGAAGCTGGTCAAGCGGCTACAAGACCTTGGCCTGATCAAGGCTGTTTACAACCTCATGCAAAGCTCCGCTCTGCAGGATCTAGCACATCCGCTGCTGGAGTTCCAGTCGCTGACCAAGGTGCTGCTACGCAAGTGGAAAGAGGTCCGGATCGATCTGGAGCGTCCCGAGCACCGCCGCGCCCTCAAGGGTCTGCATTTGGCTAGCGCACCCGATAGGAACCACGCCGGCTCTGCGTCCAATGGAACAGCCGCAGAGGGCGTAAAGGGCAGTCGGCGCCACAACCCCGAGAAGTGGCGGCGTCTAGGATTCGAATCCGAGAGCCCGGCATCCGAATTTGAGATCACCGGGTTTCTCGGCATGATGGACCTCACAGACTACGTACGCAAAAACGAAGATGGCTTTCAAAAGCTACTGCTCGAGCAATCATCACGGCCAATGGGCGAGCGCTGTCCCGTGGCAAGAGCCAGCTTGGCAGTGTCGATGACGCTGTACGAGCACTTTGAGGTTGACCGGTCCGATGTCGAAGACCTGAGCAAAGATCTGCAGGGCTACTACGAGAGCCTGGACGGTGCTGGTGTCGACAGCAAAGATGCCGACCGCGTGTTCCGGCCGCTGCTCTTGCAGTGGTCACGCCTGCACACAGCTGGCCTGCAGGCATTCTTCCGCTTGTGGAAGGCGACTGGCGCGGAACGGGATGACTTTGAAAAGGTGGCTGAGTTGGTGCGCATCCTTATCGAGCAGGTTGTCGGACAGGCCGGCCGCACCAAGGACGTTGCCGAAGTCGAGGAAGAGCTGCAAGAGCACGACTGCGCAGGCCTGCGCGAGCTGCAGATGGGGCTGCTGGAGCTGTCCTTTGAGGACCAATGGGGGCCCCACCTGTACCAGGCGCGCGACGAGCTGCGCATGGAGGCTCTGCAGTTTGTCAAGGAGCAGCGCATCCGGTGCCTGCTCCAGGGCTCGTGGTTTTCGCGGCCTGTGCCAAAACGGGACCGCTCGCACAGCAACCTTGCTCTCCAGTCGCCGCCTCAGACAGCCGGGCAGCAAGCACAGCCACAGAAACGGCGGCTGTATGAGCCAAAAGCATGGCGGTTCGCCAAACTGTCACACAACCGGCGGTACCTGCATTATGCCGACTTTGCACATCAGACGCCGCAAGACCCTGGCCTCGATTCGCTGACAGAAAAGATCGATCTGAGCACGATCAGCTCTGTAGTGTCCAACGTCTCTGCCAACAATGAGGACGGCATCAGCGAGGTCAGCGGCGGTGCCCTGTCTGGGGCCGGTGCGCGGTCAGCCACTACCAAGATCACCGTCTACGCCTTTGAGAACCCCGACGAAGCAGCCAAGACCGATGGCAATGCCGGCCACGCCAACGGCGACAGCAACGGCGCCGCGACTCGCGAGGTGGCTATTCTCACGCTGCACCCGATCAACCACTCATTGGCGTCGGAGTGGCTCGATGGCCTACTTATGCTGCTGAACCAGGCGCCCATCACTGCCGAGACGAACAAGCTCGTGTCCCTCGTTGGCGACTATGGCATCAAGATCCGACTATTAAACGTTCGTCTCGAGACGGTCTACGCCGGGCCCCTACCCGGAGCTGGTGCCGTCCCGAGCCGCGAGGGTTTGGATGACGACTACTTCTACGAGATCTGAAAGCAATACACGATGGTTCTTCATCTGCCGCATCTTCCTTTGCGAATCTCTTCCAACTCTAATTCACTTTGTCTTTTTCTTCTTCTTTCTCCTTTTTTTTTCTTCCTCTTCTTTCTGCGTTTCATTTTCTTTCAATGTGCAAGTTATAGCGATGGCACGCGAGCACGAGGCAGAGGCACAGCACGCGTAAAAGCGTCAGTTGTCGTTTACCCACAGAATTATATCATGACATATACCAGACCCAATTTCGGCGTTTTAATATTACAAAAGCACGCATCAAGGATTCCAGAAAGGTTATAATGTATGCAATCAATGAAATTATGAAGATGTAGATCAGGCAATATAGTAAGCAGAATAGATCCAAGCCGAAGAGATCAAGCAGAGCAGAACAGGCCAGTTGAAACAGTGCAGAATCATAAACAGACTAGTGACAAAACAGGAAATGAAAAACATGAAAGGAAATATGAGGCCAAAGTCATAGAACGCCGCCATTAGGGAGAGAAAGTATCAAAAGAAAAATATGTGTGCAAAGTATGTGAAGCCTTTTTGTTCCAGCGTGCAGCCTCCATGATAAACAAACCCCGGAAATGCTATTTTTGTGAGTATTCAGAATGTCCCAAATACTCACCATCCCCAGCAGCACACCTCCATTCTTGCGCCATGTAATATTAGGGGTCAGGAGGTGGGTGCGGGGGAGATAATCAACGAAACTTTCTTGACGTTTTACATGTTCGCCAGCTCGTTGTCAATCTGGCGATCCATAAAGGTGCGGCGCTCGCCGACCAGCTCTGTCTGAAGGCGCTGCTCCACGAGAGCACGCACCTGCTTCTTGGTCACAGTGTCGAGATCGACCTCGACCAGCACGGATTGGATGGCCTCGACGATCATATTATCGTCCGGTCCGGCGTGGCCGCGCTGGAAGTCAAACGACATCACCGACTGGTGTGCCGCCTCACTGCCCAGTGCCTGTCGTGCGCCACCGGTGAAACCAAGCTGCGAGGTAGATCCACGGAGGCCACCAAGAGAAGGCGAGGTGTTGGAACCAGCGCGCAGGTGGCTCATCGGACGGGCCAGCCCAAACTGGTTGGGGGCGTCCTGGTAGGGGCTCGACATACGCGGATCACCCATTCCCATGCTGGCCATGGACTGACGGTGCTGGAGAGGCGCGTCGGTGTAGCCCATGTTGGGCACTGTCGAACTGCGCGCACCATACAGACCGGGCGAGATTTGGCCCTTGGGCGGCATGAACATGCTGCCACGGGTGCCCATGCCAGCAAGAACCGAGGGCTGACGGACAGACGAGTACATAGACTTCATGTCATCCATTTCATAGCCATCGTCGTACATGCCACCTTCCTGGAAGCTCTTCTCGTTGACATTGCCACCGCCACGACGGCCAGGAAGGTTGTTGATGGTGGCGTAGTCGTCCCAGCGCTGCAGAGGGATGGAGCGAGGGTCGAAGCCTTCATCGTCGATAGCGATCAGCTGGCGCTTGCCGGATTCACCAATAACGACACGAGTGTTACCCCAACTAAAGTTATCCTGGTTCCAGAACGAGTAGACAGGCAGGATGAGCGAGTATATAGGGAAGGCAAGGATGTAGATAATCATCCAACCAATGTGCTGCCACTGGCGCTTGACAATGAAGATGATCGCCTGCAGACCATAGACAGCAGCCAGAATAATAATCGACCACAAGGGGAAGGCTCCAGAGTTGGTGGCGACGGAGTAGATCAGGTAAGCCAGGTAAGCACACGTGGCCGGAAGAATAACCGTACCGAACAGATCAATAAACACGACAAAGCGCATACTGAAAAAACAGAAACCACACATCTCCTTGAGGAACATGAGCTCCATCAGGTTGTGAATAGTAGAGTTGATCCAACGGCGACGCTGAGAAAGAAGAACGCTCCACCTCTCGGGTGCCGCGGTCTGGCAGTAGGCCGATGCAATGAACTTGTACGACATGAAGGGGAAGTGCTTGGTCATGAGTGTTGTGAGGAAGCGATCCTCGCCGAGAGACAAGAGATTCTTCTTGTGCAGAGTGTCAACATTGCAGTCGCTGTATTCACGGATAATAGCGTCCGAAATAATAAGCGGCTTGCCCTTGTCAGCAGTGCGAAGACGGTACATGGTGAAACTGTTCTGTTAGCATAAGATCGAAAATAAAGTGCAGGCATGGGCGAGATAAAAGAGTAAACATACCAACCAGGCAAGCAGGTAACGCTGCCAAAAAGGGACTCGAAAGCCTTGGCCATGTGATGAGAGATGAAGTATTCGTAAACCTGGATCATAGTCCACCACGACCGTTCCTCGTTTTGCAGGCTGGTTTCACCGCAGATACCGGCAATCTTGGCATCATTGGCACAGGCAGCCACAAGACGGTTCAGAGAGTCCTCCTGGACGTTCGTATCAGCATCCACCATCAACATGTACTCGTAGAGTTCAGGGTCGACGCCGATAACATTGTTGATCTGGTGGAACATTTCCAGCTCGAGGGGGTTCATAGGTGCGCGGTGGTGAACACGGTTGAGGAAGCTCATGAGCAGAATCTGCGAGTCACGCTTGCCGCGGTTACCCGGCTTGGCCTTGGCCTGCTCGGATTCTTTGCCAACCTTGACAATAACGAGGTAAGGGACAACGTTGCCCTCAAACTCGTAGAGGCCGGAGAATACCTTGCCGTAGTTGAGCTGTTCGCTACCAGTACCGACAGACTTGAAAGGCAGGGCGGGAGGATCAACCTTCGGGTCAACGCCGAGAATATCCAGGACAATCTTGGGCGTGGGACGATCGTTACCCTCACCAACAATGACACCGTCACAAATGACGCAGATGAGCTTGCGCTTGTTGTCGTACTGGAGTGCAGTAAGTGAATCGAGGGCTTGGCGCAGTGAGTCTTCGCCTTCGGTGTAGGCAGGCACCTGGCAGATGACAAACTTGTCCTGGGGGGCAGGGCGACGCTTGGAGCCGAACTGCAGAGCAGACAGGAACTTGACGACAATGACAATACAGATGATAATGGTGAAAGCCAAGAGAATGTATCCGTTGACCTTGCAGCGAGGAGTGTCACGGAAGTCAGGAACACCAACGTAGAAGTTATTCTTAATGCAGTTCATGCTGTTGGCAATATTGACCTTCGCGGTGTTGTTGGATTCGGCACTGGTAATAAGCTTGTTCCAGGAATCGGTGATATCGGTGCCAGGAGAGCTCTTCACAGCATCGGTCAGGTCGCTGTTGAGGAACTTGTACGTGGACAGGTCGTTCATGAGATCGAGCGTGTAGAAGTAGTTGCTCAGATCGTAGACAGCTCCATCGTAGATAACCCATTGGTAGTTGTTGGTCTCACCCTGCGTCTTGATGTTCTTCTTGGACCAAACCAGGTCACCCTTGTAGTACTTCTTGATGGCAGGCTCAAAGGTGGCAGTGTACCAGTCGTCGTTGGCAAGCGCACTGGAGGTGACAGCCTGGCGCGAGCCGGAAATATGGTTGGCAGTAGGGATGTTCAAAGTCGAGTTGAACTGGAGGTACAAGCTCTCATCAGTCACGAGACCAGGGCAAGATAGGGTCAGAGGAGGCGCGAAGTAAGGGTCAAGAACAAGACCAGCCAGGGGCTGCATGACCGATGAAGAGACGTCCTCGCCTGTGATATCACTGTGCTGGATGCGCCAGAATTTGGAAATGTCGTAGACCTTGCCGTGGATAGCGACAAAGAAATCAGCATCACCCTGATGGGTGCTGAGCTGGGTTTCCGTCCAGGCCTTGTCGTAGTTGGGGCAAAGAATATGACCAAAGGCAACGATCCAGAACACGACGATGCCGTTCAGAAGAGCAATGATCATGCACAAGACAAGCTTCTCACGCCATGCCATACGAACATCAGGTCTCTTCATGCGGCCGACATAGCGGAGAAGAGGAGAAGGAATCCAGAAGGTCAGGGTCCAGACGATGGCAACCCAGATACGCCGGCTCCTGGTGATAGGCTGGGAAGTGATCTGCTTGCCGCTAGCCAGCTCGGGGTCGAGTCCAATAAACTCGCCGTCGTCGTTGTAGTACAGCTGGCCACGCATGTCGTCACCCTTGGTACCAAGGCCATAGTCACCTTTGATGACGCGAGCGTGCTGCGAGTTCATAGCGTCGCCGCCCATAGCACTAGCACCCATGACAGAGGGAGCCATGTTGGTGCCCATACCACCCATAGCGCCCATGCCCATGGCACTCATACCGGCGACGCTAGGAGTGCCACCGAGGGGAGAAGGGCCGACAGACATCGCAGACTGGCTCACATTGCGCTGGTGCATGTTCTGGTGCGGGTTAAGCAGCAGCTGGTCCTGGCTGTTGTTGGAGCCGTGGGAGCCAATAGCAGGAGGCTGGAAGTAGCCGCTCTCCATGCCACCGGGGACCATCATGGAGCCGAGTCCACCGGGGCCCATGCCGTTCTCGGGCTTGAGATCCAGCATGTTCTCGGCCTCCCACCACGCATTCTCGCGCATCCAAATACGCTCGGTACCAACAACGACCTCGCCATTGCTCCAGCCACGCTCAAGAACCCAGCTTTCGATACCGTCACGCCCGTCACGACAGCCGAGAGAGGCATATCGCTGAACGAACTCGTCGTAATCGAAATCAGCAGTGAAATCGAGGTTCTTATTACGGCGGTTGGCCCATTCAGGCAGACGCCATGCACGGAGCTGGCGCGAGACTGTGCCGGCCGACCAAGCCGAATTCATGGAGGGAAGGGCAGCCAGACTTGCGGGCGACTCGTCTGTAGGGTGGATCGAAAGGTGGTACCATACACGGCTGCTACCAAGGACATTGGCAAGATCGAGACGACCAGCGCGGCCCAGGTTGACACCCTCGGACTCATTCGGCACAAGGAGGCTCTTGACAAACCCGTCGGGTTCAGACGACAAAACAATGCGCTCAAGAAGTTCTTCACGCTTTTCAATCAAATGGGTACGTTCGCGGCCAGCGGGGCCGGTCATGATACCCAGATCAGGGCCAACTTCGTTGACGGCGTTCTCCATCTCTCGGAGAACGGAGGAACCGGTGGCAGTGACATCGACACCGTCTTGCTTCATCTCCGAGTTGATGCCAAGGCCATCATCGAAAATGCCACGCATGGACATGGCTTTGCCCAGGACGGGATCGGGGATCTCAAGAACAGTGAGACAGACAGTATCGCCATTGTCCTCGTTGGAGTTGGGGGTGCGAGCACCGTCGACAGACTCGTCACCATCACGGATCCGGCCCATCTGGGCAGCAATGGCGGCATTGGCCTTGGAGATGACCCAATCGACGAGAGCCTCGTACAGGCCGCCAATAAATGTACTACGCTCTTCCGTAGAGCACTTGTGCGACAGGATTTCGGGCTCGACACCCAGGAGACCGCTGACGTCGTCACACACCTCCTCGAGGACATCCTCGTCCAAATGGTAGTCCAGGGTGTTGCCCAGCTTAAGAAGGCCGGCAAGAATAGAGATAAGGTTGCGGTGGGAAGCGCCTTTGATGCCGATGTCCTTGAGAGCAGCGCGGAAGTCGTCGGCAGCAGCGGCGTCATCAGCAGTAGGAAGGTACGAGGGAGGATCGTAGGTGCCCGAGCGAGACAGCAGGCTGTAGTCTGCAGCCGACTTGAGGCCTAGGAACTCACGCTCGGCGGGTGTGGAGGCAGATGTGAGGAGGTAGTAGAAAACATCGAAAGCACGGTGGCCCTTCTCCGACGGGATGTTGAGTAACCCGCGCTGGGTATCGATGCCGCCCTGGGACAAAGCAAGCGAGGCACCAGTCAAGTTACCGGCAAGGTTAAGCGTTAGGGAGACTCCGAGGGCAGTCTGCAGAGGAGTTGAAGGGTTGAAGGGAGTGACGCAGCGGAGGAAGGGCTGGATGGCCTCGAGAGACTTGAAAACGGAGGTTGGGATGCCGAGTGGCAGCGCCGACAGGAAGGGGCGGAGGACGGAGGGAGTGGACGAGTGCAGGGATCCGAGAATGACGCAGCCGTCCTCGGCACGGCGGCGGGCATGCTCCCAGGCGCGAACGGCGAGGGCGGTGTCGACAGTGCCACCAGGCTGGCCGTCAAGACCGGTTTGAGACGCGGTCAGCCATGTATTGACGACAATGCTGGAACCGGCGTCGAGGCTGTAGGGAGAGGACGATAGGTAGATGTTGTGGATGGCGTTGAGGAGGGTGGTCGTCGACACCTGGGAGGACTGCTGTGCAGCACCCCGAGGCGCCTCGGAGCCGACCGAGTACATGGACATGCGGTTGTTTGCCATGACGGGCAATGGACGGAGCAGAAGAGCTCGTGGCCGGCGCGGGAGGACACTGGATAGCCCAGGCCGAGGAGGAAGAGGTCTTTGATGTCGGAAGCCTCACGATGTCGAGAATAGGAATCGGCTTGCTGGAGGTGAGAGGACAAACGGGTTCGAGCCTGCTCTGCGGCACAGGAATCGGAGAGGACGGTCGATGAAGCGGCTAAGCAATCAAGCAAAGCAAATCGGAGGGATAGATATTAGGTAGGGTGCTCTATCGTGAAAGAAAAAAGAAGGAAAATAAATAATAAATAATAATATAAAGAGAACAGTATCAGCGAGAGGATAGGAACAGTATAGAAAAGGAGAAGAAAGAAAAAGAGGTAGTCAAAACGACTGGACAGAAGCAATCGAGGGAGCGAGTGGCAACGATTGGCAAACAGAGGGACAAGGGACGGGGAGAAGCAGAGTGAAGCACAAGAATGCCAAAACGCAAGATGTGGTGAGAAGAGAAGCAAGGTGAGAACGGAAATAGGATACGACGAGACACGAACAGAGAATAGCGAAGGAGCCAGAGTGGTGTGGTGTGGGTGCAATGGCAATACTGCAAGGGGAAGGAACAACTCAGGGGCCTGCCAGGCGAAATTCAGCGGGCCACCGGACGGCAGGCACGAGCCAGAGAGCTGGAAGGAGGTAGTGGGCACAGGGCGAGGACTGTAATACGGGGGTTGCGGGAGGTGTGGGTTGCTGAGAAGCAAGCACGAACAGCTGTCCAGCAGTGTATCTAAGACTCTTTAGCATCTTATGTCTAATAAGATAAGATACAAGATATCACATTGTCTTACGGAAGGTACGGACGTGCAGATGCAGAGCAACAGGAGACGCCAGCACGAAAGGCAGGCACTACGGAGCGCAGCAGGAAGGTGCAAACCAGCAGACTGCGAAGAAGGCATGAGCACTGGGAAGGAGCAACCGTCACAGTGGCCACGGATGCTACAGTGCAGAATGGGAGATTCAGAAACGGCAGGAGCGCCGGGGGCAAGCAAGGAACTTGTGCATGACGGCCCCAGCGCGTCGAGTCAATACGAGTTTGGCCTTAAGCATATGTCACAGACTATCACTCGACGACTCCGTTCTGGATTGGGTAAGCAAGCGATAGCACGCTGTGAGTGGTAGAGCTCCAAGAGCTAACCGCGCTAAAAGAGGTAGAATACTCGTAGCTACGCAGTGGCAAGTAAACAAACGGCAAGAACGCAGCAGCATACCCAGGCTGCCATAATGCGATACTACGACACCTTACGCGGTAGTGTTTGTAGCCAAGTAAGTATCTTACGTAGGACAGAAGAATGACAGCACACGCAAATTTTCACAATACCGTGTCGAAAAAGAAAATAAGAGCTACGCAAAACGACCAGAGCCCAGTCTTAAGCCGCACCGCGATGGCCGTAGTCCCGACTGGGCCTAGGCCTGCGTTTCCTGTTCAGGGGTTGCTAGAGGGGTAGCGCTGGCGTGTGTTTATTTTTACTTTTGCAGGTCGGTCTCCACTCCGTATTGGCTGCTGCTTTGTACGAGTATTTAGCTCGATAAAATACTATTTAATTCTCCTGCAGTGCTGCACGGTCATCCTTGCTGGCCCCTCCGCCCCTTTGAGCCAGCAAGCGGGCCAGCCCACGCAGAAGCCGGTCCCCAACACGTTAGTCCGGTCTTTCGGCTGGTTTTATGTTTGTTTTTAAGTGTAGAGTTGTTTTTACGGTTTTATGGTTGTTGTTGGTAGCGTGATTTCTGCTACGGGCCCTGTTTTGCGTCGAGATGCATTTCCTCGGTCACCGCTGTCGCTGTGCACAGTAACAATCGCTGTCTGAATATCCGCCGGACAACTACGACTATTGGTAGGCGAGAGGTCTGGGAGACACTGGAATGTGTGATCGATCAATCGATCCCCCGGAAAATGTATCTGATGTAAGAAACGCATAAATATGTGCTGAGATATTGTATTGCTTGACTACAATGCGTGGGAAAGGTAATGAGCGGGAAGAATGCGACGAAATAATCTCATCGAGCAGCGGCCAAGGCGCCGGCAACAGTGCACAATGTGCTTGTATTGATGCTTGACTGATCGATCCCACACTGCAAGTATTGCCATATGAGGTTGCTGCTTCCTTTCTATTCATAGTCAATGACGACACGGTGTACGGGGTAGTGGTGCCCTCGTATCCAACGGCAAACACAAAGAATACGAGGAATCGAGGGCCTTCTGGAACGTGCCCCACCGCCCATCCGTCAAGGAACGAGAGCGAGTTGTGTGCAGTGTGTATTTTTTCTATCTGCTTAGGCCATGGCTCGCCAGGTTTCGCAGTAGTGAAAGCGATACTGCGGACCAGGGTAGAGCAGGTTTGCTCGAGCAGAGCCTGTTTTGCAGTCATGCAACCGTGCCAGAGGTGCGGCAAATATATTTAGACACAGAACCGAAGGGAGATTGATTGTGGCCATTCCGATGAAAGCAGATCAACATATGCTTATGCTTATGAACACCATCTGCTGAGCGGCTGTATGCTGCATAGACTCCTGTGAGACAAGGCTTGCAGCATGCAGGTTGCATGGAGGCAGTGTGACTGTGAGATGCTATGTAGCTGACGCGTATCTCGGGATGTGCGCAGGTAGTGTGTGAGAATCGTTGGTCGAGACTCTACAACACCTCGACTTGGCGAAAGTAGATATGTTACTAAGTTAAGATCGATACATTTACACTTTTACAGCCTTCTCACAGCTCGTCGTCAGACATCAGATGTCGATGGTATGTCTAGTGGTGTTTGTGGCGGGGTCGATGCATCGGACAACAGATGCTCTGCGGTGGTGTAAGATACACTGATTTAGAAACAAGTAAAGGGTTTTCCTCCCGCGGCTAGCGTGCGCGTTGATAACTAGACAACTGGTTCTTTTTCTCAGCCAGACGCAGATCCCATCTCAGCTGGTAATTTCCACGGGTGCGAGAAAAGATAAGTAGAGAAACAGAAGAGGCTATGAGAAGTATTATATGAATGAGAGATGAAAATCAAATGAGGTCATAACAACTACTCCGTAGTAAGATGTCATCTCACAATATTAAACTTCTTGCGAGTACTCATGTTCACAGGCGATAGTCGAGTACGGTGGATGTAAAGAGTATCCTCTTTTGCAGCAGGTTGTGAAAGGGGCAATCATGCTTCTTAGCTACTACTAGCAAGCCCTGCATTCATGCACTCAGTAGCTTCATGTCACCACCGCCAAACAGGCTGACGGGGCGTGAGAGGCGGCAGGGCACTGCAATTACCGGAAGAGTTTGCATGCACTGATTAAATATATATAAGATACTTACTTCTGTACAGCGCAGTGGGTCGTGTCAAATTGAATGAGAAAACAGCACGACAGAGAGAAAGAAGAAAAGAAATATAGAAACAGGCCCAGAAACAGCAAAACTCCAGGGGCTGGAACCAGGCCTAGCCAGCCACTGCCAGCCAGATCACCAGTCTGAGACCCTTGTTCTGCTGCTCCTCGCCGTCCCCTGCACGTTTACTTGTATGCTTTATGCTTATGAATCTGGATTTCTTGCGTCTGTCTTGCCTCAGGTCGTCTGCACTCCATTCTGTTCGGCAATGCAAGATTCGGACTCCGTCCGGGAGACTCAAGTACAGACTCCGGAGTATATAAGCAGGAATCTATTCATATGGGGGGGTCTACAAAGAGTGTTGAGGACAGCCAGGCCAGACGGAAGCAAGTGTCGTCAAAAAAGCAAAGAATCGTCAAAGAAAGCGCGTGAATCGAATTCCAAGGGGCAGAACATACGGAGTAGACTACCCCACACGCCCCTTTTCTGTCCACAACGTAATACAGCCAGGGAATAGACGGCCAGAGCGCCGTTCCTCTGCCATACGTGAACATCGTAAGATTCTTCGTACCGTTGCTTTCGTGTCCGTTTGTAAGATGCTGCAGGATACGCAGAGCACTGACTGGCCAGCCTTCTCGTCGGCACTCCAGTAGCTCCTAAGATCGTGAGGCCCAGGCTGGCATCAGATGGAAATCGTCGGGCAGCCATACCCTTCTTCCGAACTAGCAAGGACTCTCTCTACTGTACGGGATTACGGGCAGTACTCGTATGTAGAAATATGTATCGAATGTATCGTATGTGCTCTCAGTTGATCATCATCTGCTCTGAGCCGCCTGATTACAATGTGACCATCTTACCAAACACCCCTTGCCTGGCTGAGCTAGCTCCGTCCTAGCCCTTTCGCGTGGTAATGTTCCGCAGGCTGTCATCTGTTTTTCTCTTTCGTTTTTAGTTCTCTTCTTTTTTTATCTTTCTACTTTTCTCGCGCGCGGGAGATGGGCAGGTGAATGCGCCCCAAGAAATGGCTGTCACAGGCCCCAGAGCCGGTTTGTCCGGCGTACACATAACGTAGCGTAGGATCACCCATGTCCATGACCTTTCCGGCTCGCTGGCTCTGATCCCTCCTTTCTCTTTTCTCTTTTTTATTTTCTATTTTACCTGAAGTTTCTTCTTGTTGCTTGAAATTGCAAGCCTGTTTTTTCCTCGCTACCAATCAGGAAAGGAGAACGACGCACCATTGCAAATATACAGGTGTAGAGGTGGTGCGTCGTAATCATTCCTCGTTCGTGATCCAAATCCCTGTGCGGAAAAGGGGCTGCGAGTCTGAGACACCGAATAAAGGGGAACAGAGACACCAGATGCCACCGCGTAGAGTTGTCTCTGACCGACTCGCAACTCCTTGCATGCCACGATGCCGCTTGTTGTGTCTTGCTCTATGGCATCTTCTTCTGATATTTCGTGTCTGTGTAGATACGCATCTCGATCACCAAAAAAACGATGCAGTTCAACATCCGCCATCTGTCTGTCAACAGCTGCATTCGACACGTGAATGTTATGGATCAAACACGACTCACATCCACCAAGCACACACTCGAGCACGCTGGCTGAACTGGCTACCCTCTGTGTATTTGTGTTCACGTCACGCAGCCCGATCGAAAGTCCCTGACAATGCGGAGGTGTGCCGAGGGCTATGGCAAAAGTAGATTATCGATTTATTGATAATTAATTGTTCGTTTGCATCGCCAACGCGTCCACTCATGGAGATGTATCTTATTTTAAGCAGTCGTCTACAGAGTACGATAGCTGTCACTATTTTTTGTCACTTGGCAAGTAGAACAATAGCCCAGTCCCAATAAGATGTCCCTATTACGAGCACACCTGCAAGCCTGCTACCCTGCCGAGCTTGCTGTCCTGCTACCCTTGAATCTAAGCATATGGTGCTCGTGCTCGACCTCGTATCCTTCGCCGCTACTGCCCGCCCTGTTGTAATGCCTCCAGCCATTGCAACATGAGGTGCATCATTGTATGGGGTTGCTCGTGTCTGTTATTTTTGTGTTATTTTTGTGCTTTTGTGCTTTTGCCTCTGTCCGTCCCGTCCCATGGCTGTGCTGTTCCTTGCGGGTCGATGCTCGTGATGCATCGGCTTCCATTACAAAGCAGCAAGCCCAGAGCAGGCTGCCCGACCCTAGGCTCGTACGTAAGCTGCCGTGTCTAACGAGTAGAGTAGATATCTTGTCATCTTTTCCGTCAGATCTCTTACACCGGGCTATGATAAAAAGTAGGCTCTAATAGCAGCACAAGAATCAACGGGCCATACCTGAATTCGTGGTCGATACGAAGGCCCAGGCCACTCGTGCATACGGAGCAGCCTGTAGCAGTTGCGTGCAATACGAGGTCACAAGGAGTGTTCGTCTGGCGCTTGCCTCTTGCCTCCTTGGAAGTCCTTTTCGGTCCAGGGGGCAGACCCATCGGATTGGCTTTGGCTTTGGCTGCTTGTTGTTTTTTTACTGTTTTTTATTTATTTTACTTATTTTATGCTTCTTTTTTACTGGGACGTGTTCCACCCACAACACCCCTGTCGCTCAGCGCCCTCCGTGCCTTCCTCACTGCCTCTCTACGAGTACGCCGTACCTCCTCGCGCTGCTGCCGGTTTCCTCTGTTTTCTTTCCTCTCTTGCTGCTCTGTACCGCCGTGCCTTCTGATTCGGGTGCTCGAGGCTTTGCTCTTTCCTTTTTCTCGACTCGTTCTTGCCTCTTCTTCTTTTGGCTTCTATTTTTCCATTTCTTTTTTTGGTCTCTCCGTTCGCTACTTCCCGTTTGGACATTGGCCTCTGGTTCTTTCCTCTCCAGACCACCACTGATCATACTCCTTTCTCTCTCCTCTACCTCCTACCGCCTACTCTTACCTCCTCCTGCCTCCTTGCATCGACACTCGTTCCTGAGCCTGCCCTGCTCGCCTGCTCTCTTTTGCTTCACTTTCGGTTTCGGTGTTCCTTTTGTCTTCTTTTCTTTTTTTCTTCTACTTCTTATTTTGCTTTTCTTCCACGCTCGCTACCTGCTCCTCGTCCCGCAGTACAACCCTCGACGACAGACTCGCCTCGGTCACCACAACTTTTTCTCTCCGGCGGCCGCGAGAGAGAGACATAGATGCAGACCTAAAGACTCTCGTCTTCTTTGTCGTCTTCTCATCCTATCTTAATATCTGAATCTCCGATTCGTCCCATCCTCACCTTCGTCTCTCGCTTCCTGTCATCTACATACACTCTCGTTAATACCTTTATACGCCCCGGCCTCGTACGGCCCTCCTCCCAGTCATGGCTCTCAACCTGCCGTCGCTCGGCAGCGGCTCCGGCGGCGCCCATACCCAGCCGTCTCTGCCCTCTCTCCCCGCCCATCTCCAGTCCGACACCCATCTTACAGCACACCTGGCCAGCCGCTTCCACGTCTCGCTACCCACGGCGCGCCTCTCGTCCCATGCTCTTATCTCTCTCAACAACTATGCCTCCTCCACAAAGGGTATCGATGGCGGCAAGGAAGGCAGTGCACTCGCCGGTGCTGAGGATATGGCTGACCGGGCCTTCCTCCGTCTCGGCCACCGCACAGAAAACCAGGCCATCCTGTTCCTGTAAGTCGCGTTATATTTTGCAGTCTTCGATATTCCCGCCATATCAGAATCATGCTAACAAATGCCAGTGGTGAATCCGGATCAGGCAAGACCACCATCCGTGCTCATCTCCTCGCAGCTCTGCTCAACAAGTCGTCAACACCGCTGTCCAACAAGGTGTCCCTGGCTGCCTACATCTTCGACACCCTGACGACCACCAAAACGGCAACAACCCCCACCGCATCCAAGGCCGGTCTCTTCTACGAGCTCCAGTACGACACATCTTCCTCTACCTCTCCTCTTCTCATTGGTGCCAAGCTCCTGGACCACCGTCTGGAACGTAGCCGGATAGCAGAAGTTCCCACTGGTGAGCGCAACTTCCACGTCCTCTACTACCTCTTGGCCGGCACCAGCGCCGTCGAGAAGGCACATCTCGGTTTCGATGAGCCTCATAGCGGTGGCCAGCGTCGCTGGAGATACCTGGGTCACCCCACCCAGCTCAAGGTCGGCATCAACGATGCCGAGGGCTTCCAGCTCTTCAAGACTGCCCTCCGCAAGCTTGAGTTCCCTCGCGGCGAGATCGCCGAAATCTGCCAGATTCTGGCCAGTATTCTTCATATCGGCCAGCTGGAGTTTGAGAGCACCTCCGATACTACTCCCACCGGCGATGACAGCGGTGGCTTTTCCCACGAAGGTGGCCAGACCGTTATTAGTGTCAAGAACAAGGACGTCCTTTCCATTATCGCAGCTTTCCTCGGTGTCAGCGCCCAGGACCTCCAGGCCACGCTCGGCTACAAGACCAAGATGATCCATAAGGAGCGCGTCACTGTTATGCTTGACTCTGCCGGTGCTCGCAGCAATGCCAATGAGCTGGCCCGTACCCTGTACTCTCTTCTCGTGGCCTATGTCATTGAGACTGTCAACCAAAAGATCTGCGCGCCGGAGGAATCCATTGCCAATACCATCTCCATGATTGACTTCCCCGGCTTCTCCCAGCAGTCATCCACTGGCTCGGCTCTCGACCAGCTGCTCAACAATGCGGCCACTGAATCCCTGTACAATATCACCCTCCAGAACTTCTTCGACCGCAAGGCCGATCTGCTCGAGAGTGAAGAGGTCAGCGTCGCTCCTACCAGCTACTTTGATAACTCGGATGCCGTCAAGGGCCTTCTCAAGCCTGGCAACGGTCTTCTGAGTATCCTCGACGACCAAACTCGTCGTCACCGCAGTGACCTTCAGCTCATCGACAGCTGCCGCAAGCGCTTCGAAGGCAAGAACCCTGCCATCGTTGTCAGCTCCGCCACAGCTAAATTGCCCGGCAGCAACTTTTTGTCTGAGAACATGGCCGCCTCATTCACGGTCAAGCACTTCGCCGGTGAGGTTGAGTACCCCGTCAAGGGTCTTGTTGAGGAGAACGGAGAAGTCATCTCGGGTGATCTTCTCAACCTTATCAATTCCACGAAGAGCGAGTTTGTTGCCCGTCTCTTTGGCCAGGAGGCCCTCCAGACTGTCGTCCACCCCAAGGAGCGGTCGACTGTCATGCAAGCATCGGTCAGCTCCAAGCCCATGCGTGCCCCCAGTGTTATGTCACGCAAGAATGGCCGTGGCACCGTCCGCCGGCGCCAAGAGCCTATTCAGCAAAAGGACTCCCTGGAAGATATCTCCAGCGAGGCCGGCGGCGCTATTTCGCCCGCCGGCGATAGCCGCCGCGCTGCCTCAAAGGCTGCATCTGAACAAGGTGCATCTGGCCAGTTCCTCGCGTCCCTTGATAACGTCACCAAGTCATTCAACGCACCAAACACAAATGCCTACTTTGTATTCTGTCTTAAGCCCAACGACCGACGCATTGCCAACCAGTTTGACAGCAAGTGCGTGCGCACCCAGATCCAGACCTTTGGCATTGCCGAAATCAGCCAGCGTCTTCGCTCCGCTGATTTCAGCCTATTCCTGCCGTTTGGGGAGTTCCTTGGCCTCACTGATGCCGAGACTCTTCTCGTCGGTAGCGAGCGCGAAAAGGTTGAGTCCATTGTTGAGGAGAAACGATGGCCTAGCAATGAGATCCAGATCGGTGCTACTGGTGTGTTCTTGAGTGAGCGGTGCTGGATTGAGATTGCCCGTCTCGGAGACAGCATGGCACAATCTGAGCGCTACGGTGTGCCATCGGATGCTGGCGATGGTCTCACGCCGATGGATCCCTTCGGCGCGTCCAAGGAGCGTCTTGTCAACTCCAACTCTCCGTCTGCATCCGGTGATAAGGCCCGTGCTGCTGGCTATTTTGGCAGCAACGACGTCGATGCCCGTTCGGATGCCGGTGCGTCTGCCTTCAACGGCGGTGACATGTTCCAGAACCTCGACACGCGTGAGCAGATGGCTGAGCGTGGCAATGAAAAGGCCATGGAGGAGGTCGAGGAGTTCAAGGACTCGTCCAAGCGTAAGCGTTGGGTGTTCCTCGTGTACCTGCTTACCTGGTTCGTCCCCGACTTTGCCATCCGCCTCATAGGTCGCATGTCCCGCAAGGATGTCCGCATGGCATGGCGCGAGAAGCTCGCCATCAATTTCATTATCTGGTTCAGCTGTATCTTCTGTGCCTTCATCCTGATCGGCTTTCCCCTGCTCATCTGCCCGACCCAGCATGTGTACAGTGCTAATGAGATGTCTTCCAACAATGGCAAGAACGGCAATCCCTCCTACGTTTCCATTCGCGGCCAAGTTTTCGACCTCGGCGACTTCCTTCCGCACCATTACCCGTCATATCTTCCTTCCAAGATGCTGACTCAGTATGCGGGTGAGGACATCACTTCTCTGTTCCCTGTCCAGGTCTCTGCTTTGTGCCAAGGCACCTCTGATGACGGCATCAACCCCGAGGTGACGCTTGATTTCAAGTCGACCAACACCACGGGCTCAGTGACTACCATTAGCAACACCGATCTCAACGCCGGCTACCATGACTTCCGCTACTTCACCAACGACTCGCGGCCCGACTGGTTTTCTGAGATGATGATCATGATGCGTTCCGGCTACAAGAAGGGCAACATTGGCTATACTTCCAAGTATGTCACCAAGCTCGCGTCGGGTGGCAAGTCTGTTGCAATTCTCAACGGCCGCATCTACGACATGACCAACTACCTTGCCGGTGGCCGTCAGCTGATCGCCCCCACGGGAGAGTCTGTTTCCGGCTCTTCCAGTGACCTAAACTTCATGGACCAGCTCGTTGTTGATCTTTTCCAGCAGAAGGCTGGTGATGACGTGACCAAGTACTGGAACGCCTTGTCTCTGACGGCGACCCAAAAGTCAAGAATGCTTCTGTGTCTAGACAACCTCTTCTATGCAGGTGATGTCGACACCAGAAACTCGCCACGTTGTCTTTTCTCCGAGTACTTTGTGCTTGCCGTGTCTATCCTGTTGTGTTCCGTTATTGCATTCAAGTTCCTTGCTGCGCTGCAATTTGGCTCAAGGAACATGCCCGAGAACCTCGACAAGTTCATCATGTGTCAGATCCCTGCCTATACCGAGGACGAAGAGTCTCTGCGCCGTGCCATTGACTCGGTTGCCCGCATGCGCTACGACGACAAGCGCAAACTCCTTTGCATTCTTTGCGACGGTATGATTATTGGTCAAGGCAACGATCGCCCGACACCCCGCATTGTTCTGGACATTCTGGGTGTGTCCGAGACTGTCGACCCGGAGCCTCTCAGCTTCGAGTCCCTCGGTGAAGGTCTCAAGCAGCACAACATGGGCAAGGTCTACTCTGGTCTCTACGAGGTGCAAGGTCACATTGTTCCCTTCTTGGTTATCGTCAAGGTGGGCAAGCCTTCCGAGGTATCCCGTCCTGGCAACCGTGGTAAGCGTGACTCTCAGATGATTCTGATGCGCTTCCTGAACCGTGTTCACTACAACCTGTCCATGAGCCCGCTCGAGCTGGAGATGTATCACCAAATTCGCAACATTATCGGCGTGAACCCAACTTTCTATGAGTTTATGCTCCAGATTGATGCCGATACTGTAGTGGCCCCTGATTCCGCTACTCGCTTTGTCTCTGCCTTCCTCAACGACACTCGTCTTATTGCCGTTTGTGGTGAGACGGCGCTGTCCAATGCGAAGGCCTCGTTTGTGACCATGATTCAAGTCTACGAGTACTACATCTCCCACAACCTTTCGAAGGCCTTCGAGTCTCTGTTCGGTTCCGTTACTTGTTTGCCCGGTTGTTTCTCCATGTACCGCATTCGCGCTGCTGAGACTGGCAAGCCTCTGTTTGTCTCTCGTGAGATCGTTGACAACTACTCGACAATCCGCGTCGATACGCTGCACATGAAGAACCTGCTGCACCTTGGTGAGGATCGTTTCCTGACAACTCTGCTGCTCAAGCATCACAGCAAGTACAAGACCAAGTACATCAACAGTGCTCACGCGTGGACGATCGCTCCGGATACTTGGCAGGTTTTCCTGTCGCAGCGTCGTCGCTGGATCAACTCGACTGTGCACAACTTGATGGAGCTGATGCCCATGGCGCAGCTCTGTGGTTTCTGCTGTTTCTCTATGCGCTTCGTTGTCCTCATCGACCTAATGTCCACGATCATCCAGCCCTTGACGCTGTGCTACATTGTGTACCTAGTTGTTCTTGTTGTTACCAAGGGAACCGTGGTGCCCATCACTGCGTTCATTCTCCTTGGTGTCATTTACGGTTTGCAAGCTATCATCTTCATCCTGCACCGCAAGTGGGAGATGATTGGCTGGATGATCATGTACGTCTTGGCTATTCCCATCTTCAGTTTCGGTCTGCCGCTGTATTCTTTCTGGCACATGGACGACTTCAACTGGGGTAACACTCGTGTCGTTGCTGGTGAGAAGGGCAAGAAGAAGGTTATCTCGGACGAGGGCAAGTTCGATCCCTCTTCGATTCCGCGCAAGAAGTGGGAGGAGTACCAGGCCGAGCTCTGGGATGCACAGACGGCGCGCGACGATGCGCGCTCGGAGATCTCGGGCTACTCATACGCTACCAAGCCTGGCATGGCCGGCCACGGAGTCAATGTGGCAGTGTCCGAGTACGGCTACCCGTCGCGGCCTGGCTCTACCACTGGCTACCCCATGCAGGACAAGCTTAGCCCGGGGTTGCACAACGTGGGCAACGCCAGTCGCATGAGCTTCATGAGTGACCAGCAGCAGGGCCAGAACCGCATGAGCCAGTTTGGCGGAAGCCAGTACCTGGGCGTCGGTGCGGAGATGGAGATGGCGAACCTCGCCGGCATGCCCAGCGACGACGCACTGCTCGCTGAGATTCGCGAGATTCTGCGGACGGCGGACCTGATGACAGTGACGAAGAAGGGTATCAAGCTGGAGCTGGAGCGCCGCTTCGGCGTCCCGCTCGACTCGCGCCGTGCCTACATCAACAGCGGTAAGTTTCACTCTCCCCTATGAATCCCTATGAACTATAACTAACTTTTTCTCAGCTACGGAGGCACTTCTCTCTGGTCAATTGTAAAGGGCACCACCGTCGATATGACCTCTGCTTCTTTTCAAGATTTCTTTTTCTTTTTTACGGCAAGCCAGTCGCTGACATAATCCATATCTAATACAATTTTGGCCTGTAGTTCATTTCCTTGTTTTTTGTTTTACCTATTTCTTTTTCAGGCTTCATCTGCATATCTAACGGGGTACTGGAATTCGTTTTTTTTTTGTCATCTGGTTCTGCTCTCTGTTCAGAACACATTGCATGTCTTGCCATTTCTTTTATTTACTCATATTTCCTGTTATTCAAGAGGGAACTTATTTGCTGGGAGCGAAACCAATAGAGAATTCGGTTTGCAATAAAATACTTATGTTTCTTTTACCACAGCATATATAATCTCTATGAAGCGTCTCTAGTTGGGTAGTTATTCTGAATATATTTTACTTGTCGTTGTTAAATTCAGGTGCATTTACTCATTCAATAAATTTGTGATTTTATTCAAAGTATCAATATAAATCATTACGTATTTTTGTAATCACTGACATAATCTTTCTACTCATTCAATTACTAGCTTGAAAATCACAGTAATATATAAATCGTCAAATTTGTATACAAAATTCGTTCATTATAAACCAAGACCCCCCCAGCCTACCCTACTTTGCGAATGCCTTCACAGCTGGCACCTCCTCGTCGAGCGGTAGAATGTCTGGCTTGGGGCCCAGCGGCGTGATGCTAAAGGGGTTGATCTGGGTGTGGCTTTTGGTGTAGTGGTACTTGATGTGCAGGAAGTCGGTCGAATCCTTGTAGGCCGGGAAGTTCCAGTACAGGTTGCGCATCCACTTGTGCAGGTGCGGGTAGCCCGAGCGGATATCCGACAGGTTGCACTTGAAGTGCTGAACATAGACAGGCTAGGGCAGTTAGTGTTTGCTCTACCGGAAAGGAGAAGGAGAAGTAGATGGACATCAAGACGGGCTTACATCAAACCGGATGATGGTGACAAACAGACGGATGTCGACCTCGGTCATGGTCTCGCCGAACCAGAACGGGCCCAGGCTGCTGCCCAGGTGCTCCTCGGCACGGTCCAGCGCGCCAAACAGGGCGACGACATTCCGCTCATAGGCCTCCTGCTTCGTCGCGAAGCCGCTCTTGTACACGCCGTTGTTGATCAGGTCGTAGTGCCACTCGTTGGCGGCGTCGATGTCGGCCTGCAGCGCGGCCGGGTACAGGTCGACCTTTTGGTACTTTTCGGGCAGCAGATGCTGGAAACCGGTGTTGAACATGCGCACAATCTCGCTGCTCTCGTTGCTGACGATCGTGCTGAGCTTCTTGTCCCACAGCACGGGCACGGTGACGCGGCCGGTGAAGTCGGCGTCGGCCTTCATATAGGCCTGGCGCAGGTGGGTGTAGCTCTCGTGGCCGGGAAGCGGGTCGGGCACGGCATTGACGCCGGGGGAGTCCGTGTCCTCGGGCGTCACAAAGCGCCAGCCCTTCTCGCCGAGCCGCCAGTGGACCGACGAAAACGACACGATGTCCTCGAGGCCCTTGAGCTTGCGGGCAATCAGCGCGCGCGTGGCCCAGGGACAGGCGTAGCTGACGTAGAGGTGGTAGCGGCCGGCCTCGCCGGGATACTTGACGGTGCCGTCGGCATCCGCCTTGCCGATCCAGTCGCGGAATGCGCTGACCTGGCGCTTGAACTCGCCGGACGAGTCCTTGGGGTCAACCCAGTCGGTGACCTTGAAGCCGGTAGTAGCCTGCAGGCGTTAGACGTCGAAGGGGGATCAGGTTGGACAGACGGGAAGCAGGAAAAGAGTGGCATACCATTTTAGAGGTGGTAAAGGGGCGCGATGGAGCGAGACGGGCTGGGCCGGAGACAGCAGAAGACCGAGGCGCGAGGGAGGCGGCCGTGAAAGCGCGCAAGGTTGACGGGGCAGTAATGGAGAAGCTGTTGAGGATACTAGAGCGCACAGTCGGCGGACGAACAAGGGCAGCAAGCATTGGGGGTCTGCGGTGATATAGAACTGTATCCTGTGTAATAGATAGCAGCAAAGAGGGGTAGTTGCGAAACGAAGGCTGCTTGCTGATGGACAATCCGCTGCGGCAGAGGGTTTATACTAGAGGAGAGGAGCAGCAAATCACGGGATACGAGGTCTTGTTCGTTCGTTCCTCTTCTTTATATCTCGTTCCTTCCTTTTATAATCCTTACATGAGCCACGACGAGTAGTCAGCTCTCCCAAATGCTGACCTGCCGGCAAGAGCTAGGGAGAAAAGTACAGCAGCGAGCTCGGCAATCGCCTTGCAATACTGCAGTTTTAGGAAGGAGGGGCGTTGCTTAGACCAGCCGGATTGCCTATTGATAATGCATGTAGTCTCCGTATATAAGCGCGCTAGCGCGCTAGAGCACGAGCTGTGGTTTTGACAAATCGTGACGTAAAGCCGCCTATGGATTACCGTCGGATCAGTCAGCACCAAAAGCCCGTGCTTGGTCGATTCGCCGTTCCTGCTTTGTCTTGCTTTAAGATCTCCTTCAATGCGAGGATTTTATTATATCAGTATGAAAATAGTTCATTAAATCATACTTATATAGACAGAACACATTAAACGATAGAAGATGAACCTAAGAGTGATATTTCGATATGTGATATGTAGAGGGTTGACAACGTCATAAACCCATGCCACCCGCATCGAGGCGGGAAAACTAAGATGAGAATCTACACTGTCCTAACATGAAAAGAAAAGAAGAAAAAAAGTAACAAGTATAATCATCGCTGTCCTTGCATTTGCTATTCCCCATCGGAAATCCTTTACCGCACCTTGACCTTGACGTACGGAACCTCAACGTCTTCGCCATCGACATCCTCCACCACGACCTCAAAGATCACTTCCTTTTGGTGCTCCGGAATGGGCTTCTTCGAGATCGTCTCCACGAGCTTGCTCAATTTCATTGCATAGCGGTCCTTGAGCTTGCTCTGCGGGAAGAATGACGCATACAGCAGGCTGACACCCGAGCTGAGCATTGTCAGGCTGAGGCCGCGCTTCTCCATGTCGTCAATAAGATCCTGCAGCGTAAAGTCGGGTACCTCGAATCGGTCCCAGATCTTGTCCAGTGTCACCTTGCCGTTGGGGCCCTTGTACTCCACCTTGGGACTGGCGATCGGCTCGCTGAAGCCAAAGAACGGCAGCGCGAGGTTCACAAAGCCGTTCTTGTATTGCTCCAAGTCATCCTTGCCATCCACAATCTTGTACAGCTCCAGCGCCACCAGACCTGTCACGAGGGCCGTCGTGGTAGCAATGGCCGGGATGATCTTGCCTGCAATGAGCTTCGTCTTGTGGCGGTCGGCGGCCGCAATGTTATAGTTGGCCGCTCTGAGGTTGCTGGCTGCCGTGATAAAGTCAATGTGGAAGTTGGTGTCGTCGTCCTTCTCAAACTCGACGGGTGCGAGCTTGAAGCCCGCCATCGAGCTGGGCGTCGGAATCTCCCTGGCCAGAACATCTGCCTCGGCCTCGTCATTGAGAGCTGGCTTCGACGCGTTCGGATCCTAGGTATAAATGTTAGTATGTGTGGCTTTCTCATGTATGTGCAGCTTCTTCAGGTATTCAGGGGTAGAACGTACCGGGTCCTTGTCGTCGGCTTGGATCTTGACAGCCGGGTCTGGCGAAAAGTCTGGCACGATGATGTTGTCGAGTGCGTTCAGGTAGTCCTCCTTGGTCTTGTCCTGGAGGTTGATGCCGTAGTTGAAGGCGTGCAGGTTGGTGGCCGACACCAGGAACTGGAAGTGTGTTGGGTTTGACGCATCAAACTTGAGCGGGTCGGGAGCACGCTTCGGGCCAGACCAGAAGAGCGCACCAGTAGACGTGACAGAGTCCTTGGGGAAGTTGTACAACAGCTGCTGGATAGCGTTCTTGTACTGCTTCTCGAAAACCATCCGTGCCCAAGAGACACAGTCCTCGAAGCCCAAGGCCCGCTCCGTCTTGAGGTAGTCGCGTAGCGTCTCCAGCGTGGCGATTTCGCTGCCAGACTGCTTCGCCGTGGTCTTCAAGTAGTTGGGCTGAGTCAGGTAGAGGTTGACAGTCTCGGCAGACTTGACAAAGTTGGTATCAAACACCTCGCGTGCCCACGCAATGCAGTGCTCAATGGTACTAGGGAAACTGCGCAATGTGCACATTGGGAACGACTTCTCAGGAGGATCCTGCGACGAAGAGTACGCCTCGGTCAGCTTCGGCAGAACAACCTGTGTGTTGCCCTTGGTACCAAGAGTGCCGCTCTCGACGAGAGGCTTCTGGAAGAAAATGCATCGCCGGTCCACGTAGGTGCGGGCCTCCACATTGTCGAGGGCGTTGGTAACACCATCTAGGGATTCCCAGAACTCCTCATTAAAAATGTGCTCCGATTCTGCACCCACACGCTCAGACAGGTACACAATGTGACCCGCCAGCTCAGGGTTCATGACCTGGACGGCCTTTGCTGCCGTGTCACTCTTCATCTGGCCGACGTCCTTGGAGCGGAACAGGAATTGCCGGTTGAGGTTGCTCTTTTCGATCGAGTCGTTGTCGGTGACGGTGATCTTACCGTTGGGGCCAGTAGCCAGTCCCATCATAGCCCAGTTCTTTAGCGTCTCACAGCCAATGGCACCGGCACCGACGAGGAACTGCTTGATGTTGGAAAGGTGCTCCTGGTATTTGGTACCGAAAACGGCAATCTGGCCATCGTAGCGCGAGCCGGTGGGCTTGCACAGCTCCTCGGAACGCTCAAACTTGGCCGGCACAGATTCGAGCGAATCGTAGTAGAGCCACTGCTTGACCGGGCTGAACTTGCCCGAAACTGCCTTGAGAACCTCCTGTGCAGTGATACCACCGAACAAGGCAGCCATCGGGTTGAGGTCACCAGCTGCCTGGTAACTGAGCTCAGCCAGAAGCTTCTCGTCAATCTCCACCTCGATCTTCTCCTGGGCCGCGAACGCGCGAGCTGATGCTACCAAAACAGTGGCGTCCTCGGCATTCATAGGGCGGGGGAAGCGGTTGTGTGTCTGGACAAAGGCGTGCAGAGCCTGGAAACCAATGTGCAGCTGCAGCGGGCGGTCGAACTTGGCGTAGTCGGATATAAGGAACTCGGGCTCCTTGAGAGCATCAGACAGCTTCTTGAAGTCAATGACCACCGGCATCTTGACCTGGCGGAACTGGCCCTGGCGCTCGTACTCTCCGAGGCCGGAGACGTCTCCAATGCTGAAGGTGTACGGGCCCTTGACAGTGACCTTGCGAGGCTCGCAGCCGTTCAGGCCCTCCATACCGATTACCTCGGAGAATGTGACGTAATCGCCGTCTTCCAGTGTGTGGCGTGCCTCGTCGCTGATGGTAACCAGACCATCGTTATCGATGCCGTTGACGATACCGCTGCTAGGCTCCTCGCCAGTCGCGTCGGCGACGGTGAACTTGGGGCCAAAGTCACAGAACAGAGAGCCAAACAAACCAAAGGTGTCAGCAATGACGACATAGATGCCCTTGTCGTGGCAGTAGTCGGCGACGGCGATCTGGACATTGAGGGGTGTGTTGGTGAGGACGACGATCTGGTACTTGTCGAACTGCGAGAGGTTTTCGGCAAGGCTAGCATAGGAGAGTATAAGTTAGCAACTAGATCAGACGAGAGCAGCACAGCAAATATTAAATGAAGCGCTAAAAGTACCTTTCGGACTTGTGGATGTGGACCGGGGTGTAGGCGTTGAGCTCGGCGACCCGCGGTGCTGTAACTTCGTCGCGCGGCTTGCCAACATCCGCGAGGCGCAAGAAGAACTGGGCGGAGAGGTCGGCGATGGCAGCCGGGGTAGGGTCGTGGAGGGTGAGGCTCTTGACACCAGCAAGGGCAATGTTCTTTGCGATCTCGACACCGAGGCCGCGGAGACCGACGACCAGGACGTTGGAGGAGCTCATGCGCTTCATGGCCTCGTGGCCAAGCACGTAGAGCTGCCGACTGTAGAGAGATTCATCGATCTCCGTGTTGCCGGCGACGGACTCGTCAACCTGCATCCTCGTGACGAGGTCGACCTCGGGCAGCTTTGTATCCTAGGGTCCAAGTTAGTATAAGACTTTGCGGAAGCAAGATGCGAGAAGAAAAGAGAAGAAGCAAGACAAGAGGCTGGGGAGAACATACACTCATTCTGAGTTTAGATGTGTCTGGCAAGCTGCCGGATGAGAGTTTTCGCTTCCCCAGTTTGGCGTGCAGTGTCGGTATGATGGGCTTCTCGCGCCTAGAACGACACTGGAGATCGAAAGAGAAGAGAAGGGAAAGAAGAAGAAGAGGCAAGACAGGAGAGGAGGAAAAGAAAAGGGAGAAAGGAGGAGAAACAGAGAAGAGAGCAGAGCAGAGAGCAGAGAGCAGGGTTGGTGACTGTATCGTAAGTAGAGAGGAGAGAGGAGAGGAGACAGTGAGCGCAGAGTGCGAGAGGCAGACGAGAGAGCTCAAAACCCCACTCGAACAGAGACAACTAGGCCTTTTGACGTTGGTAGGCTTATGCGGGGTCCCTGGTGCGTCTCAGCTCGGATCGTGGTTAGACAAGCAAGATGACGAAGGTTGGCGGTGACGCAGGTGATGGCGGGAGTAAACAAAAGAGCGAAGATGCAGTAGATGAGGAGAGCAGAGGTGAGAGCAGAGGAGAGAGCAGAGGAGGAAATCAGGAGATGTGAGGAAAGGATGGGATGGATGGGAGAAGGGACAAAGAAATCAGATGCGGAAAGATCGAGGGACGCGACAGCCGGGCGAAGCGTCGCTTGGTTGTATTATTCACACGACTCGCATTTATAATTCTATATTAATCATCAGGGCAGGTTGCAGAGACCAAGTTGCCTACAGCTACAAATACGCCCATCTCTTATGTCACAAGATACTCCGTAGCTGGCAGGAGACAGGCAGCTCGCGCCTTCCTCCCCGATGCCCAGGGCGGCTTCACAAGGCAGGAACGATTGGAGCTGCAAATCATTTGTCCTGGAGCACCTGCCGTAGAGGTGACTCTGGCTGCCAAAGCATACGCAGGCAGTCAAGTCTAAAGAGGCAGGAACGACTTGCCAACACTCGCCAGCTCTGGGCTCCAGGCTCCGTGCGGCGGAGGATACGAAAGAGAGGCGTGGGAGGCACGTAAGAGCTGCCCCGCCACCGAGGGCCCCGCCAAAGTGACCTGTTCTATGCCTTCCTTCAGTTTCCATCTCACAGGCCGCCCGATATTAGCCTGGCTAGCAAAAGTGGGTCCTGGCCATACACACGCGTTTGTCAGACTCTCGCATCGTGTGTTGCCGTCATAAATAGTGGGCACGCCTTTCCGCTCACATCTTGCTACAAGCTTAACGGTACGTACGTACGAGTTTACATACGTGGTAGAAATGCATAATGTTATGATCGGCTAAAGCAAGTCCATCTGCTCGTTCAGTGGTCCTCGGCTAACATCCTCGAATAACTGAGGCTTTTCACATTCTTAGTAACCAGATGGTAAGATATTTTATATCGTAGCACTCGGCAGTGACAGATAAACTATAGACTTGCTTGCACTGGCCAACGCGTTCACCGATTCGCTTGCATACACTGATTATCGTCAAGGTAGAATCGTTCAGTTTACTCTAGAGCTAACATATTCTGTCGGTTCCCAAGAATCTAAACATTTCTCCTAGAAACGTCCTAAACCGATCGTATTTTGATAGTCTTGTTGGTCGCAACGACTCGTTTAGTTGATCTTCTTCAGCTCGACGTCGCTGGTGAGGATGTGTTAGTAAGCGGTGCCAATGTGAGGTCCGGGCTCGGAACGAGCGGGCGCAAACTTACAAGATCAGGTCAGCGTTGGGGGGGATGTGGCCAGTGAAGCCGCTAGAGAGAAAATGTCAGTATTTGCTTCTTGTTAAAGATCAAGGTGGCTGTCGATCCGTTCCATCCATCAATCTTTCTTGTGTCTGGTTCTACATCGTCAATTGTCAGGGTCGGGTCTTACCGTGCGCCGTAGCCGTAGTCGCTGTGAAAGAAGAGTTAGTAACAGTGGTATGCTTCGAGGCGCGACGGCCGTCATGAATAAAGAAAAGCTGTGGTGTCATCTTACCTGGTGATGTCCAGGGTAGCCTTCTCGCCGAGCTTCATCTGGACGACGCCCTCGTCCCAGCCTGTGGATTAGAGTTAGTCGCATGCCATTGAGTTGAAAGAAGTATGGGCGAAGTGAGGTAGGCTTACCCTTAATGACCTGGCCGACGCCAATGGCGGTGACAAAGTCACCACGGCCGACGGAGCTGTCGAACCTGTTGTGAAAGCTGGTCAGTTCACTCGTTCTATTATTTGTTGTTGTTTTTTATCCCAGGAGGGTCCAAGCTTGTCGCTTCGTCGCAAAACCATCCACTGTCCTGCGGCCGAGAATGCAGCCGCCTGGACTCCTGCAGATGACTGTCGTCATGCAGTCCAGACGCCATGCAGGCGGGCTGCAACAACGCGCCAGCGAAGGGTGGGAGGGACAAGCTTGGGGAATGATAGGACGATAGGAGGGAATAGGGAGACGCACTGCTTGCCCTTGCTGTCGGGCTTGGAAGTGTCCTTGAGGAAACCAGTGTACTCAATGGTAACACGGTCGCCCTTGGAGGGAGAGGCGCCGGAGCCCTCCTGGTGCGTGGTCTTGGTGACACCCATTGTGCGAGATGTAGAGTGGAAGAAGCTGGTGGTAGCGGCCGAAGTCGAACGGAGGAAAGCGGTCTTGTTAGCGGGAGCTTTGAGGATGGCAAATGTGCGAGACAGAGAGGCCATTGGGGTTGACTGTTAGAGAGAGAGGAAGGGGGAGGAGAGGAGAGGAGAGGAGAAGAGGAGAAGAAGAAGAAGAAGAAGGGAGGAGAAGAAGAAAGAAGAGAAAGAAGAGGAAGAAGAGGAAAAATAGGGAAAATAGCAAAAGAAGCAATAAGAGGGGGGGAGGTCGAAGAAGCAGGAACCAAGGGGGAAAGCTTTGCACTTCTAGAAGGTGGATCGGGAAAGAGGGGCAGCAGAGCTATGCTTAGTCGGAGGTGTTGACCTGGGGCGGGCGTCTTGGGTGGGAAATCGGCTTGGGGAAAGGACAATGGACGAAGCAGCAGACGGCAACTTACAGAGAAGTAAAAGTGATTATGTGATATGGCGACTGGAGGAAGCTGCTTGAAGAGTGGGAAGAGAAGAAGAAGAAGGGAACTAGGCTGGGGCGGAGGGGGGACAGATGGAGTATTTATTTACAAAAGCAGCCGGGGGGGGGGCTTGGGGCAGAGACAAGGAAGTCGGAAGGAACTGGGTTCTCGCAGTTTTACAAAGCAGAAGGCGGCAGGAGCAAGTGAGCAGCGTCGAGGACAAAGACAGAAGGGACAGACGAGCAATCGACGAGGTGGTAATGGAGTGGTGGTGGTGGTGGTGGTAGCAGCGGTAGTGGGAGGGAGGCACCGAGGACACGGAAGCTAGCAGAGAGGAAGGCCGACTTGGGACTCTGAGACTGTACGGAGTAAATATACATGTAAATACGGAAAAAGATACGTACCCAAGCTAGAGTGTTTCTGCTCTTTCGACAAGGGGGAGGTCGATCCATGCGGCAGCAGGTACTCCAAGCAGCAGCACACGCAGAAAAGGAACATCCGAGGTACCTACGTAGGCGAGCGCGGGCGGAGTGAGTGAGACGCAGGAGGGATAGAGAGGATATGAAAGAAGAGCCGATGCCCAGGAAGGCGGGTGTATCTGCATGCTTTTTCTTGTATTTGGAGCTGCCAGGCGTGCCGGGCATTGGTCTACAGAAAGATGCCGGTGGTCTCAGCGGGCGTGCAGGGATACGACGATGTAGGTGTCAGAGGGGATGTATAAAAAGATACCAAACAGCCAAATAGCTAAATAGCCAAAATACGATAGCAGTCAAAAGCAGTCAAAAGCAGTCAAAAGCAGTCAAAAGCAGTCAAAAGTAGTTAATAACAGTAAAAAGCAGCCAAAAGCAAATAATACCGATATAGCATAGAAACCAAGAACAAGATGAGTAAGCCGTGCTCATTGATGCTGTAGAGGACAGGAACTACAACGACTGGGGTACCAGCACACATCGTCCATCTCACAGCATAGGCGTACAAAGGCACCACCAACGGAGCGAGCTTGTGGTAGCAACGGATCTGGCAGCATCGATCATCGTAGTAGCACAGGCGTAACACAGCAGTCCGTGCCGTGCTGTCCCACGCTGTACCCGGCCGTTCTTGGGTGTCGTGTGTGTTGCAACCATGTGAATCATAGTTTCTATCCGTTCCTGATCTCCCTCGTACCACCACTCCAGCAGGCCTGCGAGCAGCTGTTAGGACGATGTGTTCTTTCCAAGAGTTGGCCTCTGCTCTCTGCTGCCATGTTATCCTACCTGCCTACCCATGGTGGAGCTATGATGTGATGGCGGGGAGCTGACTGTGCTCCACCGTAATTGCGTACGGCGTACGCTAAAGTCTTGATTATGTAACCAGCACACCTCAGTAGACAAGATAGACTGCGCAAACCGACAGCACATCGACGGGCAGCGAGCACACTCCAAGAGACATCTCGGACCATCAAGCTCAATAAGCAAGCCAACCCAAGACTGAAATTGTCCCAGTGCTACTGTCTCCGAGCGCTAATTCACGCACGTATGGCAAACCACAAATGTTGCCGCCGAGGGAGCACAAGCCGGGGGTGTCGTAGATGAGCGTGACATGCCGGAATGTTGGCCCAGTCCTGCCTTTCGATTAGAGTGCCGGCTGTCTTCTGGGACTGGTTTGACTTGACACTCCGGATATCTTGAGTTCATTCTGTACGTGCGTGGCCACGTCGAGGCACTGTCAGACACTTGCACGGCGAGAGGCACCGTACCAGACTCAGGTCTGTTTCTCCCTTCAGAATATCCGCGCGGAAGATGAAGCCGATGACAGAGGTAAATCGTCTGCTTGCTGGCACGCGTGCATTGTCTGTTGTGTATGCTAGCTGCCATTGTCTCCATCACCTCGACTGCCTCTCAGGGTACACCAAGGCTGTACAATTGCAAGATACGCGATGCTGTGCAAGCGATCTCAGACAGTCGGCAGGCTGTTTATAGGAGTACAATGATCTCCGTGCTCCCATGTGCTATGCTTCCTTGCAAACCGTGGAGCTGGGGCCGGGAGTGGGCGATGGAGATAAACAGGCCGGGTGCCTGCCGAAGCCGCCAGCTCGTCTCCCTACCACACACGCAGAGCGGTTTTGGCGTGCGCAGCAGTGGCCATGCTTATGTCACTGGTATTGTAGCCCTCGGGGAGGCTAGGTATCTGATTCTTGCGAGAAATCAAATGTGTGGACGGACGGCAGTGTCACCCCACCCACCTGAAAACGTTCCGGTGTAGCATCTGCAAACAAGTTTGCATAAGTGCATGGGTGTGGGACAGCCGTGGCCTGTCAGCTTGACACGTCTGACGGCCTCGCGGTAGGACTATTGTACTTGCATGGCAAGAGGTGACGAAAACCCCGAACAGGATAGAGAATCGCAAGACGGCGGTCAGGGAAAAGTAAGACAATACAGTACACCTCTGGTCATCCAGCCATGAAACTGACAGGTCGTAGGGTGGCATAAAGGACAAGACGCCAGCAGCCTCGACGAGCACGCGTTTCTTGCCAATCCTATGTATTTTCTGAACAACTATCCTCATTTCTCTTGTTTCACATTCACCGCATCGTAGTGCACCACTTTGCATGCTCGTGTAGGCCTCCGACAATGTGTGTTTTCTTCTTCTGCATGGTCAGCACGAATCCACTCTCTCTCTCTTATTAGACATATATATTCGCGCTTTATACTCTGCGAGCCGGTAGCCGCACCGCCTTGCCCCCATCTCATGCGCGTGCATACAAGGCATCATGATAATTACTCGACAATGGAGTTACCGCTAAGTCTCCGGGGAGATTATCGTCATGTTGTCACCCGTCAATACATATAAATATACATATAAATACTATAAATACATATAAAAGCATCTGTACGGAGTACTCCGTAGAGGTGTTTCCAAAGAATGCCATTGAGGAAGAGAAGTACGCCTTACACGTTCATCTCCAGGCAAACTTCTACTATTATTCTTTTTTTGGTAAGCGGGAATGCATAACTTGATACGTAAATACTACCATGGCCTCGGTATTTTGTGTAAAAACAAATAGAGTGGTTGGTTTATGAAGCGTGTTGCGGGGGGTAAAACGTTAGTAGCCGGCCTTCAACAGGAACCAAGGGCCTGGAGATGGAGACACGGTCTGGAGATAGAAACGGTGATGGGAAGGAAAAGCGGAAAGCGTTGGCTCGTTGAGTTCGATCTCCTTCTCCCAGCTTCGGTGAGCAATGCAATAATTGAAATTATTGCTAATAAAGAGAGAGAAAAACCCATCTTTCAACGGCACACTATCAAGTATCCTTCACTCATCCACCCCTCCCTTGCTCTCGGGGCTGCATCTCGTAACCGTCGTATGGACAACTGTATTTAGCAAAGGGCCTAAAGGACCCCGAGTCCAGAGAGCGATGACGACGAAGGATCTGTATATGCAGCTAAGCACGCATGCCACACATCGTCCATGGGGTTAGGGTCGCATCAGAGGGTCCCGTATGCCGTGGTTCTCTCCTTCGTAAGGATGAAGCGGTCTCTGGTTCTCTCTTCGTGTCATTAGTTGGTTATTCTTTTCCTCTTCCTCTACCCCTCGTCCCTCTACCAGTTTCTTTCATGGTAGAGGGTCGCTATGCAGCTGCAGGACTCATTTGTTGTCATGCAGCTAAGCCAAGCTCCACGACAAAGTCAGCTAGGAGGATCATCCTGTAGATCAGCCCGCGACTTGCTTCGTGTCGTGCATTCTTCCTCCGTCTTCTCTTCCGTCTTCTTCCTCCGTCTTCTTCCTCCGTCTTCTTCTTCCATCGTCTTGATATATAACGTGGACTTATAACTTCGATGGCTTTTGACGTAACAAAGAGCAGTCTGCGTTACCGTAACCACGTTACCGCAGACCCAATATCGATCCGCCGAGGATCCTGTATCAACGCACATTCATACGCATATGCATGCATCTCCGGGGACGGCGATAGTGGGGCATGGTGCAAGTGATGAGACCGTATATCACATTTAAGTCCGGTATGAATTCCAAATACTGTTGCTAAATCGGCTTATGATGCTAGCTTTCTGTTGTTGCTGAAAAGTCGTTAGCTTGTGCAGTTACTTGTACGAAATCCAGGAGCAATAACGGCCTCGGCACATATCGTTGTATCGTCTATTGGATGCATGAATGTGCTCTTCGCGAGTAGGGAGAACACATTTTGTGCTACCCTCGGCAAGCAAATAATGTGTGACCTGGGATCAGAAACACCGATTGATATCTCGGCTGGATGTAATATAATACACTCTATAAAGACGAAGGCACTCCGGCCTGGGAATACAATGATCACGAAAGGAGAACGGGAAGCTGAGAAAGCAACTCAGATGGGTAAACTTGGCAGCACACTGGTGGTCTAATTTGATTTTCTACTTGTGGTTGGGGTGATAGCTGCACAATCCTTCCATCGGCGGCACATCGAGGCCGCGAAGTGATCAACCGTAGACCGCAAACAGCTTTAGGGTCTAGCTTCGCTTGCACTTGCATCTTGCTTCCATAAGGCATCTTGATTTCGTGTGCTTGTGGCCATCCGATTGTACTCGTGTCCGTCCGATCATCCGATGCTCGTCCGATGCTGGTACTGTATTCGACAAGAGTATGGAGATCACGGCGCACAAGCATTCGACAAGCAGTCAATCAAGGAATCAATGAACCTGTAGTGCTCATGAAAACAACCTAGACAGACGTGACACATAGTGTGAGGCCGGGAGCAGGTATCATGGGCAGATGTGATTCTGTGTGAGCCGCCGTGGTGGTACAGCATCACAGAATATGTTGCCCAGAAGGGTTCGGACGATGCAGAGTGCCGAGTAAGTGGCAATATACGACGTGACCAATACAGCTCGGAGAATCACACTCACTATGGTGGTGCCACATGGCAATATTAATATAGGAGCAACCGTGCTTGTCTATCGTCCAGGCGTCCTCATATTCTCCTTGTCGTGAAGAAGGTCACCAGCATTTGCCCGCATGAGTAATCAACTGAGCTGCAGTGCCACATGGCTATTGTGATATAAGGGGAAGGAAAACTGATATTGTTAATATGATGTTGACAGACATGGCCGTCATGTGACATCACTACAGCCTCGCCCAGCAAAACATACCAGGAGCAAAGGATACGAAGTAATAAGACCTATCAGCTAATATAAGAACAGGCTTATTTTTCTGTTTACTTAGGCGTCGGTGTGGTCTTTTTGTCTAGCTACAATACATGACAGGCTGTTGTGAGCCTCGACAGTTTGAGCTGTCAAGCCTCGTGATGCTTTCAGCTCTCAAAGTGGTAACAACATCGATTTTCTAATTTAGTATTCTGATTTTTGTGTATTTTTAACCCATGTTCTCATGTATTGTCATTGAAGCTTGTTATTATATACTTTACAGTATATAACAATTACTATTATCTCTATTATTGGAGTGGTAACTTTATTATTATTGTAGATTATAGCTGTTATAATACCATATCAACAAAAATGTATATACCTTATACTAATAATACACACTAGATATACAGAGATTACTACATCAACAGGACTACAAATAAGTGAAAATCCCAATGTGTTGGCTTGATTCGGGTACGATCTCAAACATATTCACTACAGAAGCTGGGATCATAGGAAGTGCGTTGCTGTAAACATATCGTATCAAACGGCCTCTATTATGTTTGATATTGTGAAAGGAGAAAGCAAGGAAAGTGGTAATGGCATATAGAATAAGGACCTCTAATGAACAGCATTTGATCCTCACCATACCCGCGGCTTGACCGTAGACACATGAAATTAACGGCTGGGCTTGTTCGATGAAGCTCCAAGAGGAGCAGCCAAAATCACATTGAGAAAAGAACGCTTGACTAACGAGTGTTGTTTGAGGCTGAACTATCTCCGAGCAGGACGAAGATATGCATTGACCACTACAATCGGGAAACGAACAGTCCATGACGAGACAGGCGTATAATGAGGGCTGGTGCTGGTATGCATATTGGGTGCATCGCGAGTCTAAAGATGGGTTCTGTTCAGGCAATCCGTTCATCATATAAACGAAGAAGGCAACCGCAGATGGGTGCCCCGTGTATACACGTATTGGCAAGCTGTCCACATATGCCCTGTTACGTTCTCAACCGAGGGTGTCATGATACAGACGGCAATGATGAGTCTGCTGTCCTAGACCTGTCAAGATGCTATGCCATTGCTGCTGTATCGACACTCCTATGCCATCTTTCTTTATGCTGGCCTGTTCAATCCTGCTCGCTCCATGCGCGCCTCCACAGAACGAAAGACTATCATCGCCAGCTTATGTCTATTAAAACACCAGCTGACAATATGCGTCTATTATATCAACGGGAGAAATCAACGACTGCAGCAGTGCGAGAGTGGTCATCTAGCATTCCTCACAGGCCCGACGTGGCAGCTCTTTCCTCAGCAATGACTGCGCCTACTTTGCTGGTAAGTCTACCCGCATTCCATCGAGGCATTGTGCTGTTAAGCAGACAGCAAGCTCGTTTCATCAAGAGACCACGCCAATCCGCAACGGCGATGACGCCACTACACACCATCAGTCTACATTCCCGCCCGAGGAATGCTGGACGAGTGAATAAATGACATGAGGCGGGCTGCATGCTGGCTCACGGTGCACTTGGGCTCGGGCTCAGCAGGATGTGGTGTCGTGACGGGGCTCTTATGTCTCTGCTTATTCAACTGCCCACCGCACAAGTATCCCACCGTTCTTTTGGAAGACAGGGAGAGCTTCATGCAGAGGGGTCCTGGGGTTGAATGCAGAGACAGACATATCCCCCTCCCTTTGCAGATGCTACATCAAGGGAGCCGTCGACGCAAGGGCATGAAGCCAACGACACCAATGATCGAGCTCGATCTTGATATGGGGCTGAATGAAGCCTGGCAGACGAGAAAATAGATCGTGCGAGTTATTGATAATACCAACAGGCAGGCTGGTTGTGCGCTGGCCACCAGACACGGCGCCACGAGACAAGCGGTGAACATTGCTGTTGGGTGTACAGTAATAACCGTCGAGGGCATTATATATCAGCAAATGCTGGGCTCTCTATGTTTGCAACCCGAGTGGTCGAAGATGGGTCAGACAGACTGATTTCAACCCTTAAAGCTGCTCTTTTTTCTTGTCGATCTTTCTCGGGCCGGTGATACGGCCGCTCGATGGCCGGCCACCGACCATGCAGGCCGCGTCATCGGAACCGCCACCCTCAGGTCCACGAGCATTATAACATACAACCGGCATATGCGGGCGTGCACTGTGCTTGTAAACGCCTTCGCAGTAGTGCCTTGGTCGGGTCTAGTTGGGCGACAATAAAGAAGGAAAACCACTCACATAAACAACAGCCACCGGACATTTGTTCTGGCAACAGCCAACGCGAGTCAACAGGACGACAGGGACAAGAGCCAGCCAAGCTGTTGTAAATAAGAGGAAAGGGGCTGGCAGCTCGACCAAGAGGTCGAAACAGCCCAAGACGGCCTAACGAAGGTAGCCAAATGAAGGGAGGCAAACGACGTACGAATACATGTATTCCAGAGATTGTCTGGACATCACACGTCGTCCATGGCTTTGTGACAAGGGATAAAATGTCCCCTTAATGACTTCCAAGACACCTCTAACCTCTAAGACGTAGCGTCGAGCTCGTCGCTTACCAAAAAGAACAAAAGAAAAAGTAAGACATTTTCCTGCCTTCTCCCTACCTTTGCATCATGAAACGCCCGCCTCTCCAAGATAGACACCAAGAGGAACACGCCTCGATGCCGGCACACTTTCTCTCTCTCATCCCTCTGCCCTTCTTTTTCTTCGCTTGTTCGCTCGTCTTCTTCTCGCTTCTGTCTTTGTTTCCCATTCCCCATTTTCTTTGGGGCATTCTTTACACAAGAGGTCTCGTGCATGCTTATTTTCAGCATTCCACCACATCCGTTATGCAGCAGGACCCCGACATTCCGTCCGACCACGCGTAGAAATGCTGGTCTGATACCTGTATCTTCAATAGTGCAATACACACATAGGAGTATTGTGCTCGACGTACTCCGCATGGCGATAGCAACATCTGAGTCTCTGCTACGCTTTGATTAAGTCTATTTATGGTAAGATACTATTGCAACGTATTGACGGCATTATTTAGCACGTTGTGTAAACACACAGGTTTTGTATATTATCTTACGATGTTCGTGCGTTTAGATCTGATCTACTCCGACTGTCAAATCAATCATCCATCACCCATCGTCCATCGCTCCATAGTGACATTCTCTTTTCGTCGTTGTTGGCGCTCACTGACAGGTGCCGCTTTTCATGCCCGGTAATTTACCACTGCATTTGACAGAAGTACCTGTATGCACTCCCATACATACACATCGTCGTGAACGTGCCGTGAATAAGATAAGATACGTAGGCTATCTTACAGGTGGCCAGTCTGTTGTCCGCCTGCCCAGCCGCCGCCCCTTTCGACAGCCCATGCAAAGGAAATTAGCAACAGGCACTCCAGCCGAGCGGACCGCTGACGGATAGAAATATGCCGTAAGACAAAAGAAACCAACCCATAAGCACACGCAATCTTGAGGCGCCTGAAGGTGTGATGTGATATCAAAGATCTGCTTGTACGATACAAGTTTTTTAAGTTCCATACCAATACTAGATAACTCCGAATGTAAGATAGGTAATGCTGACTGTAGAATTGGAGACTGAAGAAAAGGAGATGAGAGCCTCTGATTAAAAATAAATAAATAAATAGGTAAGCTCGCGAGGCTCGTACGTACTCGTAAACGAAACAGACAGACCAGATCAACAGAAGGCGAAAAGCATAAATCCCAGCGCCCAGAATATCCCGCAGAACACGCTGCATTCTTCACGCCAGCGCTGCACGCCGACTCTAGACTCTTGTCCACTCGCTGCCCACTCTCTGCCCGGGGTTCCTGTCGATCTTCTACAGAAGAGTGCAAGGCTGTCGGCGTTGGCGTTGGAAATAGAAGGAAAACGGGCCCGATACCCGCAAAATAGGGGCAACTCTCACAGTTAGTACGAGTACATACGGGATACCGAGTACTAATCTTACAGAGTATCTTACGTCTTTTCTTTCAGCACCAACACTGCGATGGTTTCTCTTTCGTTTGTTATGCTTTCGCTCACGACCCTGGTCAGACTCCGCTGTGAATGAACATCACACTTTCAGGCTCACAGGCCGTGATCTGCAACCTCGCACCATCCGTTGTTATTCTACATGGCGTGGGGGAATAGAGACGAAAGCACGCTCCCTTCTTGTGGCGTGGCTGTGCACGTTGCCCTTTACCCTCTACTCCGTCGTCGGCTGTGTCGCCTGCGAACTCCTCGTATTGGATTTGGACTGCCCACCATCCCAACTATGTGCCTCGCGGTTTGTAAGATATATAAGATTCTTGTGTCTCGTGTTTACCTGTTTGGTACTCCTCCGTGCGAAGACGAATCTCATCCCACCAGCCTGCAGGCCGCATGCCCGACGGATTACCTCATGTTCTCCGGTGGAACATGCCACACACGGCGCTGGAGACACCTGAGCCAGACATCACAACATGATATTCCACTCGTAAGAACTGGATAGAGACAGGACAGCATTGGTCCCGTGCGGAACGGTAGTTCCTAAACCACAAGGTATCGCTAATTGTGCGATACAGATCGGGATATATGCTTACCACGCGGTGGCCGACGGAGTCCAGGCCCGGTGGATGAACAGGGAGCTGAGCGAGATAGTTCGATGAAGAGCCGATCAGCATAGACAAGAGAAAGAAAAGCCCCGGGCGAGCGACCAGAAACGACGATGATCACCCCTCTCCTGCTATCCGTTCTGTTCTTTCTTTTTCCCTTTTCTTTTTTCCTCATACTTTTCTTTTTGTGGTTTCATTTTCCATGCTGACTTGGCGGCCTAAACAAAATTAAGGGCCGCGGTAGCGACCTCTGATGGATAATCTTAGATACGAGTAAGCATATGAGCAGACTCCGACGGATTGAAGTAAACATCCTACCCCGAGCTGGTGTCCTAATATTCCATTTTATTTTCTTTCTTTTTCTGTAGGAGTACTCCATATTACTCTGCCCAGATATAAATACACCAATATTGGGTGCTGCAGCTATCTCAAGGCAAGAGCACAGCTGCACAGGTAAATTGGTAGTCAGTGCAGGCAGGAGCGGCCAGAGGTATGAAACCAGCCCATTCCGAATCAGGCCGTTTCTGGCAGGGGCACATACTCGTACTGGGCGCCGGTAAATTGACAATACGCGGGGCGCACGGCAGTGAAGGAAAGAGTGGAAGTGTATGTAGGCATATCCAGGAACAGAGGGCAGGAGCGGATTTGCGGCTGACTAAGAGTCCATCCCCAGCAAGGACACAGTGAGAATGACAGCGAATGCAACATGCCGTAATATGTATCTCTTCTATATCCCACCCGATGCAGCAAATACAAGTTCTTACGTAGAAAGCAACATTGCGCTGCAAGAATTCTTGAAATCTCGTATCTGTATCCCGGCTCTCTCTTACGAAGTACGTCGTATATGTATACAACACCCCTGACTAGACAGCCAATCATCACAGCCACCTGGTGCAGGGTGTTCCTGAACGGACCCACTGCAGAAAGCCAAGACCGCTTACTATTGGCTCACCTGGAGATGGCTGGAGCGATGGAAGGAGCACATACCCCTGTAATTAACACGGCGACCCACTTCAATATGATGGCCTGGCTGGTGCCAGGGTCAGCAAGTACACGTACGCGCTGTTTACACACTATGGGTACTTTCCTCTTCGCTCGTGCCAGTACGAGTACACCGTGTCTGCTGCGAGTAACATTTGGCTGTATGGCGAGACACGTGTAGTGTGGGGTACCTACTACACAGCGCATGTACCTCCCTTTGTTCCCGACTGGTGGCTTGAAGAAACAGACAAGAAACCACTTTTCGTGCTCCGCCTCGCGGATTTCGGTATGTTTCCTCGTCTTGGGCTTTGTACTGAGAGCAAAGAGCGCTGAACCGTCTTTGTTAGGATGGTGCAACAACCGTCACCAACCGTTAAGATAGACCGTCGTTGCCCAACGCTCATACTGTGCCATATAGCCGTCTCGTGTGGGCTAGAGGCCGACGCCGAAAGCAGCCCATATCGTTACATAATATGCAAGTCGTCAAGATGTTCATGAGCCACATGCCGCAATAATAACAAGCAGATAGATATCTTACTTTCGCCTTCGGCCTGAATCGCGTGGATGCCCGTTGGGTTAGTGCTAGAAGGACATCTGACACGCTAACAAAGTCCCGCTTCAGGGCGCGTCCCGTTTTTCAAGGCACTAAACTGGGCGGCAGAGGCGAAAACAAGAGAAGGGATGAAAGACGGACAGCTAACAGACCATCTGGGCAGAATAAACAGAACTGCAGTCTAGACGGGTACCTTTCAGCACCCTCAGAGTGCTGCAGGTACTTCCAATATCTTGGATACATTTCGGAGCAGATACAAAGTCCAAACTGAGGAATGAGCGACTGGCCGCCCTTGCCAGACGCGACGAGAAGGGCGTGATGGACTGTCAATCACGACAGAAGAGGAAAGTGCAAAGAAGGGCAACAACAACACCACCATTTATGAGTACTCGTAGCCTCGGGAATACGGAATACGGCATAGAACGAGCATAGATGCAGTCTCCAGCGACGCATTAGGGAATACGACGCAAGATGATTGATGCCGCAGCTGAGAACAGGACACAGCGTCGGACAGCCACCCTGCCCTGAAGAGGGTGTGACTGCCTCATTTCCACTGTTCTTTATTTCCTAGTGCTACTCTGGCCTGCACCAGTCGCACTTTCCGATTTTGTAGCCAAGATGGCCAGTATAAAAACAAAAACAAAACAAAAGACAAAACACGATAATAAACCCGGAAAACAGCACAATGACAACGCCCAAGGTACCGCTGCATACTGTTATGTGCTCGAGGTACTTTGGACGACTATTGGCAATTCTCGGCGCCTTTGTACCCCTACACGTCGTCCATTACGACTCAAACCCTGTCTATCCACAGTGCCACACCCACCCCGTCGTGCCTTCCCACACTTTCTTTTGTCCACACACCCTGCTCCTTCTCCTTTTCCCCTACACCTGAGCTAACCTGCTTCGGCGTGTCTTTCAGGACAGCACCAGTAGGGATCTTGATGCCGGTGACTGCCTGTAACTGCCTGTAAATTATCTCCCTGTAACGCCCTCACTGCCTGTAATGCACGGGCGTGTCCTCGCTCTTTCCCTTTCCTCTCTCACTCCCTGCCGTCGCTTCATCCCTTCCTATTCGTGCTCGTTTGCTCCTTCCTCATCGTCGCACCCCCCTTTCCCTGGCCCGTTCCCTTTCCCTCTCATCGACGTCCCCTCCACTCGCTCCTTCTCCTTCCTCTCGCCTGCCTTTTGTTTCTCCCCTTTCCTCTTCTTCTCCTCCTCTCCTCCTCTCCCTTCCCTTTCTTCTTCCCTTCTCTCGTTTGCCGTCCATCGCCGACCTTTTGACATCGACAATACTCTCTCCTTCGACGACGTCGGCCTTTTGCCAACGACCGTAACGACCGACTCGGAGCCTACAGTGTCCTCTCTCTCGCTTTCTCTCCATCTCTCTCGCTACCGCCGTTCTCCCTCAACTCCTTGGAACCTCCGGAGGTCTTCCCGCAAACGCATCGCTTTTTGTTTCTTTGCTTTCGAACAGTCACTCCTTTCGACAACACAAAAACGAGCCTACACGGACCCGGTTCACGCTTCCATTCGACGACGAACCCTCGATATCAAATCCATCCAGCCACTTGCATTTTTGGTTCTTGGTCTATTTCAGCACCTGCGTCTTTCGCTTTTGTTTCCACCGACGACTTTTAGCCGTCACGCCGCTCTTTTATCTGCTATAAGCAAAACCGTAAGTCTTCGGCCTACAGGCACTGTGCATGGCTCGCGTTCGTTTGCTTTGCTCGTACTTGGACATCTATCCTGTGGCGCGCGGCGACTCGATCTTCAGAAACAAAGACTGGGCGATATCAAAAGAAAGGCTGGACGAAACATGGCAGAATGGCTGGGTACGGCAAGGGAGGCGGCTGCATATAGTATATCTTCTTTGGCATCCGGCACCAGCACTACCTGCTCTTCATCGACACCATATATCCCGTCCCCAGCCTGGTCGCCTCCGCCTTTTCTACGATCGTGTTTCCGCGCGCTCGTGTCGGTCGATCATCTGAAAATCCTTTATGCCTCGATCACTGTCTTGTTTGAATGTGGTGGTCTGGTTTACTAACTCGTTTGTCGCACAGACTACACTCGTTGACAGATCTTCTTGTCAAGCACACTCGTTTATTCACATCCCCTGACATCTGTGAGTTCTTTCTGCACATGCTCGCAGCAGTAGCTATGATCCGACGCCGTATGCAGGAACCACCTACTAACGACTTCGGCTCAAGATTCAAGCGTTTCGCTATTCACCTTCGTTCTCAATATTTCCTAGATCAAATCGATCGTCCACTCGCTTCCGTCCTTCTTACGACCAGCACCTGTCTTTGTCCCGAATGACTCTGGCTTGATCGATCATTTGACGAACAATCACGAATTTGAAGAAAAGCGATTCCCATAAAACCACATCTACATTCCTAAACGCAACATGCGCACAAACGCTCTCTTGGTTGCCGCATTAGCGGCGGCCGTTTCCGTTGTCAGCGCACAAGAGGACCGGCCCCGGATCTACTTCCCCCGTCAAGTCAAGCGCGCTTTTGTCAACGCGACCAGCACCCAGCACAGCCCGCACTCGCCGCCGCCACCAACAAAGGCACCGACTAGCCTGTCCTCGCTCATCGACCAGACCACTTCTGACAGCTCCGTTGTCATCTCGGAGAGCTCTGAATCTAGCGACTCCACCAGCGTCACCAAGCGCGAATCTTCTGCGGACATCTTCCTGACCAGCCTGGGTATCACTCTGCCCCTGCCTGGCTCCAGCGACGACAGCTCGAAGACTTCGTCTTCCAGCTCCGATTCGCGCAAGGCCTCGAGCTCTAGCGACGACGGCACGACTACTGTTGTCGTTGCCACCAGCACCATCGTGGTGTCCCCTACCGCAACCAGCTCGACCAGCACCAGCAAGTCCAAGACCACCAAGTCGTCCAAGACCACCGACACCGAGTCCTCGTCCGAGTCGTCATCCGAGGCTGGTAGCACAACTGCAAAGTCGACCAAGTCTACCAAGACTACCAAGGCTGACAGCACCACGTCCGAGTCAGCCAGCGACTCTTCCAGCTCCGGCATCGTTGTCTACCCCGGCACGACCAAGACGTCCACCTCTGCATCGACTAAGACGAGCGCTACTGCTACTACTACGAAGGCGTCGGACCCTCTGTCCTCTTTCCTGAGTAGTATTTTTGACACCGACACCGCTTCCGCCACCGGCTCTGCTCTTTCCAGCGGTATCAGCCACTCTGGTGCCGGCACTGCTGCCTCGTCGACCGCGACGGGCACTGCTGCCACTGCTAGCGATGCTTCATCCACCGAGGCTTCCTCTGCCACCAAGACTAGCACGGCTTCCGGTACTGGTGTTGTCAGCAGCGCATCGACTGAGCCGACTCCGTTCCTATCGTCTCTGTTGTCCACCCTTACTGCTGAGCCCACCACCAACGGCACTTCGTCTGAGATTGTGCCCACCAGCAGCGCGGCCCCTGAGTCTTCGGGTATTACCATTGTGCCCTCTGTTGCCACAAACACTACCTCGATTCCCATCACCTCCGCCCCTGCGTCGACTCTCCCTGTGTCGACTGCTATTCCCACATCGATCTTCTCCCAGACTGCCAACGGCACCGAGTCTCCTGTGCCGACCTCTGTCCTGACGTCGGTCAGCGGATCCGGCACCTTTATTGGCACCTCTGTTGTTCTCCCGACTGCGACTGCCAACAGCACTCTTATCAGCGGCAACGCTACCGAGCCTACCATTCCCGTGTCCCAGAGCTCTGTGCCTGTTACTCTCACTGCCAGCAGCACCGAAGCCAGCTCCGGCGCCAGTACTGTGGCCAGCGGTAGCGCTGTGACCAGTGTTGCCGCTACTAGCGGTAGTGTCGTCGCTACTACCGTCAGCAGCACCCCTGTTTCCACCACTGTCAACTCTCAGCAGTGGCTCCCGACCACCATCATTGTGCAGCCGACAACCCATGCTGCGTCGGGTTCTGGCTCCAGCCCGACGACCACTGCCACCGGTATCCCCACGGGTCTTCCCAAGGCGATTACCCCAGACACGAGCAACAACCCGGCTCCTGCGAACACGACCGAGATCCAGATTGCTTTCGGCTACGGTCTCAACTACGCATTTGTTGCCGTCACGCCCAAGGCCGCCGCACTGGTTCTCAAGGTTCTCCCCACCCTGCTGTCCTACCAGGGTGGCTTTGACGAGAGCATGACTGTTGTTCAGCGCCTGGTGCCGTACGATACGACTGAGGAGCTTGGCTATGTGACCATGCTTGCTATCTGCACGTACCCAACCAGCCTGATTGGGCAGCTGCGCCTGGACATGCACATTCCGTCTGCTGCCCTGTGGAACGACCCCAACCAGCTGTCGTACAACATGTCGCAGGAGATCAACAACGCTATTGACATCATCCTGGGCTCGACTCTGGACTACACTCCTACCGGATCTGGGGCTGGTACCTCGTCGACTTCTTCGACTGGCTCCAACGACCTGTTCGGCAACGACAACAGCTCTGAGCAGTCCTCGTCGCAGCGTGGTGTGACCGCCGGTATTGCCGTTGGTGCCGTCGTCGTGTCGGCTGCCTACGGTACTGCCATGTTCATCATTGCCCGCCGTTACAAGCGCAAGAAGCAGTCCATCCACCGCCGCAGCAACTCGCTGACCAACCCCTCGGAGATGCGCCAGACTGCCAGCCCTGCCCTGATGGGTGGTGCTCTGAGCCGTGACTTCACATCGAGCTACGGTGGCGTTGCTGGTGGTACTGCAGCAGGAGGCCGCGACAGCCACGGCAGCGGCCGCAGCAACATGAACAACTCTGCTCGCACTGCTTTCATCTCAGCACCCGTTGCTGCAGAGAACTCTCTGGGTTGGAACTAAGTTGGATGAGTAGATAAAAAACATAACAAAACAAACTCTCTCCCCCAGCTCTACGAAGCCCCTTATGCGTTTTTTTGCGTCTCGTTTTTGGAGATGATGTCTTATACCCACAATGATTGGTTGTAAGAGCAGATATGCCGCCACGCCCACGCCGTTGAACCATACTTTACATTTTCTTTTTTTCCTTCGATTCTTTCAACGCAACCCAAACAAACCATACCATCACTTTCCTACCTTTATTTCCTATATATTCGATACCCTTCGGGAGGTCTGTTTGGGCCGGTTGCTCTATTATTTTATTTTACCTCTTTTGTTTTGCTCTTTTCTTCTCTTCTTGCATCTCTGCCAGGCTACACACAGGTTGCCTGGCAGCAGAAAGATTTTACGAACCATATACAGCGGCGACTGACTCAGGCTTTGCCCAGCCATCTATTTCCTTTTTGTGTCATATTCTCTTCTCTTCTTTCCATGTCATTTGCCATTCTTTATCGAGAACGGAGACACCACACGGCGATCTTTGATCGACCCTTTTGACTTGTTATATACTTTATAGATCACTCTTCTGCCATTTTGGTTAACCAACGTTTGAACGACACGCTCTGCAACAAGATGTTCCTTGTCTGTTGTCTCTCGCTGGCGGCAAATGGGGAATGGGGATCGCCTTTGTTGTTTTACTATTTTTGTTTTGGATTATAATACTTTTTCTTTTCTTGGACTGGGCTTTGGTGAGCATGGCAAACAATAAAACGACGTCGTTACTCTAGGGGAGAGAAAAAAAAACACCAAAGAAACGCAGACGAGGGCCGCGGAACGCCGAGCAGGTGGTGTGTTTGATGCACTAGGTGGTAGATGCAGGGTGGACGAGGGAGCACAGGGCAAGGCCCCAAGGCCTTAGCTGAAGCAGAGGCGCCTACCCTGGACCAGCGGGATCATGGGTGCATGCGACATAAGACAGTGTGCATCGCTATGATTCTCTTTTTGCAGGGGTATGCATCTCGAGCCAGGAGGAGGCCTCGTGTTGAGTGTATTTGTATTTTTACTTTGATTTACTGTTACTTGATTAATTGTCACTTCATTATACTACACCTAATTATGATATAGTAAGATACTATAAACTGACTACTGCCTATTCCTTCCGTGCTGCGTTGCAATGTTCTCCTTCTCATCCTAGTTCATGCGTCGCCGTCTCGCTACCTCGTGCTACTTGCATAGCCGAGTTCCAATGCCTGTACGATGCACACACGTTATGACCACGTTTCATGACCGAGACACAAATGCAATCATTAAAGCATCGGCCTCACACCGCAAGTACTAAGTCCATGGCCGAACCAAAGCATCCGCCCAGCACCTCAAGAATAAAGTCTGATGCATCGGCGTGTTGTCTGGCCTGTGCCGTCTGTGGACGGCCGCGTGTCTCTTTGTATGGAGAGGTTGTCGTACCCGATGTCTCGAGGGCAAGCACGTTCTTGCTCAAGTATGCAGCTCTGTTCGTGCCTGTTCTTGCATGGTCTCTGTGTACTTTGCCTTTCGGAATGTAGGCGTCTGGCCTGTTGTTTCTGTGATGAGAAAGCTGACATAATATATTGTAGTGGGAAAGGGGAGCGAGTGGTTAGCTCCTTTCCCCCACAAAATGCTACTTCCTTGGCTGACGGACGGGAAATTGGGGAAAGATAAAAGGGGAAAGGGGCGCGGAGGATACGTTATTATTGCCGGAAGGCACATAATTACAGGGAATGACATAAGACAATTTTATGCGTGTTTTGGAGTGTCTTATTTCTCGATTTGATTAATTCTCAACTCTCCTTCTGATTTGCTAGGATACAATGCAATGCCTTGCTACATGTTGTTGCATTGACGAGGGCGATTCTCGGCCAAGTTAACCACCCCCTCTTTCTGCCCTTCCCGGTCACCTCTGCCCCCAAGCGAGGCCGTTTCGTTCTGTTTCTTGGACTCGTCGTTTCGTGATTTGCTCTCTCTTCTTACGAGTTTCGTTTCGGCTCTTGTCTTTTATTGGGTTTACTTATCTCACCGATATCATTGCACTGTGAACAGGACAGTGTGCCAATAGACACAGGGATGGCACCCGGCCTTGGCACGGGACGCAGCACGGGCGCGACGGATGGCCGTGCGTATGCTCCTATCCTTACCCATGATGCCACAGAGACAACACCCGACGAGCCGTCCGCGGCCCGCGTGATGCCGCAAAGTAGCGGGAGCGACGTCGAAGGGGCACACGAAAAGAAAGACGAGGGCGCACATGGCATCGAGATGCAGCGCGTGCATGAAAGAGGACGAGACCGCTCAGCATCAGAGTCCTCGGCCCTGTCTGTCTTTTCGTCATCATCGTCTGACGACCTGACACGTGCAGCTCCGCCTCGCCGCCTCTGGCCATACTCTGCCGAAGAGGAGCGTGTGGTTGTGCGCAAGTTTGACCGTCGGCTTGTGCTTTTTGTCGCGGCGTTGTATATGCTGAGCTTTCTCGACCGGTCGAATATTGGCAATGCGCGCATCGCAGGCATGGACGCGGACCTGCGGATGACGCCAACATCTACACCGGCACCACCAGCGCGTGATGACTGGTACGAGTGGGCCCTGACGGCCTTTTATATCACCTACATTACCTTTGAGTGGATGGCCCTGCTCTGGCGCGTCATACCTGCACATGTCTATGTGACTGCGCTTGTCGCGGGCTGGGGCATTGCGGCCTCGTTGCAGGCACTGGCATCGTCGTATCCATGGCTGATTGCTATGCGCGTGCTGCTCGGTATTGGCGAGGCCGGCTTTGCAGGCGTTCCGCTGTACCTGGCGCAGTTTTTTAAGCGCGACGAGCTGGCCATGCGCACAGCCGTATTTATTGCGGCAGCCCCGTTGGCAACGACATTTGCGGCCTCGCTGGCCTGGGCCATCATGTCGATAGGGCGGCATGTCGCAAGCCCTATCGCGCCGTGGCGGCTGCTCTTTCTGGTCGAGGGGTTCCCCTCGGTCATGATGGCAGCAGCTGCGTGGCGTGTCATTCCCGATGCGCCGGACAAGGCAGACTACCTGACGCGGCGGGAGAAGAAACTAGCTCGGCTCAGGCTGGACATGAGTGGTGGTGACGGCGGCAGTGCTGACGATGCAGAAAACGCCAGGGGATATGCTGCCACGACGAATCTGGAAGGAAACGAAGCCGGAGCTATGTATGCGCTGGCCGACCCGGCCGCCTGGATTACAGCGGCCATGTTCTTCTTGACAAACATGGCATACAGCTCACTGCCTGTGTTCTTGCCGACTATCCTTGCGGCCATGGGGCACGATGCTGTGACGGCCCAGGCGCTCGCAGTACCGCCGTACATGGCTGCATTTGTGATCGTGCTTGCGACGGCACACGTATCGGACCGCATGAGTGCGCGCGCGCCGCTTCTCATTGCACATGCTCTAGCCTCGGCCGCTGGCTACGGCATCTTATCTATCAGCGAGGGCCGCTGGCTGGGCCGCAATAGCATATGGCGCTACCTGGCGGTCTACCCGGCGGCCATTGGCTTTTTCAATGTGGTTGTGCTGCTGATTGCGTGGAACCTCAACAACCAGCGAGGCGTGCGGCGGCAAGGCGCAGCGTTTGCACTGTTCCAAGTCGTCGGGCAGTGTGGCCCGCTGGTGGGAACACGGCTGTACCCGAACGGGGATGCACCGTTGTTCTTGCGGGGTATGCGGACAATGGCAGCAGCAATGGTGGGCGTGGCACTCTTGGGCATGGTGCTGCGGACATTGTTGTGTCGCCGGAACGGCGTGTTGGATGCTGGTGCGGCAGAGAAGGTGATACGTGACGAGGACGCGCAAGGGGAGGCAGACGGTTTGGTCGCTCGGTCGCATGAGCATGGCGGTAGAATGCACGCCGCACGGCAAGGACGGGGAACGTCGTTCCGATACATGCTATAGTGTGCCGGGCTACTCTAGCGAGACATGAATACAGTGGACAGACAATGTCAGTAGTCGAGTGGCCTGTGGTGTAATCGTTTAGACATCGCGAGAATGTGATACCGGGCGGAAACGAGCATGTACTACACTGCACGCCTGACAGCTCGTATATGGATGTAGCCAAAGGTGTACCGTAGTACTGTAGGGCTGATTGGCGTTCTTGCAGCCTATCAAAGACAGAACGGGGAGAGATCTTCAAACGCATCGATCCTCGAGAGCATCGAAGCGTGTCCCCTTTGCACTCTTCCATACTTGATGCCCTGCATTTCAATTTCTCTTAACAATAAATAAGAGCTGTTCTCATACGTTGTTTGTATCTTACCTCGATAGAGAATGCTCACTACTAAGGAGTCCACGCTTTGACCGATATGTGGATAAGCATAGCTGATGTCCTGCACCGCCGGTACTCTGCTGGGGGAAGTCCGGAGCAGATGCAGTAAATGATGTGATCGTAGCTATGATATATATAGCTCTTGCCTCGCAAGAATAAGCCCTTGCCCATGACGGATACCCTTGCGTCTTCACATCACCGTTTCATCTCACCGATCTTCTCTTTTGTTTCCTGTTTGCTTTCGACTTTGCCTTGCTGGCCGACAGCTCAGGCATCGTATTCACTACGACGCCCACACCGATCTCACCGTCTGCCGATGCAATCCGCAAAGACCATCGTTGGGGTCTGCTCACCGTCCGAACCTGCCATGCTTGTGCTCTTGGGTTCTATCACGATCTGCTCCCTCAGCTTCGTCGATCAACTGCCATCGCCCATTTCTGACGTCCAACACCGGCTCGACCGCGACGCTCGCTCAGCCAAACAAGGAATAGTCCTGCCGAGAAGAAAGGGTAGAGGGAAAGAAGCTTGAAGATACCATTGAGACGCGGGCGTCAGCTCCTCGTTCATCTACTGCTCCTTTCTGCTACAACGTCTCGGTGATAGCCTACCTTGGAGCTGGGTCATTAGGCACACGACGCACGCTCTAGGCACCTACCCTTAGCTGACAACAGCATGTGGCCGACCTATGCATCGCACTTATGGGAAAGATAAGAGACAAGCCGACTTTCAATCCTCGAATTTCCCGACTCGAATTTCCCGACAAGTTCACGCAGGTAAAAGACAGCCCGGCATACCGACGCTTCAATCACCGGTCTCTGTGGTGGGTCGCAGAGCATTTCAGGTTGGGTGGCTTATATAATCAATATCGGTGGTTCGCGCGCCGACACGGGAGCCGAATATGAGGGAACCCGATTGGCTGGTCTGACGTTAAGCTTGCTTACATACTTCAGGGATGTACCTCGCCCGCTTACCCGCATACAAAAGAGACATACCCGTTGCCTCCACCGGTCGGTGGTTTGATACGATACTCCGGAGAACCAGCGTGGTTCTTCTACTGTTCTTCCGCCGCCCAACAAGCGAAAGTAGCATGAACAAGAAAAGAAGAGAGAAAATACCAGATACAGCGACGAGACAGGACAGCAGAGGATCGGAGCATAGGTTGCCGAGATTGGAAGAGACACGAACTCGACGAGGCATGAAAGAGCGTAGAACGGAGGACACAGTTGGAAGAGCAAACGCAAACAACAGAAAGGAACTGCCCTTGTCTGGCCACCGTCAGTCGCCTGGACCACAGTGTAGCCTGACTGTCGTTCGTTCCTGGCGTCTTCGACATTCTCTGCTTCGCCCGGCCCGGCCAGTTTTGCCGCCAAGATGCTACTATTAGTTCGACACTGCATATCATTCAATGCAAACGCAATCACAAGCTTTACCGTAGCAATAGAACATCAGCCATCGAGCGGTGGTCTCGCTCGGCGCAGAGGACTACGGCCCGAGGGTGTGGTCGTGGGCGGTGATTCGTGATGATGGGACGGCGTATTTGGCACGGAGACTAGCAACACGCGAACATGCATGCCTTCACAACAGCGCTACACCTAGTTGCGTTTAGTTCTGACAATCCCCTTCGTTCCAAGAAAGTTACCGCAATGACAAGCTTCTGTATCGTATTCTGCATTATTCCTTATTTATCTACGATGTAAGATAGCTTGGTATTAGGGATCGGTCACACCTTGACAAACCCCGAGACAACGACAAGCAGCGACACCAGGCAGGCACGCTCTCGCTGTTTTGGCAGCATCCGTGATTATTCATACTTTATTGATTATATTACAAGAATCTCATTCTGCGGTCCAAGTCGCCCATTTGGTATGCCGTGGCCTCGTTCTTTCGCCTTCTTCCCTAGCATATATATTCTGAAGCATCCTCGTTCCTTGCCTTGCCGTTCCTGCCGTTCCTGTCTGAACCACTACATCCTGGGATCTCGCCAAGACAGCAAATCGGCATACACCAAGCTGTCCATCAAAGACAAAGACAAAGACACAACATACAACATACACACATCGATTTTGCCTATCCCGATCACACCTCCTTCAACCGCCAACTGCAGTACAGGGCCGACGCCACCAAAGCCTCGTTGAGCCAGCTGCAGACGTCACTTCATGAGACACGGCCAAACACCGTCAACAAAATAAAGAAGAGGCAAACAGAACAGGGACAAGGTCACGCCATCACGGTTGCCATCAACGGTGCACTGCTAGCCGACTATCTCAAACGGGCCTCGTCGTATTGGCTGTTGTGTTCTTGGTGTCTCGTGAGAAGACCGCTTCTGCGCTATCTCCTGTTTCTTTTTCCTCTTCTCTTTGCAGTTGTCCTTGCATCCAAATCCAGATCCAAATCCTTTTGATTTGTTTACCAGGTCGACGGGTTTCCTCAGTGCCTGTCCTACCACATCCCGTGCCGTCTTGCACGTCTAATCCGACAAAATGGTACGTCCTACTACTGCATATCAGCGCCAAGAGAAGAGAAGGATATGAGAAGAATACTAACAGAACAGACTGGACCACCATACCCGTTGACAACAGCGGGCCTTGGCGGCCGGCCCATCCCCAAGGTCGACGACCCCATCTGCGCGGTCCTCCTCGTCTTCTTCGTCGCCTCGGCCGTCCTCAACATGACCATTCTCCAGGTCAACCTGCGCCGCGGCCACAAATTTATCATGTCTGGCATGGTGTTCGGCTTTAGTATGGCCCGCATCACAGCTCTCGTCATGCGCATCGTCTGGGCCTCGCGTCCGACCAACATCCGCATCGCCATTGCTGCCCAGATCTTTACCGTCGCCGGCGTCATCGTCCTCTTCCTCGTCAACCTCATCTTCGCCCAGCGCATCCTCCGTGCCTACCGCCCACGCATTGGCTGGAGCCGCCCTGCCACTTACCTTTTCCGCGTCCTCTTCTACTCCGTGCCCGCCTGTCTCGTCATGGTCATCCCGGCCACCATTGACTCCTTCTACACTCTCAGCACCCGCACGCGGGCCATCGACCGCCGTGTGCAGCTTGTTGCCACTACATACATGGCCCTGCTGCCTTTCTTGCCCATCCCCATCACTCTTCTGGCCGTCTTTGCACCGCCGCGCCCGCCTCACCACGGCACGCCTGAGACTTTCGGCAAGGGCCGGATGAGCACCAAGATCGGCTTGCTGCTGTTTACAAGCGTCCTGCTGACTCTGGGCGCCGCGTTTCGTGCGGCGGTCAACTACATGGTGCGCCCGCAGACTGACCCAGCCTGGTTCCACAGCAAGCCGTGCTACTACGTCTTCAACTACGTCATCGAGATTATTGTCGTCTACACTTACACGTTTTCTCGCTTCGACAAGCGCTTCCACGTCCCCAACGGCTCGTCGGCACCGGGCCACTACGCCGCGGGCGGTGCTGTTGCCAACAAGGATGGCACCAGCATATCTGATGCCGAAAAAGCAGACAGCGAGAACGACAGCACCGCATTCAATGGCGCTGCCCTCGAGCGCCGGCCAACACTGGCCGACCACATCAACAACGAGGAAGACGTGTTCGGCTCAGACACTGAGCATTCGACCGGTGCGCCTGAGACGGAGCAGTCCAAGGAGGCCGATTGGGAAGCCCGCGCACGCGCCGAGCTCCGCAACGAGCGGCAAGGCGTTGCTGCATAAACTGGCCATATCTCTTTTTTTGTGTTCTCAGATCAATATGATCTCGGCGGATATCCCATTCTCCTGTTCTCTGCTTCTCTTCATTGTCTAGGCGTGGAAGGCATTTCGGGCGCACTTATACCTGTTTTTCTCTACTCTTAAACATATACCACCTACAATAATATACAGAGGTATTAGACATCATGGGGCATTACATAACAGTACATGTGCTTATACAGTACAAACTCCTCTAGTATGCACTTTGGGCTGTTGGCTTTGAAACGTCCGTTGTTGTTGAACACGTTTAAATCTACTTTGATTCTCGTGGCTTCGTCCAAAGAGGCCGAAAGTACGGGCGCTGTGTGACTTTGGGCAAGTTCGTCCATGTAGTTGTCGTCAGAGTAACACATATGTTGTCTTGTGGCGATATAGGTGGAAGCAACGCAAAACGATAAAATTGACAAAGCAGCAAGGCTGGAGTAGAAATGGAGAAAAATGGACAGGCATGGAAGCATGAAGGAGCATAGAGGGGCATGAAATAGAGAGATCAGAGAATAAACATGCAACGTGTTTTTGTTTAAAATGCTCTTTTGATATCTTTATTAAGTCCCTTTACCCCATCTTTCTTTGTCTGTCTTCTTTCTTCGTTCCCAAATGTATTCCTGGTGATGTCCCCCCCGCTCGCCGTTCTCTCCACTGGTCCTTCTCGTTTTCCGTTTACAAGAAGTAGTCCGGAGTACGTCTGGAAACCATTGGCTCACCTGCCCGTGGGCAAGGGTCGAATTGCAGGCTGAACGAAAAAGACACGTTAGTAAGAATAGGAAACTGAAGATTGATAGTGGTGGGACTGACAATGTGTATTTGAGGTGCTCGTCGATCTCCATAATCGCAGCCTGGTTACCGCACCGGTAACAGTAGTTGGGAGCTGTATAGTGTCAGTAGATACTCGAGGGTAACATAGATGGTAGAGGCGTTCCATACCCGAAAAGATGGTTACAACATTTCTATCTTGCGACCAGTTATAACCCTCCATGACAAGCTGGTGAGCACGTGCGATCAGGGTCAGGCCGTTGTTATGGTTGAACGCCTCGGAGATGTCCTGGCCGAATGTGTAGCCGGCACCACGGGGAGAGATTCCCCATCCACAGCGGTCATCGGGGTCGGACCACAGAAGATCACACATCGGGCCTTCGTGCGGCACTTCCTGGATGCGGTCGAGAGCGCGGATATTATCGAGTGTATCGATACTTGGAGATAGGCCGCCGTGCAAACAGAAGATCTGGTTGTCGATCAGGGCAGTGAGGGGGAGGTAGTCGAAGAGATCGGTGAAGTACTTCCAGACGTTGGCATTGCCGTACTTACGCAGGCACTCATCGTAGAAGCCATACACCTGTGTGATCTGCCGTGACTCGTGGTTGCCGCGCAGGATGGTGATGCGTTGCGGGTAGCGGATCTTTAGGGCTACCAGCAGCGTAACCGTCTCGACGGAGTAGTAGCCTCTGTCAACATAATCGCCTGAGGATGTTAGTTTGATCTTGTGACAGTATTTGTGCTGACCGTCTGCACAATAGGCTGCTTACCCATAAACAAGTAGTTGGTGTCGGGGTTGGGGCCGCCAATCTTGAACAACTCCATCAGGTCGTGGAACTGGCCGTGGATGTCACCGCAGACAGTGACAGGGCATTTCTAAAAGGTGTGAATAAAAAGGGACAGAGGATCGATCACGTGGGATACAAGACGTGTAGTCTAGAGAGTATGGACATACCACTGGCTGAACATTGGATTCCAGGGTCAGAACCTCCCGCGCCTTTTCGCAAAGTCTCTGCACATCGAGCTCGCTCAACTGCTTGCAGTTCATCAGGTTCTCGATCCAGCCATCAACTGTGGGCACGGTTGTGGGCTCCAGGGCCGGGGCCGGAGGGAGGTCTGATGGGGCGCGTCCAACGTCTTCCATCTTGGTGTCCATTCCCTAAGCTCGGAAAAGTTGCTAGAAGAAGGCTGCTGGGGTGGAAGAAACACGGCACAGGGCTCAGAGAATAGGCCGCTGGAAGCGTGTGCTGATACGGGTGAGACGGGTAGAGAGACGGGTAGAGAAACGTAAGGGGGTATCTCGATTCGAATTCGCAAAAAAATACAAGCGAGGTCGCCTGTTATTGGGAAAGGCTGTTGAAGGTGTCGTCGAAAGCACGTAGGTTCTGGAATCGTTAGTTTGTGCCCAAAAGCAGAGGAGAGCGCGTCCGGTAGAGAGGCAGAGACGCGAGCAGCGTGATGCGAGATAGAGACAAGATGACAGCGCCGAAGAGCGCTTGAACCAGGCTGCCGCCCCCTCGAGAGCAGCAGAGCTTGCTCGCATGTGCGATGCCCAACAGCCGAGACAGGAGCAACACATGCAAGCAGAGGCAATTGAACTCGGGGCAGTGACGATGAGGGCGACAATACCGGGCACATCAGGCACATCGGGCACATCAGGCACATCGGGCAATGGCGGAGCGCCGCAGTCTCTCACGCATGCTCTGCACACTCTCCACGCCAGTGGAACTTTGGTCCCCGATGGCAAAACATACAAGATAAGGTAGGATGAAGAGAAAAACACACGGTCGTCGTTGGCCGATCGTTGTCCGCGTCCAGGTAGATAGGATATGAACAGGGGATGAAGATGGATGGTTGAGGGGGAAAGCAGAGTCGCCGTCAAATACTCGTCGGTGTAGCGTCGTCGTAGGTCGTGATCCGATGTGTCGTCGTCGAAAAAGCACACGCGGTGGTTGGGGCGTGCAAAACAAAGTCGTGATGCTGGTGTGTTGAGGGGAGGAATTGCGGAGAGGGTGTGTTTTGGGAGTGGTTTTACGTTTTGGGCTGGCCCCAGGGAAATCAGCTTTGGGGGGGAGAAGAGGGCGGTCGGTGGCGATGATGATGGGATTTGGATCTTTTTCCGGCTTAGCTTATGATAGGAGAGGGATACAGGTTACTGCTAGGAGAGAGGGGGGAGGACCTTCTGTGGAGAGTGGTAGGGAAAGAGGGAAGGAGAGGCTCAGAGGGCAGGCACAGGGCAGTTTGGGTTCAGACGAGACTCAGAGGAAGGGACGACCGGGCGAACTGAAAGAACAGGCCCCGGAGGCGGAAGGTAAGATAAGATTACTTGAGAAGATACCTGGATACCTGCGAAACGCGCTTGGAAGGAGGGGCTGAAGCTGTAATTACAGAGGAGACATAGGAGGCACCTGCCGATTTTTCGCCTTTGTTGATTGTTTTGGTGGGCAAGCGCCGCCCCTGAAATGAGGAAGGAGTTGCTGTAGGGAACCAAGGGATGTCACGTGCACTGGCGCCGGGCGAAGCGACCCCACTGCAGCTTGAGCTATGGTGGACAGTAATGACTACAAAATACAGTGCAGTGCGTCACTGCTGGAAGATGTTCAGAAGTATAGTTCAGATCAGTCATCAATTCTAAAATAACAAGGCTGGACGTGAGATGCATATGACATGTGCAAAAGGTAAAAGAAAGAGAACAAGGCCGCAATATAAGATGCAGCAGCTATGACGGCTGCTGCTAAGACAGTCCAAGGCCGACCGGTCCGCTGGGCATCCGCTGAACGACGGGGGCCCGGGTGGTCGGTTCGTGGCCGACGAGGTTGCGGAAGTCCAGACCGACGTCCGACAGCATGCGTGCGTGCTCGCGCGCCTGCTCCATGCACTTGCTCCATGACTCGCCGCCGCGCTCTGTACTGCTGAGCTGCCGTGCCAGGATGCGGTTGAACGTCTCGACCTCTTCCTTGGACCACTTGACGCACGCACTCATCATGGGCGGCGGGAAGCAGGTCTGGAAGCAGGCCACGGTGTTGCGGATCACCGAAAAGTAGACAAATGACAGCTCCCAGATGTACAGGTGTAGGTCGCCCTGGAAGATGCACTGTCGCGACCGCCGCTGGATGATGTCGGTGCGCGCCTCCAGGTATGCCTCGCGTGCGCGGTCCTCGAACCCGAGGCGTGTGAGCCACGACACGTTGCGCCGTGTCTTTCGCTGCCCGTTGTGTGTATCGATTAGCTCCCGGATAATCAGGGCCGCTAGCCGTGCCGACCGCTCCTCGACCTTGAACTCGATAAAGTCCTGCGCGACGGCGTTGTTCTTCAGGCCGCGCGCGAGGGCCTGCATCTTCTCGACGCGTGCCACCGACGGCTCAAACTGCTGCAGGGCAATATCAATGTCCAGCTCGTCCATCTGGCTCTCGACCCACCGCAGGTTCTGCTGCTTGCCGTCCACCTCGATCAGCATATCCTTGATGTCGGACAGAGTCTCCAGCAGGTCTGTCTTTTGCAGCAGACCCGGGTCGCGGGACGCAAAGTAGTTGATTGTTTCCTTGGCCTTGTTGTTTGCCTCCATCTCCGACTGAATCCCGCGCCGCAGGTCTTCGACAACCTTGCGGATGTTGAGCAAGAGCGCAGACTTCTCAGGGTCGTCGGCCTTTTCTGTGCGGTAGATAACCGTCTCCTGCCCAACACCGCGCACCATGACGGCATCGATCAGCTTGGACCGGCCCGAGCCTCCTGGCCCGCCGCCACTACTGCCACCGAACGAAGGTGATGTCACGGACTCGCCGGAACCGGCCATATCAATGATCTCGATATCTAGTAGAGGCCAGCACCGATCGGCCACCAGTTTCAGCATGGGGCCGTTGCCGCTATTGGGGCCGTCCACTTTCCGCTTCTTGCGTGAGGCCACCAGCAGGTGGTCGTTGAGCAAGAAGATTTGCATCGCGCGTCGGGACTTGTATGTTGCATTGTCGAGCTCAATCCACTGGCCCGCATTCTGCACGACATGGCGGCCGAGTGACATGGGCAGGAACCTTTGCGAGCCCTCGACGTTCTTGTAGAGCGCCTGCATCTGCGAGTTCCATAGCGCTGTGCGATCGGCCACTGAGCTGCGCTTGTCACGCTTGCTCAGCCCTGTAGAGAAGCCTACCGAGCCGAGACCCGTAGTGTCGGCCCCGTTGGCCTTGCCGGCACCGCTGCCTGCAGACGCTCCATTCTGGTGTGACACGGACGTAGACGAAGCCGAGCGCAGCGCTGTGGTATTTGTCTTGAGGTCGGCCATCAGGTTGCGCAGCGTACGCATCTCGCCCTTGAGCTTCTCAGCCTCCTTACTGATCTTGATAAACTGTGTCCGGTTCTGGTAGATGTTTTGCTGCAAGTCCGCCGCCGCCCGCGACCGCAGGTCCCGCAACGCCTCTTCGTACCGGGCAATCTCCTCTTCAGAAGCATCGCTCAGCATAGATGCCACATATTGGTCGGGTGCTAGTTTCGGGTCGCGCAGCGCCTTGATCTCTACCGGAATGGGGGCGCTGCTAGGGCCTCCTCCGCCGCCAGGACCTCCCCGCCCCGCTCCGCGTTCGTCGCCACCCCGCGAAATGGGCATGTTGTTTGGGACGCCGCCCGGCCGCCGGGCAGAGGACTCATAGCGGTCGAATGAAGGTATAGATGGCACAGGTGGTTGAAACTCGTTCTTCGGCACGTCGTTGAAGCGTGATGAGTAGCGGCGTTTGATGAGGTCCGATGTCTGCGAATCGATTAGACTACGTGTGATCAAGGCATGTGCAAGAGAGTTTGTGACGACGTACAGCTCCACCCGACTGTTGTGGCGGTATCCTGGCCTTGGGGATCGGCTGCATATTGACGGGTGGTGGGCGTGAGCCATCTTGGCGTGGCAGAGGGATGCCGTTGTTGGGGTTTGGCAACGGCGCGGAGATCTGCCGTGGCGCGCTGATGACCGGGCGGTTCTTGCGCTTCGTGCCGCTGCGCAACGAGATCTTGAGTCTATCCTCTGACATAGCTGCGCTCTGTGTATGTGCGTATCTGTGTCGTAAAGTACTTTATCGTCGTCGTTGTCGTCGTCGCTGTCGTCTGCGGATACAACGCGGCCTCCTTTCCAGCCTCCGTAGTCCAGCTACAGCAAGCTTGTGTGGCGGGCACAGGTTGTCTTGAGCGGTACTTGGAGGCTCGTATGCTTTTTTTTCTCGTATTGCCAGCAGAGCTAGTTTCTAGGTGTGATATGAACTTTGAGATGCGGGAGCTGCATCGACGGAGGTCGAAGTGTTAGTTGGCGTCGCAGGAGGCTGTCGGCAGCTCCCACCTCCGGCTCCTCCACTACGAGTCCACTTGGCACGAAACGGGTCACGTGCAGTTTCAAGCTTCGGAATACTTGAATCGCTAGTGCAGCGCGGCCAAAGTCGGTCGCTGCAAGATTGGCCAATCAGTGGGGACGCAAGCTTGAAATACAGTGGACAGTGGTGGTGGCGGGCAGACGAGAGAAGGCGCTAGGGGGGCAGTTTCCCAGAAGATAGAACCAAAACTAAATCGCAAAATAAATACGAAAAAGAAAAAAAATAGCGAAATATCGACGATTCGAAAAATCGACGACCGAACGACCCCGGGGCACCACCAACCACACCACAGCCTTTACTTGCATCTACAGACCTTTGCTTTCTCAGAAGCACGTGCGCAGCATCACCACACGGCTCACCACCGCACTCCAGGCCCCCCATTGTCTACTCGCCCCCATAGAGCGCAACTCTAGCCTCACGACAGCCCGGTCTCGGCGACGAAGAAGAACAAGAAACGAGATACCCCGGCACACGCACGCCCGCACGTGGATTCGACGGCATCCCATCTCGATCGCGATCACAGACACTAGCACGCGACCCAACGCCCTTGCCCGTGTCTATCGTACTCGACCCCTCCCTCCCACCCCCTCCACCCCCACAACATCACATCATCACATCATCATGTCGCAGCAATCAGCGCTTATTGCGACTGCCTCCGCGGCTGCAGTAGCAACAGGCATTGTCGGTATGTATCCTTTGGTTCAAGGACATCATACCGAGCACACGCTAACATCCCAGCCTACGCTCTCTACTTTGACCACCGCAGACGCACCCAGCCCGAGTTCCGCCGTGAGCTCCGGAGAAACGAGCGGCGGCAGGCCCGTGCCGAGAAGGAGCTCGCCCAGCAGCAGACCGTCAAGCAGCGCGAGGTGATCAAGATGGCCGTCCAGCTGGCCAAGGCCGAGGGCTTCCCGTCGAGCGTGGAGGAGAAGGAGGGCTACTTCCTGGAGCAGGTGTCCAAGGGCGAGGCCCTGGCAGCAGACCGTGAGTAATCTCCTATATCCTGCCCATCTGACGTTCTACCGTATACACATGCTAACTTGAGCAGCCACCCAAACCATCGAGGCTGCAATGCACTTCTACAAGGCCCTCAAGGTCTACCCGTCGCCCGGCGAGCTGATCCGTATCTACGACCAGACCGTGCCCAAGGTAAGCACATAAGCACATCGAAACAGAGCACGAGAGAGACTTTGCTAACAGATACAGTCGAGCCTGGACGTCCTGGCCGAGATGATTGCCTACGACACCGACCTCAAGATCGGCGAATCCGCCATGCCCAACCCGGCCGACTTCCTGCCGTCCGTCGGTCTCGACTAGAGACAGGGACACGCATTAAGATGGAGACACATCCAAGATCTCTAAATATTCGAAGTCTCGCATGTCTCTCATGTCCTCTAAATTTTGCAACACCCACTTCCTTACCATTATTCTTTACCTCTCGATACCTGTCGAATTACCTCTTTTCCTTTTTAATTTTCTTTCACATGATCCTCGGCCTCTGCGGCCACCGCTCCACTCCTCTCTTTATACCGCAAAAAAAGACACAAAAAAACAACAAGACATATATACATATTTATGGGAGACATATGCTCTCCCGCTCACCAGCCGGGAAAGGCCCGTATGGCGAGGAGACGATGGATCGATCTATCATAGCAGATGGGGTAGTAGAAGAGGCGAGAACAAGAAGAGGAAAACGTTTGGGGGTTTCTTGTTGGGTTCCAAAGACCGATAAAAGCGAGGCATGATCAAGGAGAGCAGGCAGAAGGAGAAGAAATGGAACACAAGAGTGCTGTCTCTCTCCTCTTCGCTCTCCCGTCCTGGGTTTGTCTGATCATGTATACTTGGGAGGAACGCCCATTTTGCTGGCTGTTGGGTCTTACTTTTGGGGGATGCATCGGCTTGTTAGGGTTTATTGCAATTTAACGTTTCGCTTTATGACTTGTTGATGAATTGTGATCCGGTAGCAGAGTGCTGGTCATTTGAACAACACAAAAGGGACCGGCTATACATGTAGTTGACAAATTGTCTGTATTTATTACATAACCCGATACTTTTGTGACGCCAACATGAGTATATGAGAATAGACGGAACTTAACAATGATAGACGCAGAAAACACCCGAGCCACATCTATCTCTCAATAGGCCGTCCCTTGCGGTCGACACGCTGGTCGCGTGGGTCGAAACCGCCGTTGCCCCAGGTTGCCCATTCTGCCGTCGCCGGGCCCATGTACTCCTCGGGCGTGAAGTCGCCGTCGGGCCCTCTCTCGCGCAGCAGCTCAAAGAACTTGTCATAGTCAATGACCGTGTGCCACTTGCCATCCTCCTTGCCGCGGAACCGCTCGCTTGCGATCAGAACACAGCAGCTGTGCGCGTGCTCGGCTGCCAACCCGTAGCCCAGGCCGCGCTTATTCAGCTCTGCGTCCAGCGCCGTCACAAACTCGCACACCTCGTGGTAGAAAGGCACGTTGGCCATAGTCAGGCCGACACCCGCCGACGTCGATGTGCCACAGAACGTGACGCCCTTGACCTCGATAAAGCAGGGCAGCGCCTTTTCAACCAGATCAGCGTAGCCGCGCACCTCGTCATCAATGTTGAAGCCCTTGACCAGCGTGAGACGGAAGACGGTGCGCTGCTTGAAGCGCTTCTCGCGCAGGATCTCCAGGCACCGCTGGAAGCGCTCCCAGAAGTCGCGGTGCAGCGGGCGGTCAATCTTGCGCAGCGTTTCGCGGTTCGAAGCGTCAATCGATACGTACAGCTGGGTCACGTGGTGCAAGGCAGCCAGCTGATCGGGGTGCTGGGCGTTGCACACGAGGAACGACGAGATATTCTCGCCGTGCAGCATGTCAAGAAACTCGTTGATGTGCGGGTAGAAAATGGGCTCGCCCACCAGCGACAGTGCACAGTGGCGGATGCGCATCGCCTCGGCAAACCGCTCGGCGCGAACACCGGGCACGCCGCGCATCATCTTGATTTTTTGGTAGTGGCCGGCCTTGACGCCGTCAAAGATCAGATCAGGCGGGTCGACAACCCAGCGCCACGTGGTTCCCACGGGGTTGGTGCCGTGGCGCCAGCAAAAGACGCACTTGTTGGAGCACGACAGCGACGGAGTGGTCTCCATGCACTGGTGCGAGTTGATGCCGTAAAATGAATACTTGTAGCATGAGCCACGGCCACGCAGGGCCGACTTGGTCCAGCGGCAGATCTTGACACCCGAGTGCGAACCAACAACGGCGTAGCCCTGCTTGGTCAGGGACTTGAACGTCGGCGAGTCCTTGGCCACCATCTCCTTGACCACGGGAGCCGGCATCACGACACCGTTGATCTTGCGCGGGCCACGGCGGGCGACAGTCTTGGTAGCAGGCGCAGCAGTTTCACCGTACGATGTGAAATCAATAGCAATCGGTGCGCGGTTAGCAGCGCTGTCAGTAGCAACTTCTTCGGTGGCGGCATCGTCCTTTCCGCTCTGCAGCAGGCGGCCCAAGTCCTCGACATCGTCAACAACGCCCGCCTTCTTGAGGCGCTTCACATTGACAGCGCGCGAAGCAGCTGATGTGGCCTCAGTGTTGAACAGCACCTCTTCATCCTCGTACTCGATACCGCCGTCCTCGCCCTCGTCCTCGTCGGCACTGACATCCTCCTCGTCGCTCTCCACGGGGTCACCAGAGCCAGCAACGCCGGATCCCAGGCCACCCGTACGTGCCAGCATGCCCAGCACGTCGACAATGCCTTCGGACCACTCGCCGAGGCGCAGCATGGCATCCGTCTTGGTGTTGCCACAGCCCATGGGGTACGCGCGCTTGCGGCCGGTCAGCTTAGCCATCCACTTGTCAAGCTCCTTGGCCTGGAAGCAGAAGCCCTCGTCCTCCGTAGGCCAGCCCTCACGGTCGCCAAAGCCAAAGACCGAGTAGCCGAGCAGTGGTGCCAATGGGGCAGTGTCGATACGGAAGTCGTGGTGCGTCTCGCGGAGGTGCTCGAGGAAGGTGTCGTTGATGCAGTCAATATTGTAGCTGGGAATAAGGAAGAGGTAAAAGTAGGTGGGCGTCGCAGCGGCAGACTCTTCAGTCTCGCCCTCCTTCTTGGGCGGCGTGATAAAGTACTCATCAAGATCGACATCGGCAATATCAAGCACCTCGGCGTCAGCAAAGACCTTGCCCGCCTTGTCCTCGGGCAGCTCAATGCTGGCCAATTTCTTGCTCAGGCCCTCAGCATAGTCGCGCACGATCTTGGCCGTGGCACCGGTGACGGAAGAGTAAAACACAATGGTCTGGATGCGCTCGGGAATGACTGCCGGGGCTGTGCTGCCGCTGTTTTTGGGTAGCTCGCCCTTGATTCTGCGCGGCCCAGAGGTGGTGGTGCCGTTCTTTTTGGACGTGGATGCTGCGCTTCCGTTTGTCGTTATCTTCTTTTGGGTAACCTCGACGGGTAGAGAGACCTTTTCGCTGGCCACCACCGGCTTCTTAGTGCTGGGTTGTGCCTTGTCGTCCGCATCGTAGATCTTGGGGAAGACGAGCAGGCCGTCCTTGTCGTCGGGCTTCTCGGTAACCTGGAGGTAAATGCGCAGGGCAACGAGAGTCGCAAAAGTGGCCAGGAGGAAGGGGATGCGGTATGCGTGCCAAGTATCGGTAGCAGCTATTGGTCAGCATGGTGGAAAGTGACACAGAAGTCGCAAGATGCGCGATGAAGAAGAAAAGAAAAAAGAAGAAAAGAAGAAGAGAAGAAAAGATTTGAAGAGGAAGAAGCAAGGAAGGGTGAAAACCTACAGTCTATCAACTGCTGAAGCAGTGGGCTAAACGCCCACGAAGTCGAAGCCATATTGAAATCAGGTCTCAGTTGGAACCCTGAATGCCAATGAGGTCGATGTTGGTGGTGATGGAGGGGGTGGTTGTCGACTGCAGAAGGCTGACAACTTTTTTTAGAAGCAGTAAAATAAAGTGGAGAAGACAGCATTTTGTTACACACATTTCCCCATCTTCGTACAGTTGCGACTGAAATCAGCCCCTCACGATTCGTTATCCATAGGAATAATTAGTCATTCATGTGCGCTATAGGCTGGTTAGATATCACCATATAGTGATTATATAACATGCAGTGTTAGTCGTCGTTTAATATGGGTGCATTATATGATCGTATTTCTTGAAATGAGTAGAAAGGAAATAGGAAGAGGAAAACAGAAACAGAGAAAATAAAGAGAAATCTATCATGGTATCTTGACTTTTGAAATACAAAAAACATCAACTCCTACCCAATGTGTTGAACTCCATGTTTGCTCAATAAAAAATAAAAAAGAATGAGGGCAAATAGAACGCGAAAAGAAGACCGACAAAAGACAGAGAAGAAGAAAAAAAGAAGAAAAAAAGAAAAAGAGAGGATGGCAGATCAAACTGTGCGGTTACCCCCAGCAGTTTCTTCCTTGGGACGGAGGTCACGCAGACAAGGCGCGTAGAACATATCGCCATGAAGGACCATGGTGGCCGTTTTGATGGCGACCAGAATCCACAGACAAAAGACGCAAGCCGAGAACATCTAAAGAGTTAGCATACATGACTACAAAATGGGCCAATGGACCTAGGAGACTCACCATAGTAATAACTCGGAAGAAGGAGCTGTCCAGCTCGGTGGCCAGCATACCGGTGCAGCTGGTGAGCACGCCGAGCGGGAAGACAAAGCCCCACCAGCCCATGTTGAAGGGGAAGGACTTGGTCGTCATGATGGAGATGATGGCAAACGCAAGCCAGCCCAGGGCGGCACCCCAGAAAAACAAGCCGGCGAGAATGCCCATAATGTAGAGGACAGTGCCGCCGTAGATGGCCGCGGCCGCGAGAGTGGATTCGTTGCTGGAGGCGCCGGTGATGACAACACCATTGAATGCGCCGGTCTCTGGCAGCAGCTTGAATGCCACCTTGCCGAGCTGCTGAATGGCAAAGCCGCCCTGGCCCAGCGGGCCGATGGGCAGGAACACGGACACGATGACTTCGCGCGGAGGTAGATCGTGGATCTGCAGGCGCAAGAAGTAGACAGTCATGATGAAAAACGAGAAGGCCATACCCAGACCCCAGAGGATGTAGGACGTCACGAGGGTGGTGACGGCGTGCGAGCGGTCGGGCAGGATCTCGGCGAGCAGGCTGCCCGACGCAGACGAAACGACAACGGGCACAACGGGCAGCAGGAGAGCGGCAGTCATGTGGGAGAGCTGGTTGCGGTGGTGGTGGACAATGACAAAGGGGATGATGAGACTGCAGGCGCACGCAACCAGGACGTCGGCCCACCAGAAAGCCCAGGTCAGGTAGATGGCACCGCGGCCCCAGCGCGCACACTCAAAGACCATCATCTTGACAATGGTGGCAAAGCCCATGGGGATGCAGCCGAGGAAGAGCGACTGCGACGGGTGCTTGATCATGACACCCCAGATCTCGGGGTAGGCGATGTAGCGCGTCAGGGTGATGGCCGAAAAGGCAATGAAGAGGAGGATGTTGAGGCAGAAGACGACAATGGAGATGTAGCGCACCCACTCGGCATTGTAGGGCAGGTTGTGCAGCAGGATGGAGACGACACCGGTGCCCATGCACACGGAGAACCATGAGGGGGTGAAGTTGCGCACGACACGGCGCCAGCCGTGGTTGTCTCTGCTGTCGGCGTCATCGGCGCCGCCAGGGACCATGGCGCCGCACGGGAGAATCACGGGGCGCTTCTTGGAGCTGCTGCAGGCGGCGGTGCTTGCAGCACACGGCGGCGTCGAGCTTGCTCCAGGTGCTGCCGCCGCTGCTCGCGGGCATTGAGGGATGGGGTCTGGGCCCTTTTCAAGGTCCTTTTCGGACATGGATGTCGAGTTGGAAGCTGGGTTGTCGGCGACAGGATCGGCAATGGCTGTATCGATGGAGCTAGAGCTGGGGCGCACATCGTTGGGAGCGTTGGCGACGTGCTCGGCGCTGGTGTTTGCCTGGCGCAAAGTGTTGAAGAAGAAGCCGCTGCTTTCGGGCGTCGTCGCCATGGGGTCGTCTGGATGGGGCGGTGGTGTTAAGGCCATGGTGTGCATGTGTGAGGGTCGAGGAGGGGAGTGTATACGTAGAACATAGAACACAGAACACAGAATAGAGTAGAGCAGAAGGAGGTGATGAGGTAATCTGTGTCAACAAGGAAAGAGCGTTGTGCTCTTATTAATCTAGCGTGGACCGGAGATGCAAGCTGGGAGAATGGCTGGACGGAGGGAATTTGCCTCCCTTTGTGACAAGCGGCGATCCCTTTCTTATATACGAGTCTACGGCTATTGAAGAACAAGAGAAACGAGAGGCAGATGAGCAAAGTGCGAGGTGAAGCGGAAAAGTCGAAAATAGACATGCTCGAGGTCATCGCCGTCTCCGCGTGCCAGCCAACGACAGCCGGCGATCACCTACACCATCTCTCAATCCACGGCATTGTATCTTATGTGGGCTCTGGGTATTAGTCTGCGTGGAACCGGGTCCTGGTCCTATTGCATGCCGTGCGAATTGCATCTTTGCGACTTTGCAATGGACGCCAGCTGCCGTTGCCGCAGCCAAAGGAGCATGGCTTGCAGCGGATAATGCACGGTAGCCAAGGATGTCCACCCGCAATGACGTTTCTCTCTGCGGCTTTGGCTACTTTCTTCGTAAAAGAGTCACTCGCGCGAAGAAATTTGCTGTATGTCGAGCAGCCTCTCGCTTTCCTCGCTTCTTCGCTCTTGGCACACCAGCTTTGCAGCTTACTACTCAGTAATACCAGTCATCTGCAGCCGCCAGACCCACTGTTTATACTCCGAGCTTTTCCCTCACCCATCCCATTCCATCTGTCGGTACGCTATTCTCACATTTCCATGCTTTTGCGCTGTTCTGTTGTCGGGCGGTTCTCGGTGCCGTTGCGAGCGGCTGTTCTATTCTATGCCAAAGTGGATATGCCAAGGAGAAACATCGGCTTTCCCTCTGTAATATCCCTCTGTAATATGTGTGTGCCTTCCGATGGTGAACAGACAATCCGAGGGCCAGCAGTGAGACTCCCATAGCTGTTATTCGTACTGGTACGTCCGCGATAGCCCACGATAGCCCATGATAAGAGAAGCATGTCACCTAATTATATACCGTACGTGTTTGAAGGTATTGGAAGATGACGGAACTCGCGGGACAGAGCGCGACTCGAAGCGAGCATAGAGACGAGGGCTAGCTCGTTACGGATCTTATCTAAGATGCAATTTGATCAAGGACTGCAATTGATGATAAGAATGAAGGCTTCTGTCCCTCGACGCCTTTCACAACAATAACGCAGCTGACACCGTGTGAACACAGTACGCAGCCTATAAATAACTGCAAGCCATAATGAAGTCCCCGTGACCGCGCAAGCCGCTTATTATGTAAGACGATTCCCGCAAGGTGAGCACAATACACCTGGCGCCAGCGCTATTCGCAACCACAGACAAAGAGAAAAACTGATCAATGCCCCCCCAGCCCCCGAAAGGGAACAGCGGCTCAGTCCGCTATCCAGTATGACATGTGTAGGGGCTATTTTCGTAGTCTAAGAAGAAAAATGCTGCTTCCCGCCCCTGGAATTCCCGACCGTTGCCTTGTCCGGCTGCTGGCTTAGCTGGCTTTGAGGCTGTTCCCAGGGCACGCGTCGGCTATATTGGGAGGCCAGTCCCCCGAGCACGCTTGCACTTCTCTAGTTGTTATCTCATGAAGAACATAACAGACTGTAAGCTGCTATTAGAGACACTCACCAGACACGGAACACCTCTGCTCCGTACACAGTCACACGGGCATCACCGTGCCTCTGAGACCATCCCGACAACAGCAGTAGATCTACGGACCGCGGCGGCCTGACGCCCTCGGCATTGCAACAGACAACAACATAACTGACAACGGCAGCGGCGCCCTCTTTGCCAGTCTTTTTACGGCGCCCGGCGGCAGTCGGTGGACCCACAAAACCCGAAATCGGACTAAAACACATTTTCAGTGGTAGTCTGCAGTCTGGCAGTCTGGTGTCAGGACACTGAGCTGATTGCTGGCTACTCGGGACAATTGGAGATACGCAGAGGCTCGGATACAACTGGTCGAGTGCGAAAAAGACAACTTTGTCGGAAGACAGACGTCGCCGCCGTGTGCTGTGTGCTGTGTGCTGTGTGCTGTGTGCTGCCCGCTGCCTTTGATCAGCAAACTAAAGCAGACCAGCCTGCGAAAGAACAGCAGCAAGTACCAATACCACCAGGACAGGCCATACACGTTCGCCCCAGAGACGCTACAGTGCGGCACAACAGACAAAGAGCCAGCCGAGACCCTGAGCAAGTCGCCAGAGAAGACGCCAAAAAGGCCGGAGATAAAACGAGAAAGAGATTTCTTCGAACAAGAAAGAGCGACACGACACGACAACATCAGCAGCCGTACGACACCGCCTCTTTCCATTTTCAGTCTCCAGTCTCCAGTCTCCAGTCTCCAGTCTCCAGTCTCCAGTCTCATGCAGCCCTTATCCTTTGCCGCCGCCTCTTTCCCGTCCTGCCGTGCGCCGTTCTGACTCGAGCGAACCCGGACGCCGACCCGACAACCCACCCTAGTCTCTCTCTTTCTCTCTCTCTCTCTCTCTCTGCTGCCTCTTCTCTTTCGTCTTCTTGTATGCAACCTTATCAACCACCACCCCTCTTCCAACCACGACACGCAGCCATCCCTGTATTCCCTAGAACCCCCTCTTCCGACACTTACCTTGGCTTTTTTGTTGTTCTTGTCTTCGACTTTCTTGACTTGGTACCGCTCCTAGTTCATGTCGAGTCGTCCCCTATAACCCGCCGATCCCGCCTTTCCCTAGAACCAACCTATCCCAGCTTCTCTCCTCCTCTTTTCCTCTTCTCCTCTTCTTGTCGACGTGTCCTTTGTCTCTTTGTCTTTGTCGTCAACCATCAACATAACCCAATAACCCATAACCTTGTATCGTTCTTCTTGCTTCGATATCCTTGTTCTCCTTGTTCATCACCGTCGATTGATCGCAGTCGTCCATTTGTTGTCTTAGTCCTTTTCTGAACACCGTTGTCGAATAATTGAAAGTATGGCGGTCAGTGTTCTTCACCCGATGCCCTCGATGGCCGACAGCGGCAACACCATCGCAATGCCTCTGTCGTGTGCTGCCGCGGATTGTGCTGTCTGCGTGCCCGGTGTGTCGCCCCGTTTCGAGTCGCTCGTGCAGTCGCTCAAGCAGGCACTGGGCCCCTCGTCGGGCCTGACATCCGACGACGTCGACGTTAACCACCTCACGCGTCTCATGGCGGATTACGACGCCAACGACGAGGGCTGGATGCCCTACAACTTTGGCGACACCTCCCGCGGGTACACCCGCAATCTTGTCGACGAAGGAAACGGCAAGAGTAATCTGGTATGTTCTTTCTCTCTCTCTCTGAACTCTCTCTCAACACTGGTTGAAAGGATGACTGTGAATGATATTAACCAACAGCTTCTGCTGGTGTGGTCGCCCGGCAAGGGCAGCCCGATCCACGACCACGGCAATGCCCACTGCCTGATGAAGATCCTGCGCGGCGAACTCACAGAGACGCGGTATGCGTTCCCCGAGACGACCGGCGAGGCCATGACGATAACGTCGGAAAAGACGTACCGCGAGAACGCTGTCGCGTACATGGCCGACGAGCTGGGCGTGCACAAGATCTGGAACAAGGGCAGCGACTTTGCTGTCTCCCTGCACTGTGAGTAGTGAGAGTGTGTGGTGGTGGAGAGAGTGATGAAGGAGGTCGACGAGGCTAACAAAGCAGTATATACACCGCCGAATGTGGCAAAGGGGGGTTGCAACGTCTTCAATGAGAAGACAGGCAAGTGTTCGCACGTCAGCAAGTGCGGGTACTACACCGCGTATGGCAAGCTGCTCAAGGACTCCTAGAGCGAGCACGGCACCAGCTTTGATATGACCATAATGACTTGATATGAGGGTGGGAGATGACTTGAGGGGATGACTGAGATATAAATGATGCTTGGCCTTTTGTTTGCTTATGTTTCTTGAGATAGCTTATATCACCACTTTATGATGCTTCTCGATGTTGGCATTTGTGTTTGATGCTTGATGTTTGATGCTTGATGCTTGATGCTGTGACGTGACGAGGTTGTCTGGTTGGGCTGCCATCGAGCAGCGTCACCGTCATCGTGCTCGGGTTCTTGAAGTGAATTATGGTTGTCGTCGCTTTGCTCGTGTGATTGGTGGTGTTGACGAGGATGGAAGACGCTTCGATGGGCTGGTATTCGCAAAACGCCATGTCGAGGGCGCGGCTGCCACTGAAAACGAGAGGTGAGGTTGAGAAGAACGGAAGAGGAGAGAAAAGAGGAGAGAGTTCCCATTTCAGGAAGAGCAGAAAAGAGAAACGGTAACAGCATGAGGAACGAAGAGAGCGAGGGGAGAGAAATCGGGCTTCGGTGAACCAAACTGGCGCTGTGATTGGATCGTGACAATTGCGTGATTCTTAGTACGCGCACCCCCCTAGGGGCGTGCAATCCGAGAGCCGTGTCAGGTGACGTCCATTACTCTTTTGGTCACTTACACCAGCGTCTCGTTTGACCTATCCAATTTGTCACTCGTTTGCCTTGATCTTGAGTTTATGTTATATGCATTTGATTTTTGAGAAAGAATCAAGGTGCTAGTGCTCCAACCTCGCCTTTTTTTTTCTTCTTTTAATTTATTTACCACAGTCTTCACTCATTCCCGGCCTCACCACCCTCTGCCACTACACACCTTGCAGAACCTGGCCCTGGTTCGGGGGTCCATTGAAACTGCCCGCTGCACACGCCGCCTGGATCACGGTGCACTTTTGCTGGTCCCAAACAGCACAGTTAGCATGGCCCGAGGGTGGTGCTGAGTCGTAGCACGCCTTCTCCTGCTGCCAGCAGTTTTCCGATGCGTCCCAGCAGCCTGCCTCTGTCGAGTAGCTCGGCACCTCGACACCGCACCAGTTGGCATTCTTTACGAGGCATGTCGAGGGCACAAGTTCGATTCCTGCCGCAAGCAGGTTGTCTGTAGAAGAAACAGTTGCCGCACTCTCCTTCTTGGTGTTTGACAAGTCGGGCGTAAAGACGGGAGGTCCGGGGATCGGGTAGGGGTACACGGGCTCGTAGATGTTGAACGACACGGACGGATCGCCAGCCTTGACATAGCCAGGAATCGACACCTTGTACTCGGACGGGATCGCCAGAAGACTCCTCTGGTTCTCGCTCTGACTAGCCGTCGCAGTGTCCTCGGTTGGCGGCTCTAGGTAAATCTGTGCACAGCCAACGTAGAACTGCGGGTCGCCAACCTGGGCGCGGTGAAGCGCCAGGATCTCGGGCCGGACCAAGTACGCAGAACCGGCAGGGAGGCCGGCCGGCAGACTGACTGTTAGCAGGCCGTTGCTGGCAGACAGCTTGTCCGTGCACCACTGGCCCGTCGAAGCGTCGTATCCTTCTTCGAAGATCTTGAACCATCCGTCCGACGGCGACCTGTCCATCTGCGCGCCAGAGTCAGATGCAAGGGACAGCTGCTTCATGTAGACGGAACACGGGCCTTTGTGAGACGAGTCGATGCCACGGTTGGCTTGCGAAATGTCAGGGGTTTCGCGGAACTCAAAGGTGAGCAGCGCGCCAGTGTTCTTGCCTGCGTTTGCAGCCGGCACGGCACACGTAAACTGAACGGCAGCAAGCCCGTCCCTGCCACAGATCATGTCGGAGCTGGCCAGGTCCTGGACGGGAAAGGTGGCGGTCGGAGGGTCCAGGGGCATACGGACACAAGTACCGTCGCCTTGGTCAACGCCGTTGACAAAGAGTGTCGTAAATGTCGTATGGCCGCTTGCTGACGGAGCAAACGCCGCCAGTGTCAACAAAAGAGCCGCTGTCTTGCTTGTCACCATTGTGCAAGTGATTTGTTGGTATTGAATAAATCTTGTTGTTTTTGATGGTCGTAGGTGTAAGTGTAAGAGAGTGAGCGCGTCCTTGGGGATGGAGCGTGACCCTGTAAACAGTCCTGTGCGTTCTTAACGGCCTTGTGGTATTAATGCGGGACAGTTTTTATATAAGGGATACTGTGTAAGCAAAGGCGGCTTGAAAAAAAAGCAAACCAGATACAAAAGAGGAAGTTGTCGACAGGATTATGAGGGGGCATAGGATATGAGAGTAGAGAAGGATGGCAGACTAAAACTAAAGGAATGTCAAAAAGTAAAAGGAAAGACGAGGAAATGAGCAAGCCAAGCTGAGCTGGAAGTCATGGCAAAACGAGGATCTCGTTCATTAGGCCCGGGGAAAGAGTAAGAAGAATGAACAGCCAAGTCCATAGAGAGGGAACGATAGAACCGAACGGGAGATTTGAGGAACTGGCACACATTAGCATCACGGTTATACCGAGGAGCACATAGACTGCAGACCGAAGCACAAACGAAGCACGGCCGCTCTGTAAGCTTTGCGGGCTTAAGTTTTTTATTCCCCCCAGAAGCTGTAATATTTCTCGGCCTTCGACGCAAATGTCGTGCTCAGTTTTTGGCCCCTGGTCCTGCTATGTACTTAGGAGAGAAGATCAGTCGTATTCCAGGAAGACAGGCATCAAGGTTTTCTAATACCGCATGTATTGGTCATGGGTATCGTCTCTGTCTGACTGACATGGGACCCTACATAAAACGTGTTGTGCATATCAGACGAGATACAAACGACCACCAAGACAGACATGTTTAATTAATAGTTGGAGATAGAAGACAATGCAGAAAACACTAGGTGCTGTCGCGGGTCTACGTATCATGAGTGTAGGATATGATCGGCGGCGGCGACATCTCTACATTAGATATAGACATGACAACATAAGAACAGCCAAGGGCAGCATAGGATCACGCAGAGCTAGCCGATATCCTCAACGTCGAGGTATACTGCCATTGCAACATCTGCTGCTGTGGAAGCAGTGTGTGGTGAGTCCTTCTCGGCTGTCCTCGCCTAGTCACCGACATCGACAGAGACGGTCTCGCTGTTTTGACATCACCTATCGAGGCCCCTTGCTCTGTACCACCAGTAACGATATGTGACGAACATGTATCGCAACGCTGCGACACAGGCCATTTGTATTGTGAAACTAACCAGTCGAGCAGTCTTCGGGTTGCAATTGATTGTTTCGGTCAGCAGAGAGGAACACTGCTCACAGCAAAGCAAGACGCTTACAGCAGACGCCTCAATCTATACGAAACGGCCCTGTATGCATATTGATTGTCTGTTGTTCCATAGAGACACATCTACCTGACGCGAAGTGTGCTGGACAAGAAAGACTAGGTATCCTGATTTACATATGATTACACCTGTACGTCCCCTTTGGTCACTGAGACAAGTGTCATTGTAAAGTCGGCATAGCCGTTTACGTAATGTCACGATACTCGTTCTCAACGTCAACATCTTGTTTGAGTGGGGATTTCTCTTTGTTTTTTCCTTTTGATGGTATACAAAGCAAGCCAGATATTTTGAACGCCTGTCTATGGGCCGCCGTCTGCTTCCTGTTCTCTTCATGCTCTCTTGCATCTCTTCCTCTGTTAATCATACAAACATACATTGACGCCTTGTCATGGTTTTTTTGCTTTTTTTATATTCCAAAATGACAACAGATAAAAATTAATGGGCGTAAATTCGTGTGTTCATGTGCCCCAGTTCATAAAGGAAACTGAGGACTGAATGAGTGCTTTTGTCTTTTCTCCTTCTTTTTCTTCCTTTTATACATGTTCATTGTTGGCAGGGTCGGCTGGGGAGAGGGCGCGCAGGATGGGGCGGAAGGTCGACTGAATCGGGCGGCGATCGAGTCGTGGCAGTCTTTGTTGCTCGTTTCTTGTCAATGTACTCTTGTATTCTCGGGGTTTGCTGCCGCCGCCGATCGGCCTACCCTCTCCATGTCCTCTCCTCAAAGCCGCGAGAGCACGTCGAACATTCGTTTCGATTTATTTGTTTATTTGTCTTGTCTGCCAACGGTCGATTACTCGTTGATCTTGGCAAGGATCCTAGACGGTCAGTATCTTTTTATGCTCGTCCAAAATAGAGCGTGCTTGTGAAACTTACTCGCTGTCGCGGAAGAGGGTGTACTCCTCCTCGCCGACCTTGATGGGGCTGCCGCCGTACTGGGGAATCAGCACCTTGTCGCCAGCAGAAACACCCATGGGGGTGCGCTTGCCGTCCTTGTCCAGAGCACCGGGACCGACAGCCAGAACCTTGGCCTCGTTCAGGTCCTTGACGGCCGACTCGGGCAGGAAGATGCCGCTGGCCGTCTTAGTCTCAGCCTTGACGCGCTGGACAATGACGCGGTCCAGGAGGGGGACCAGGTTCTTGATCGAACGGAGGGCGCTCTGAATATGTTAGTTGCTGCTGTTTGTCTTGCGGCTGTGGCCTAGAGCTGTTGCGCCGAGTGGCACGGCTGCGCCGGGTGCGGCTTTTGCCGGGACACGGAGGAGGGGCGGCATGGCGGCATGGCTCCAACATCACCGGTGAGGCGAAGACGAGGAATTGGAGACTCACCATTTTGACGGTTGTGGGTTGTAGAGGTGAGGGGTGGGAGGTAGAGTGCGAAAGGTGAATTGAGTCTGGAGTAGTGGTAAGAGAAGCAGAGAAGAAGAGGTGTCGGCCTACGAGATGTTGCACCGGAATTTGGGGAGGATTTTTTAGCGGGCAGGCGAGAATGAGCCGAAGAAAATAAAATAAATAACCAATTATATTCACAGGCAGAATAACTGCAAAATACAGTATCCAAGAGCTTCCAAGAGCATCTAGAAACACCGACGAATTGCAGTGCTGTCCAGCGAATGGGGTGAGGGGGGAAGCGCCTATGGCACCCGGTACGACAGATTTTCCGACACCGTTACGGGGGTCTTCCACTGAGCCTTATCGCTAGCTGAGACCCATCAAAACCGCATCACCATTTTCCACATTGGGATCCATCATAGTCTGGGGAAGGAGCGATGACTTATCAAATCAATTTCAGTAGTGCAGACCATATTCCATGTCTTGGTGAGTACGTCCTGTATCTATTATCGTGTGTATTTACATCCTACTATCCAAACTTTGTAGGTGAGTTGATTCTAGGAATGCAGAAGTAGTAAAGAGAACAGGCTACCAAATAAAGAAAAAAGAGTGAGGAAAGCATAATGGAAAATAAGAACACGGTTGATGATGACAAAATGTAAAATTGAAAGGATATAACCCAAACAAAACCTGGGAAGCCGATCCAAGAGCAAGCAAAGCGGATTCAATATAAACAATAGTAAAATCAAAAGAGGAAAGTGAATCGCTTCACCACCGTAAACGATATACCCAACCACATGTACAGGGCACGCGTATCCGATCTCGTCATCTAGCTGCTTACTGCTTAGGTGCCGGCGGCGCGGGCTGCTCGAGAATGTGCGTGTGCGAGCTGGCCCGTAGGACCCGGCCGGGCTCAACCTGCCGGCAGATCACAGTGTTGGCAATCCATTGGTCCTTGAGAATGTCTGCCATCTTGATCCGCTCCTTGGGGTCGATTGCAAGCATCTCCCCAATCACGTGTCTGCTTTCGCGCGGCAGAAGACGCAGGATGCGCCATGGCCCCTTGATGACCTCGCGCTTCTCGGCCGGTTTTTCGTCCGTCTTCTCTCCAGACTTCTCCCCGGACTTATCGGCAGGTTTGTCCGCAGGTCGGTCTCCCGCTGCCGCTTCAGCTTGCGGCCCATTCGGCCGGTCGGGGTCCTGCTCTGCCTCTTCCACCTTCTCAGCAGGCACTTCTTGCAGTTTACCGACTTCTCCAGCCGCGGCCTCGACCTCAACCTTTGCTTCTTCCTTGACAGCCTGTTCAGCCTTGTCAGCCTTTTCGGCCTTTTCGACCTTTTCGGCCTTCTCGGTCTGTTCGACCTTCTCGGCCTTGTCGTCCGTGTGATCATGGTCTGACTTGCTCGTTCCGCCAGAGGATCTTCCGCCGGAAAGCGCTAGCTTCTTGGGGTCGTGGCCGGGGGTCGGTTCGGACGCAAACAGCTTGTACGAGTTGTCCGACATGCGAGGCACCTTCCAAGGGAATCTCCGCAGCGTCATGCAGCAGAAGATAATTGCCAGTGACCAGATATCCACCGCCGCAGGGTCGTACTGTCGCTCGTCGTACACCTCGGGGGCCAAGTACGGGTCGGATCCGACGATGCCCGTTGCCATTACAGTACCGTTTTCAAACGGATACTTGAAGACATGCGCACTACCGAAATCAATAATCTTCATGATTCCAAATTCGCTAACGACGACGTTGTCGAGCTTCAGGTCCCGGTGCGCCAGGCCCATGCCGTGGAGATAGGTGACGCCGCTCAAAATCTGCAGGAAACAGCACGCAACTTCTGCCCGCGTCATCTTGCCGGTCATGACAATTGCAAACAGGTCGTATGGTGCATACTCCATGACCTCGTACCACTTGGTCTTTTCGCGGATGATGTCCAAAGTCTCGATGATGTTGCCGTGGTGGAGAGACGATCCGATGCAGTATTCCGCAGTCAGCTTCTTGACGTAGTCTTTTTCGCTTTCATGGGTGTGGCGCGGGCGGAACTCCTTCACAGCAAAGACGGTGCTGTCCTCACTCCGCTTCATGAGGCGCACAGAGCCGCCGGCGCCAGATCCCAAAACTTTGCCCAGCTTCCCGTATTTTGACGTCAAGCTGTGTTCATCACTAAATGGAATGTGCGTTGATGACTTGTTGGCTGCGTTGTTCCTGGCCGAGCGGATCGACATGGCGGGTGATACGGCCCGCTTGATTTTGTGGTGGTGTGAAGGGCCGAGCTTGAAGAAACGCTTGAGGTCGGACATTGAGCCCTGCCGGCTATGACTGATGCTCTCGCTGGCCACTAGTTCATCTTTCCGGTGGTTGCCGAACAGTCCGGAGTGGCGCTTTTCATCCTTGGCTTTGGAGAGCGATATGGAGGATGCCGAGGGTGAGCTGTCCTTTCTTCTATACACCCTCGGGAACACGAACCGTGGCTCCACAACCTTGCTCTGAGGTGGGCGTTTGTTAGCCGCGTAAGGGTCGTGCGGCTCTCCGGCTGGTGTAAACGGGCGCGTGTAGAACTGTGCTGCGGAGTTGTTCCGCGAGGGGCTAACTTCCCGGGACACGGGGAGCGATTTCCCGCCCCCGCCGCTTGAGCCGCTGCCTGTTGGGCCGAGGGTGAACATGCCCTTGCGGTGGTTTCCGACCGATGCATTGTCTTGTCCACTAGAAGAAGAGACAGGACGACGGCCCACCTCCTCGGACGATGAGGGTCTTGCGATTGTGACCTTGCCCCTCGACACCGGAGGCGACGCATCTTTTGACGATGATTCTTGGGGTGTGATGACGCCGGGGCGCAGACCGTGGGGTGAGCTATTGTCTGCTGAGATATTCGACGACACTCTCTTGTCGGTTTCGAGGTAGGGAGTGCCAGAGGGGGTCAGGGGAGGCGAGTTGATGCCATGAACTCTTGCACCAAGCATGGGGGAGCCACTTGAGGCGGGCGTTTGCTGGCCGCTAGCATGGCGAGATTCGTCGTCGTGTGAAGCTGTCTGGATACAACTTGATTAGTTTCGACCAAATGCTTATTTGTTATTCAAGAATGCGTGCGCGTGTGGAACTCACCCTGGATGCTGGCAAAGAAACAGGCTCGAAAGCAAAGTTGGCGACTCGAAGACCTTGTAAACGGGCGGCGCCGAGGGATGTTGTGAGCGCAGAGATTTCCTCTGCGGTGACACCGTCGACGATGCTGGACGTGCCGGGTTTTCTCCGACCAGTGGTAGGGGGTGATTGCTCGGTGCTTTCGACTTGGTGCTGGAAACGAAGTGAGGAACCGGGCCTATGCTCGCCGGGGACGCCGGAAGAGCCGGGGCGAGCTTGCGCGTGCTCCTGGGGCCGTTCTCGGCCTATCATATTGAAAATGCAGTGTTAGCAGACTGACTGCCTTGGCACAGAAACGAGTGGCGCCTGTATGCGTGTTTCTTGATGCTCAGGGTTGCGCAATGCAGTGTTGCAATCGCAGCTACTATATAAAGCGCGAAAGCACAAAAGGGAGAGGGGAACACAACAAGCGTGCGTGAACTGTGAACCCTCCGAGTGCGCGTTCGTTCGTGACTCGGCGGGGTACCTCCAATTGCAAGTGCAAGCTATTAAATTGTAGTAATCACAGTAGTCAGCGGCTTACCTTCGGGCAGAGGATCCGCCGTGCCAGGCATGGTCAAGCCGTATATAGATAAAGTACCGACGACGGAGAAGGGATAGTGATGCTGGAGAAAAGCTGCGACGCCGGAAGAGTCGCTGGAGGAAGATTCGTGATCGGGCGGGCGTACGAGAATGGGTCGCGTGTGGTGTGCGATAGAGGCAGGCTAAGAGACAGGACAATACACCGAACAACAACGGGCACGCTTGCAGGACGACGGGATAACGGGATAACGGGATAGCGGGATGACGGGCTGGGCTGGGCTGGGCTTGCTCTGGGCGTGCACAGAGCTGGGCGTGCGCGGGTTGGTTGAAGGAGGCCGAGTTCGTCGGCTGGTCGAGTTAGGGAAATCGGGAAAAGAGGGAGAGCGATAAGAGAATGTGGGTGTCAATGGCGGGCTGGACGGGAATAGAGAGCGAGCGCAGGGCGGGCGCGGGGAAGAAGGGCAAAATGCTAAGAGATGCAGGGGGCGGACCGAGTTGACGATGTTCTGAGATAGTTGGGGTGAAAAGCAAACAAAAGAGCCAAAAAGGATGCAGTTGCAAGAGATGAGATGAGGTAAGAACAGAATAAAATATCGGATTAAAGTATAATAATACGTCTGAAGAAAAATTCACATCCAATGCAAGGGCGCAAAAGGGAAAGAGCCATGCTAGGCCTGGCCAAACACTCAGCACGGGTCCGAAGGCCGCTACCTAATATTCACAATCAAGGCAGGAGCGAACGGGCGAGAAGGCGAGAAAGGGCAGCCAAGAAGAAAAACTAAATAGCAACAATAAACGAGAAAAGGAAATATTGCGGCGCAGGAAAGAGCGATCGATGCTCCTGCGAGATACGGCGTGACCACGAGAGCCACATCGCATAAGCATGTGCTAGTCCTATTCGAATTGGCCATAATAAGTCACACAGGCTTTCGCACAGGCATGTGTTCCAGATTGCTATTCTTCTTCACTATTATCGAGAAACCCGAGAACCATGGACCGAGCTGGAGTGGACTGCACAAGGCGGATGAGTTTCCTGGCGGGGCACGCGCGACCCACGGTACAAAGCGGAGAGAGCGGACTGGCTGGCGACAGAAGTAGCTATCGCATCACGTTCCTTCCCGTCCGACAGCGGGGCAGGAAGAAAGAAGCAGTGAGAGAACAAAAGAAGAGGAGAAACAGGAGAAACAGGACAAACAAAGGAAAGAGCGATGGACAGGAGCTTGGTATCAAACGGAATAGCGGTACAGTAAGCAGCACACCCACGCCAGGACTAGTGCTTCTCAACCGGATCCCATGCCCGGATGGAATCGTTGAGGTAAGGACTGGATGAGGGCCACAATGCAATAGAGCTACAATTAGCTGGTTACGGGCGCTACAGCGGGCCGGAGGCTCTTTTATACTTGATCTTCGCACCCAAGGCATTATGTAATACAGTGAAGTTTAGCAGGAGCCGGCAGGAGCCGGCAGGAGTCGAGCGAAGTCGGGTGGCCGTCGTCATCACGAGGTAGTTGCTACCGAGGACGTCTGTCGCTCTTTCCCCTTCTATCGCCCTTGCAACAGGGGAAGCCAAATCAAGCGGGCAGGCGCGACCGGGCCAGTTAGACGGAAACTATATTAAGAATTAGGCTATGCGCAAAACAGGTGTCGCTAATATCAGAACGGGGAGGAAAACAGGAAGGATACGGCAACACGGTGCCAGTTCCTGCCCGGTTTGAAATTTGACGGCCCTTTGGCATGTGTTCCACCGCCCAGAGTTATTCCCCTCTCGGAAGTCGCTCAAGTCACCGAAAGCCCGAAACTAAGACGCCCAAATTAGAAAGCGGATGAATTAGCTTTGATATTAGTGGCTGCGTGAGGAGCTCTCTACGCCCTGTGTAATAACACTTGCTGTTGACATCATATTCGATATCTAGGGTCGCCTAACTAGCCTTTGTCAACGTATCGTACACTTTTGATAACAGTCTTGTGCCTCTTCTGTCACTACGATGAGGCTCGCCTCTAGTAGCCGGATCTCTACAGTGATGCCGCCACGATGGCGTCGACTTGGCCCCGGTCCACCGACCGCACCGTTGCCATGCCGGATCCGATCGGACACCCGGCCCGGGATACACTCCGGGGTCGGGCTTCAGCGCCGGGCTCTTCACTTGGCGCCACCGTTTCTGCTGGATGACTACTTTCCACGATTCCTGACACTGACCGAGGTCGAAGCCTCAAAGAAACGCTCTCGTGCATATGCGCACCTGAGCAACTGCAATCTGTGTCCACGGCTGTGCGGTGTCAACCGCTTTGAGACGACAGGCATGTGTCTTATCGGAGACACGGCCAAGGTCAATGTCATTGCACCACATTTTGGCGAGGGTAACGATCTTGTTGCATGCTGTGCGATTGCTGATGAAGTGGCGGTGGCTGATATGACGCAGAACCATGTATCCAGGGACACAACGGCAGTGGCTCTGTATTTTTCAGGTAAATCAACGTGACGCCGTGGTCGTTTAAGAGCCGCAGCTGACCACCAATATAGCATGTGTAATCTTCGCTGCTCATTTTGCCAGAATCATGATATCAGCCACCAGCGCAACGGCATGGACCTGGCACCCGAGGAGCTGGCCGAGTGGTTTCTAAAGCTGCAGCAGGTCGGCAACGTCCACAATATCAATCTAGTCACCCCAGAGCATGTTGTGCCTCAGGTTGCACTAGCTCTACTGCACGCTCGTGATGCTGGCCTGACGCTTCCAATCATCTACAACACATCTGCATTTGACTCGCTCGCTTCACTCGAGCTGCTGGATGGCCTCGTCGACATCTACCTGCCCGACTTCAAGGTGTGGGAGCCGGCGACGTCGCGCCGCTTGCTCAAGGCAGATGACTATGCGGCTACTGCGCGTGAAAGTATAAAGGCGATGCATGCACAGGTGGGCGATTTGTGCTTCACAGGCGATGGCATAGCCAAGCGCGGCGTCCTCGTGCGTCACCTGGTGATGCCAGGACTTGAAGAGGAGGGCGCCACAATCATGCGGTGGCTTGCGAAAGAGGTGTCGAGGGACATGTTTGTCAACATCATGGAGCAGTACCATCCAGATGCACACGTGGGCAAGCCTAAACGAAGACGAGGCAAAAGCAGCTCGGGCAGCTCGGGCAGCTCGGGACCTTTAAACGCACTCGGTGAAGAGGGTACACAGGGCAATGAAGACCACGGTCTAGACTACGCCAAGTTGCAACACGATACAAAGGGCCAGAATCCAGCGCCGGAAGAGGTCCGCTATGCAGATATTAACCGTGCAGTGAACGCCCACGAGATGTCGACTGTCCGCAAAGCAGCAGAAGAGGCTGGACTGTGGAGGTTCTGCGACCCGCCCAAGCACGGCGGGTTCAATATTTGATGTTCAATGCAGCGGCCCCCATGGCTCGCATTCTATCCTCTTTGGGCATTGATCCTTTGACTGCTTCTGTCCTCGCTATCTCTTCTGTCTCAAGGTAAGCCTCCACGGGTTGGCCGGCTGCTACCCAATGCCAGGGGTAGACTTGCATGACAAGCCGGTTTGGTCGATGAAAGAGGAGAGAGGCGAGAGAAGAAAGAGAGCGAACAATTGAAACAAACGCAGATGATGGAAGCGTGCCATGGAAGAAGAAGAAGAAAGAAAGAAACGCGATAGATCATGAGACTCAGGTGGAAGGAGTTTGCTCCCCCTGTGTCATGCCTCTTCGCTCACTTGTTTCCTACTTTTCTTTCCATGTTTTTTTCTGTTTTCTTTCGTTCTATCTGCTGATCTTCCTGTGCATGCCAGATCTCTTTCTCTTTCTTCTTAGTATTCTATCCCTTCTGTCTTTGCCTCGTATCTATCAGTTCGCCTCTTCTGCCCCCAATCATGCCTGGCTGGGTGTAGAATGGGAGCCTTGCATTGCATGTTTCGATTTCCGTTTTGAACGCATTGGGAGTGCTCAGGTTTGTACGCAAAAGGCCCAGTCCTCTCTTTGTCTTGGCTGCTATTCATGCTGTATGTTGTGGCACGATTTCCCAAAGCGGGCGACCACCACATGGCTTCCAGTAACTTGCATCCCTTAGTAGGGGCCTGTCTTTGTCTTACACCCCGACAGAACCCTATCTCACCTCTCAACACCACTGCTTCCTTGTCGTTCTTCAAAGGGTCTCTTTATGTCTATTTATTTCCTATCAATTTCTTTGCATTATCTCCATTCAACAATGTTGAACAGAAAACAGCACGGACGCTCTCGGGCGGGCAGGAAAACCAACACAGCTGCGTCTCTTCCCCCCTCGTCTCGTTAATCTTGTTGTTTCTTGGTTTCTATGTGTCATTCATTCAGTCTATTTTCTTGAAGACAAACGACATATAATGTAATCATCGCGTCTTTAGACATACTACTACGAGACCATTCTTTCATCATCTATTTACTTGGCTCAGCATCGCCTATCCGTCAACACGTTACATGAGAGATGGAACACATCGAAACCAACAAAACAGTCTACGGAAATGTCGATAAGACGGGCACTCAGGTCATTGGAACGACCCCGGTGACACCACCCAATGGTACTGATGTTACCGTTGTAGCAGCGACGTCGAGGATGCCTCTGTTAATACCCGCTACCCCCGAGAGGACGGCATCCCAGCAGCAGCAGCTGAAGAAAAACCCAAAAATACCGCCGCAACATCGGCGAGCCGTCGTCAATCATGTTCCCGTGACTGGCGCCGCCCAGAAGGGTCCGGCGACACCACGATCTCGGAACAATAATGCCTCACAGGGCTCGTCGAGCTCACAGAGGTCTTCTCCTGGCCCTCCTTCAGCCAGCCGTGGCCACAAGCGGTCTGTGACAGCGTCAAGGACATTTGACCAAATTCAGGCGGAGCATCTATACCTGTTATCCAACCTGCAGCAGCAGGAGGCACGTATGCGGACATTGGTGGCGGCTCTGGCAACAGTCCAATCCCAACTACAGCGGCCCTCTACAGCGGCCGAAGCACGTCGCCTGCGCAAGAATGCCGGCTTCATCAAGAGCAAAATCTCGGATGCAGAACAGCAGGAGCGGCTGGCTCTTCTCGGAATCGGCCATGTGGGTGCAGAACTGCAGAGCCGGTACCGTCATCTACAACTCCAGCAGCACTTGCAGCAGCAGCAGCAGCATATCCTAGCCCATGCATCAACACAGGTGGCACACTTTTATGACCCCGTCCAAGGAGACCCTCGCTACCAAGTGCAGCCACAGACGCCCTATCTTGTGCCTCAGAATGGACCAGTACTTTCTTTCCCCGAGAGCCACGAAGCAGCTCATGGCTCGGGCATGAACAGCACTTGTATGACGGCAATTTCGCCGATTAGCCCCAATTCATGGCAAGAGAGAAGAGGCGGTGGCAATACAGAGTCCATGTCCCCCATGAGCCCCCTTGCACCTGTCTTCCAGCCAGGTGCGTCGTTCTTCTTTGGGCACACTGGCGCCGTTGGTGGCACTGACGCTGGCATGGCCGACGCAGCCGACAACAATGATGCCGCTGGCGATGATGCTGCGGCCAAACAGGAGAGCCTCGGCGGCACCACATTCACGGGTGAAGTTGACGAGAAGGTGGGTGAGGATGAGAGGATCGTCGACTTCACGCCCAGGTCTGTAGCTAAACTAGAGGATGCCACAGCCATCCAGCACAACCTAATAAGTGATGCCGAAATCGGTGTGGCTGGCATGCACTACGTGTTCGATGCCGACGGAAACGACGACACTGGTGTTGACGTCGATATTGACGACTCTAACGGGGTTATGCCTCGGGAGATCCGGCTCCGGAGAGGCTCGCATGACGGAAAGCAGCAGCAGCAGCAGCCACTATCAGCCCGGGAGAAGCGCATGAGCCTGCCTCCTGTCCGGTTCTCGTGGCCCGAGAAAGAGTAGCCTCGTCTCTTGTCTCGTATCTCTGCGTGTTCTTCCTCTTCTTTGTTTGCTTTCCATGGCGTTTATTTTCACTCTGCCTTCTGTTCTACATGCATTATCTGGCGATTCACTTATAAGGTGCTTTGGAAACTTGAAAAATACTTTGTAATTCTGTCTGCATTTCTTTTATACTTTATTTTTTCCTCTTTTTTTTGACATTTCTTCAACATAACATGAAACTGGCAGACACACTATCATATTGTACATAACGAATACAAATCACAAGATAGTGAAAGAGATTAATAGTGGTTGGTATAGATCCTGTTTAGACCTGCAAATTCGACAAGAAACAACGTAAGATGGCAAAGAGCCGCATCAGAAGGGGAATAAACACAAATTGTGCAGGAAAAAGCCTCCAAGTATCCATAAACATGCAGTCTTTGATCTGCCTCCTGGCCGTATCCATCCCCTAGGCGAACTCGCCAAACTGGCCATCGTCAAAGCCAAGCTCGGCCGCCGACTTCTTCTTCTGGTCATCCTGCCGAAGCTGCTGCTGGACCTGCTGGCTAAGCAGGCTGGGGTCGCCAACAGATCGGCGGTTGGCGGTCCGACGGTTGGGAGGCGGCGGCGGCGGCAGTGAGAACCCGGACCCAGCCGGTTTTGAGGATGCCGAGCTTGAGAAGGAAGATGCAGCCGGCGGTGGTGCCAGCGAGAATCCCCCCAGGCCGCCGCTCGAAGACGGGGTAGGGCTGCTGTTCTCGCTGCGACGGCCAAACTTGGACGAGCCGCCGAGGTTGATGGTGATGGTCTCGCCCTCCTTGAGGCTGTAGTCGCGCTTTTCTGCGGCCGCCTTCTCCTCCTCTTCCTTTTTGTTAGCCTTGGCCTGTGCTGCTGCGCCAGGGCCGGAGCTTCCCGCCGCCTCCAGGCCAACCGTCTTGCGCGCCTCCTGGAGGGCCACACCGAAATCAAAGGCGTCTGGCCGCTCCTCAAAGCCGATGCCGATCATGGCACGGCGGCCCTGGCCGTCCTGGACACGCACGGCAAAGAAGCGCGAGCTGTCGAGGGCCGACTCAATGACGCCGGCATCGTTGTAGGGCGCGGCGGCAAACAGCTGGCCCGTGGCCGGATCCTCGAGGATGACGTCGACCTTGACCTTGTCTGTAGATGCAGACGAGTCGTCGTCGTCATCGCCGTTGTCAGTACCAGTCTCGAGCACACGCAGCCGGGCGGTGAAGATATGCCGCTTCGGGTCCTCGGTCCAGGTGGCCGCGGTGTAGCCCTTGGTCGAGGTAAGGGGCGGGATCTGGTAGACGTGGACTTGGGAGCCAATGAAGAGCACGCGCTGGATGGCATTGGCCGGCAGCGGCTGGCCGGTGATTGGGTCAATGGCAGACATTGTGAGGAGGGGGGATGGCGAGAGGCGAGAGGAGGTGGTGCGAGTCAGTCAAGGGAAAACTCCAAGTTATATGAAATACATAGAATATGACAAAATGGTGAGCTCGGTCAGCTACAGAGCAGGCAGTATAAAACAAAACACCTGGCCTGTAAAGCGGACACGTTGAGCTGGTTGAGCGGACAGGCTGTGGCGTGTGTTCTAGGGTGTATGGGAATCTTGCTGGCGAGACCGGATTGTGCTGCCTGGCCGATGCGAATTCGACGATGTAGGGGGAAACGATGACGGAAGTCTCCCCATAGACAGGAGCCCAGGAGTCTATTAATAAGATACAAGCTGGTTTCAGTTAATCATAGGGAACGCGCGATAGAGCTAGCTGCTAATATTTGCTAGCAATACGAAGCCAAGGGTCGTTCCCCAGCACAGTGGGGACCCATCTAGCCTGCCCCCCGCCCCCGGGGCCTGTCACGAACTGAAGCGTTGGATGTCATTACAGCGTTACCCCTCCCATAAATGGGCGGTGGGGGCCGGCAGAATACGCTCCCGCTCACACAAGGCGCAACGAGAATTGAGTCACCATTTTTCGTATATGAGTGCCAGCAACCGAATGCGGCAAGATCGAGCTCTATCCATACAATAATTACGGTTTGTAACCTCACACGCACCCTCAACACCGCGGCACTACACACCGAACTGCATGCTTCCCTGGCGTCGGCGCACATCTCTGCCGCCATTCTCAATCGTCTTCTTCGCCTCTATCCTTTCGTCATCGTCGTCGCCATCGCCTTCGCCATCACCAGCGCCATCACCGGCCCCGGCAGCCTCAGCGACGATACCATCTGCTCCGGCATCTGCCACACCAACCACACCTCTGCAGCCCACAGAGACACACCAAGTTGTCGAGACTCCGGAATCCTACACAATGACCGCCTACGACGCAGCTGCACCAGCAGAGGCGCCTCCTGCTTCGTCCACAGCGTCCCAGACCAAGTCAAGTAGCGAGCCATTTGAGTACGTCATACTGCCCTCCATTGCGCGAGTGATGAAGTAACCACCTTCTGCCCACCTAAGCCCTTGCTAACTAACCAGTGTTGTCGCTACATACAACCGCCTGCTGGCCGAAGATGCCGACCTCACCAAGCCCGTCGCCGCCATCGAGGCTCTCATCGACGTCCTGCGCCACACCACCTCGTCCACTACCATGGAGACCTGGGAGATCACCGATGCCCAGGTCGCCCGCCTGCATGCGGCCGTTCCCAACTCGCTGCCCCTCGAGGCTGGCACCAACGTCTTTACCAACTTCCTCGGCATGTCCATGCGCCAGCCTTCCTCGTCTGTGAATGTCGTGTCCCCGTCCGGCGGCCTCGATAGCTTCGACAAAATCCGCCAGCACCTAATCGACAACAGCCAACTCTTTGCCCAGCGCGCAAAGGAAGCCCGCGACCGTATTGCCGAGCGTGGCTGCCGTCTCGTCGGCCACGGCGATGTTGTGCTCACAGCTGGTGGCTCGCGCGCCGTGCGGGCTCTCCTCCTGAGAGCCGCCGACCGCCTGCGCGAGTCGGCCACGCTCGACTCAACCTCAGCACCGCCCTTTACTGTCTTGTATGTGTGCGACGAGCGCTCGCGTGAAGAGTCGGACCGCGCCATGGCCATCCTGCGCAAGCACAACATCACCGTCTACGAGATCGACCCCAGCTCGGTCGCCTATGCGCTCGAGGCTCACAACGTGCGCTCCATCTTTGTCGGCTCCGAGGCCGTCACCCACGATGGCAAACTTGTGTCTCGCATCGGCACATACCAGCTGGCTGTGCTCGCGCACGCTGCACACCCGCCCCGCAACGTCTATGCTCTGGCCGAGACGCATAAGTTTGTGCGCAAGCTGCTGCTCGGCAACAAAGATCTGGCCCGCATCGGCATCCTCCAGGGCTTCGTGCCCACCCCTGTGCCTACACGCGCCGGCGTGCCTATTACTACAAAGCCGGCCTTGGCCTTTTCTGAGCAGGTCGACGTCACGCCACCAAACCTGGTCACCAACATCATCACCGAGAACGGCATCATTGACCCCTTCAGTGCTTACCGGATCGTCTCATATTAAATTAAAATAGCTAAAATCAAATAAGAAAAGAGCAGATACGAGTTGCTGGCAGGACACATATATGGCGTTTAGGCTTTTGGGATCGGAATGGAATACACAAAAAGACACCGGCGGTGCATTACGTTTATGTCATGTTGATATTTCTTGTATTTATGCGACAATTTATATATAAAACAAGTAACAGGACCAACAAGTGGTTTAACATCCGAGTCCAGATGTAGGTGGTGACAAAAGAGGAGGAATAGAGGAATAATAGAGGGAATATGAGGATGGCAATCAAATCAACCTAAGCAGCCGTTTTTTCTTGACCGTATCCGTAACCATGCAACCCGGACTGAGCAAGGAAATAAAGGAAGACAAATAAAAAAGGCGTTAATCGTATATCCAAACAGAAAGACCAAAGTGTCAAATAAACAACTAGTCCAAGAATGTGGCAGAAAAGGGGAAATTGTAACAGTCCAAAGACCGGGCAGTGTCGCCGCATCTAAATATCACGGACCAAACGAGCACCGACCCAAGCATAAGGGTAGTTGCGCTGATACCAGTTGACGCTGTTGCAATGTTAGTAAGAACAACGATGGAAGATAATTGGGCAAGAAACATACAAAGACTTGCGTCCAGCAATGCGCGGGTGAGTGGCCCATGAGCCGCCCAGGACGATGTTGTGCTTTCCATCAAAGAAGTCCGCCGTGTACGCAGGGTACAGCTTCATGGGCTTGAAGCCCTCATGAGGGGCAAGGACAGTGCTAGTCCACTCCCAAACACCACCCATCTCAGCCTGGCCACCGAGACGGTTGCCGTGAGCCGTCACTGGCATCGGGTGCCAGTGTTGAAGGCCCACGTTGGCCCCATCCAGGTTGAGGAAGAGATCATCGGCCTGGGCAAAGGTAGCTGACGGGGGAGTCTCCTGAACGCCGTTGTTCGAGAGGTGTCTGTTTATTATTTAGCAAAGGTCCCACGTTGAAATTCAAAATATGGCACTGAAACCTACCCATTGACGGCGGGAAGAGTCTTTCCAAGCTTCTTCTCTGCCTCCAGCTTCTTCCGCGAGAGATCGGCGTGCTTGTAGATACTACGAGTCTCTTCAAGGGTGGGGATCCGGCCACCCATCCAGGCAGCACAGCCGTTGAGCTCGTCGTAGGAGGCAAAAATCGGCCAGTCCAGGGCATGCTCTAGAGGAATCAGGCCGTAGACAGTCCGAATTGCCTTGTTCTTCAAGAAGCTAGATGATAGCGTCTTGGACGTGCCGTTGGAGTGGCCGTTCGAATACCCGTTCGAATAGCCGTTCGAATACCCATTCGAGCGGCCATTGCTCTGTCCAACAATTGCCCACGATGCAGGGATCTTGTTGACGTGGTTGTTGTACATGTACAGCGCGTACTATTTAGTTAGAAACAGTTTCAACCATATTATATAATATTAGCGGCGGGTAGTTTACCTCTTCGTTAGTGATGGGACGTCCCTGCGCTTGGAAAGCCTTCACGCGTGCCATGTAAGCCGGCTTTTCATTGTCCCTGTTAAGAATGTCAGATTGGGGTGTTTCTTTTTGGTCGTATAGTCAGTGTTATTCTTACCATCCAAAGTTCTGGGTGGGATCGGTGCCATTGTCCGGGTCGTCCATGCCAATAACGACATTCTGAGCCGGAATATCAAACCACTGGTTCTCGACGCGAGCGCTACGAGCTCTCGTTGCGAGCCCGGCAAAGTCTGGCTTAGGTACTCCTGGGGGTGGCAAGGTTTTGTCGCTCTGCAGCATCATATACAGTAACGTCTCAAGGTGCATTAGTTCATGCTCAAAGCCAACCCAGATGGCCTGAGCAGCCTGTCGAGGGATGGGCGCATGGCTATCGGCCCGCAGCTTGTCACCTCCGTTGGCGGCATAGTAAGCAGTGATACGCTCCCGGACCCGCTGCTGGTAGACGAGGATCTCGTCCAGCGGTGGCCACTCCTCAGGGATCTCCGAGTGTGCGTGGCACTGCTCCGGGTTGTCCACATCGGGGTCAATACCTCTTTCGAATATGGTGGGATAGTATGACGGCTCGGTAGGGGCTGTGTCGGTGGTTTTATTGAGCTGCACGTCAACAAAGGTTGGGATGTGACCCAGGTAGAAGATGCAAGCGTTTCTCAGCTTGATTGGCTTCTCAAGAAGACCCTCGTTAGGTAGCATTCGGCGGGTGACGGTATCCCAAGCCTCCCAGACTGCCTCCCAATCTTTTACCGAAGGGAGGAGAGACCGTGCGTAGATAGAGGGCAGCAGACTGAACGACATTTTCGGCTTGGTGAGCAGATGGAGGCCTGGCGTTGATGTGAAGAAAACATGTCAGTACTGGCTGTTTCTTGAAAAGTAAAAAAAGAGTAAAATATGTCGGATCCAGAAGAAAGAAAAAAAGAGGAAAAAAAGAGGGAACAAAGGAACATAAGAAAATTGAAATGCCAGAGAGTATGAATAAGAAGTGAACGAAATAGAATAAAATGCAATACACCATGATCAAGCACACGAGCAACTGAGTCGTAATATGAAAGTACGACAAGGTATGACGAGCTCTGTACACGGACGACAGGCCAATAGCGTGCAAATGAGGCTATCACGGACGCTTGGCATCATGATTTTGAGTGGTAATCCCAAAAAGGCAGGCCTTGCCATGTCATGGTGAGTAAATAGAGCCGATGTTGTGCAGGCCAAGTACAAGAATGGGGAATAAGGGGAATAGCACCGATAAGTGCAAGGGACACAAAAATAGTGATAAAAACAACCGAAAATAAACACAAAGAAAAACACAAGACACAAATCAGCACACTCGTACGAGTAAAAGCGGCAGGCAAAAGAAGAAGAGAACAAAAAGGACTATTGCAACCCCCGCATTATGGCATGAGAACCCGACATGTCAGGAGACAGGCTGCAGACAGGCGCAGAGCGTATCAGAGGTTGCAGGCCGGGTGCAGACAGAATGCAGCCAAAATGCAGTCGGCTATGAGCTGCATAAGGTTGCAGGTTGCATTGGGTAGCTTGGAGTCGTCTTCCTTGTGTCTTCTTTTCTTCTTCCTTCTTCTTTGGTTATCACCAAAAACATCTACTCCCAGCAAGCTGCAAGGCAGTGGTGCCGGATCCACTGGGAACCAAGTCACACGCCTGGGGAAGAGGGGGGCGGTTGGATGTAAGGCGAAAACGATAGCGTGGGGTGAAATGTAGAAAAGGGTGTGGTGAGGGAACGGAGTGAGACGGATTGAGTATGACAAGGTTCAGGCGTGGGCCATGGCGATTTGGGCGACTGGTAGTTGGCCGGAAGATTGCTGTGTGGATGTTCGGAGTGACATGATGTATGGTTAAAGACAGGCGGTGTACGGAGATGGCCATGAATGGGGTTTAAACGAAGAAAGGTGATGTAATAGAGAAGAAAAAGGAAGAGTGAAAGACAAGGGGAAAAGGGACAAACAGGAGGAATTGAGAAAATAAATAAATGATAACTCACCGTGGTCTTTGCTGCTGTTCGTCCACCGGACAGACTCGACTAGCCCAGATGACCGCCAGAGGGTGTCGGTGTCTTGCAGCGAGTACTTGAAACTCTCCTCGATCTTGACGCGCTCGTGAGGCTGAATGCGCTCGCCAAAGACGACGACATCGCGGACTGGGGCATAAAAGGCCTGGTGGCGGCTGCCTTCGGCATCGTGGACATACTCGCCAATGATACGCCAGTCCTCGGGCACGAACACCTTTTGGCCGAGGATGCTGTTGGCGTTTTCGAGGCCGTTGTAGTAGAATCTGTCCGCTGGTTAGATGTGGGAGGGTTGAAGGAGGATGAAGGAGGGAAAAGAGGACGAGGTCGGGACAATGCGGGATGTTCTGGTGACGGGACAAATCAACAGGAAACAGAAGGAGCGAGGCAGTGGGAGCATGGAATGTAAAACAAGAACAGGAAGGAAGAACAGGAAGGAAGAACAGGAGACTATCTTACTGATGTGTCACGCCTTCCTTGTCTTTGCCAGTATAAGCGTCAGTATTTCCTGATTCAGAAGGTGCAATCTGTGCCAATCACATGCGAACATACCGTTGTAGGCGTGACTGTCTTGTTAGCAGAGGCACTTACACTCTTACATAAGCTATACAGCAAACTTACTAGACTTTGGCGGCATCGAGACAGCTGTCAAGGCCTACGAGGAGCGCATCGCCGTCGTGCAGGACCTCGGCAAAGCTGCGGAGAAAGGCGACCGACTCATGCTGGGGAAAGTTGGCGACACTAGAGCCCAGTGTGACGACAGTCTTTCGGCGATGGACAACGGCAGGCGTCTTGAGCCATTCGCGGCCGTCGTCATAGGTGCCGAGCAGGCCAAAGCAGCGGACATGCTCGTAGCGAGGCAGCTGGGAAAGTGTGCGTTCAAGTTCTTGGCGAGACAGGTCGAGGGCGTAGTACTCGACGTGCTTGTTGGCTTGTTCGAGGGCTTGCAGGATCAGGTTTACCTTTCGGAGGTTTCTGAAGAAGAGAGAAAAAATGTGTCAGACATTGAGTGGTCACAACGAGGTGCATGCAAAGGGGTGAGTGCGAGTCGAATGCGAGTCGAGTGCGAGTCAAGTGAGCTCTGGTTGTATGAAATGAAATATACAAGACCTACCCGCTTCCGAGCTCGATGACCATGGAGCCTTGAGGAATGCGCTTGGCAATATCGTTTGCGTGCGTCTGGAGGATCTCGATTTCGCTATTGGTCAAGTAATACTCATCCAGGTATGTGATCTGTATTTAACGTCGTGTTAATGCAAGTCCTGTGTTGTCATTGATCGGGCAGCAGCAGGCAAGAGTCGGGGTATGCTCGTGCATGTGCATGTGATACGGGGATTGGTACGAGATGAAAAGTATGTGGAAGAGAGCAAGTGATGAGGATGGGTGTGAACCAAGCCTTTGCGGGCACGGCAGGGTGCATTGGGCGTCGGGTAGGGAGCGGAGAATATAGCAAGATGGAAGTATTCCAAACAATAAAAGGAGATAAATGTCGATATCGGAGGGTGGTATGGAGACGTCGAAACGTCGAAAGACCGAAACGTTGAAGAGACGAATGAGAGGAGAGGAGACAAGAATTGAAACGGTTACCCCAGGATGCAGACGTATGCAAGGCTTATGTGAGGCCTTACATTTCTGTCACTTCCACTTCCTGGGGTAATAATGAAAAATAAATATACAAAAAGAAATCTTAAAATGTGACGGCTGGCCGTATGCAGCGGGAAGACGGGTGCGGGTGCAAGACGGCTGGAAGGTGGATGACGGGCTGAGAATTGGGCAGAAGAACGAGGCGTGTGATCACGAGAATGGACGAGAGCCAAGGAAACAGGATCAAGCAGAAAGCAAAAAAAAAGAAAGTAAAACAAAAAAGCAAGGAAAATGGCTGAAAGACCTGCTGACCTCTTCAAAAAGCTGCAGACCCTTCTCGTCGTAGAGGAGGAGAGTTGGCAGAGTCCGGGGACCGGCCTTGGGACAGAACCGAGACTTGATCTCGTCACGCAGATTTGTTTCGACTGAAACTCGGCGGATATCGATAATGCTGTTGGTGGTGCGGGGGGGCTTGGTAGACGACGGCCAGGCGACGGTGGGCACGGTCCGGGGAACAAAGAGCTTGCGGTTGCTGTTGTGCCGGTGGTGGTGAAGAGTATTGATGGTGCTGCCGGCACCAGGCAGGGCCTGAGGCTCTGCAGAAGGAGACATGGCGGGCGTGTAGTGTATTGGTGGTGTATTGATGTCGAGGTTCAATAGCAGTATAGACGACAACAATGGCGGGAGCAGCGAGGGGATGGATGGGTAGAATGATAGATAGCAGGGTAGCTTCAAAGATCCGGGGAAATGGTGATGAAGATAAAGATGGAGATGGAGAGAAAAGAACAAGGGATGAGGGACGTTCGCAAGCTTGCTTTATATAGAACGAGGCGACAAGGTACGTCTAGATCTAGAATATGCAAGACGATACAAGTCTAAGGGGGTACTTTTGTTTCTTTCTCCTCTTAGTCCTGAAGAAACGGTGTAAGATGCAAAAGGACAGGGAGCAAAAGATATGATAATATGAATTCAAGTATAAATAATTTAATAATTTAATGTGTAAATCAGAGATCAGAGATCAAAGACAAACGATAAAAGATATAAAAAGGATGATAGGGTACACGGTGGGACGTGAGTGCGCTGTAGGGGGTGGAATGGATGAAGAAAAGAAATGGATTAAGGTTGAGAGGGAAGTAGAGAGAAGGGTGAAGGAAGAGAAATGAAGGAAGAAGAAGAAAATAGATATATAAAATAAAATATAGTCCTGAAGGACCAAGAGCCGAGCAGGGATGGAGACGAACAGACAGATAAATAAGAATGGTGTCAACATGTCAAGGTAGATCATTGGTGTGGTACAAGTAGGTCAGCTAGAAAAGAAGCAAGAGAAGAAACCATAGAAAGAAGGAAGAGAAGAAGAGAGGCGAAGCCAAAGTCGTTTAATTTAATTTAATCTAAATAAATTCAGAAATCGAACTAGCTACAGCTACTAAGCTTAGGTGGTCGTGTGCTGTGGTTGTAAGTTGTCAGATATGTAGTCTTATGCTTATAGTGTATCTTATCTTATTACTCGGAAAGGATACACAGTGCTTCCTGCTCAATAAAACTCTTTGTCGCCCTCTCGAGTCCCCCGTACATACAAATATATGAGAGCGTGTAAGATACATGAGAGTACACAATGGATATCGGCTATCACTCCATAGAAACAAAATATACTGGGTACGGGGGTCGAGTGAATCACGAGCTGTTTGGCTGGTGCTTTGGTCCTTCAGGAAAGCTCCAACTGTACCCCGCTGAAATGCACCGCAACTTTGCCTCCACAGTTGTTTCTTTTTATTCTCTTTCTAATGAATTATCTTACTTTCTTTTTCTTCGTCTGCTTTTGAATATTACTCAAGCTCAGCCAGTAAGATGGCCTGATTGCTCCTAAGATATTACACCAGTGCAGGAAAGCAGGAAATAAAAGAGAAAGGGTAGAAAGAAAGGAAAACGGAAATAAATGAAAAAGAATAAATAAAATATATCCCATATAAAATAGCATTTCTCAAAATAAAAACCATTGTATTCAAGAACAATAAAATAATCAACTACCCCTGACTCGCTTCGTTGTCCGATTCGAGGTCACGACCACATTGCCGGAGACGCACGCTCATCAGCTTCCCCTCTCCTCATTCCTCTCTGCCTTGCGCACCGTCGGAATAGAGTCATGCACCCAATTGCCAAGCTCCGCTACGGTCCCTAGCCGGCATGTCCGGCGTGCCTGTCTCGGTCGTTGTCTGTCTCCCTTCTCTTACCCCCTTTCCCTTAGTATCTCTTCCATTACTGATTCCCTAGCCGCGACTTTACCTCTAAGCATACATGTTCCTGGTCAGCTAGTGTCTCAAATCATATGCATTACGAAGCAGGTGGCAAGGAGGAGCTCTGGTACTTGTAAGCTATCGCGCTAAACCAGCTCACCGTCTAATGAGGTCATGGGGACGACATCTGGCAATAACGGTTAGATGATGGAAATACATCTAGAATAAAGGCCACATAATCCGTCTATATAGTGTGATGACTCATCAAGTTACACGAGCGTTGCAGTCCCGAGCACGGAGCTGTGACTCTCGAAACGGCAAGGTGCAAAGTCGTTCTACATACGCACGTCGGAGTAGCAATACGTGGGAGGAAGGAGATCTAGTCAATTGAGCAATAAATAATAAAGGGAATAAATAAAATGCCTTTCGTGACGAAGAATACGGCCACTGGCAGTGACATAGTACAGTGTCTGCTTATTTATATACGACATGCACGAAGAGACGGAGCGTTTACAGCCAAAACAGGCAGGAACAACCAACTTGATGGCTCCACTAGGCACTAACACTCCCACTCCCACTCCTCCTATGTATGGTGCTACGAGTATGTACTCTTACTCCTCCTCTCTCGCAAGGCCCACTTTGGGAAAGCGGGATGCCTCGACTGTCCACGACGTAATGCCTTACGGCTGGTTTCACTGGAGTCTCGGCGTCCAATCCGAATACTAGAGCCCGATACTAGTATTCCTTTGAATCGATGTGCGCGATGAGCAGGCTTCCAGAAGAACCTAAGATAAGACAAGTAGACAATGTCGAGAGAGGGCGAGGCGAGGAATAAAACAAATACGTCACGGTGAACGTTCACCTTGATAAGATATCCTACACCAGCAGAAGAGCATCTGTGACTATTAGTAAAGACCCCCGCAGAAACGGAGCAAATGGCACGCGTGAGGAATCAGGTTTCGGGCCAGTCTAGGCATCGTTTGATTCCGAGAGTGCTCGACAGAATCGAGGCAGCGAGGGTTGTCCACGCAGTTATTGATACATGGAAGATGTATACTGAATAAAGAAGATAATAGATTAAAAGAAGAAGAAGATGGCAAAGAGGAATAACAAATTGTAGATCGTCTCCGGAGTCGAGCAGAGGTGCATCCGATATAGCAGCTTTGTACATCAGGTGGCCGCGTGCAGCTGGCCTCTGTGTTGTCTTCCGTTGTTCTTACGTACCACACGGCCAAAGTCTCCTGTTTGCCGTTGTTGTTGTTGTCGTCGTTGTCGTCGCCGTCGTCGTCTGTCGTTGTCGTACTTGCGGTGTCTCACTGTTCTCGGCTCTGGACTGCAGCTGGCCGCGGGGTGCAGCGTGCAGCGTGTACCGTGCAGGCAGAGTTGCAGTTGCTATTGGGCTGCATTGGATGCATCGGGTGCGTTGGGTGCATTTAGTTGTAAGGATTGTATTGGCTTACTTAAACTGCAATGCATCGAGCTGGTCAGAAGATGTAAGCGCGGCTCTTTCTCCTTTTTTCTGCATCGTGTTCCTCTCCTATGCTGTCCTCTCCACTGAAAAGCCCATGTGATCTAAAGATGTTTCAAGCAAGCTGGTCTTGTTCAGTCTTCCGCTTCTCTGTTTCTCTCCGCTCTTTATTTTTCTTCACCTACTATTAGAGTGTATTAATGCCGTATATCATTTGTACATAGCGAAGTAGTAGCTATACGTACTGAAATAGATCTCGATTTGAAGCTTGGGTTTGCCAACCCGTCATGGCATGATCATGGTAAACTAGAAGAAAAAAAGAAAAAGGCAGCACCTAATATTTCGGTTAAATAATAGCATTGCCTGCGATTTGCCTTGCTAGTCCGTGGTCGTGCACAAGCGGCTTTCTGGGCGTGGGGGAACAGGACACATGATACTATGAGAAGGGATAATATTGGGCCTATTCGCAGTACATATACTTACAACATACGAAACTAGTGATACATGCACATGCAGCGACGACATATGTAGCTGCATGGGGCTGTCTGGACGAGTCCGATACGAGAATCCTGTGCAAGCCACGTCCGCGGATGCTTTCCTTAAGTCCCCTCTTTGCCCTGTCGGTGAGATGAGAAGTGAGTGGAAGATGAAAAAGACGTACAGGCAAAATAAGGAAGGGGTGAACCGAAGAAGAAAGAAGCCAAAGCGGTAAGAAACAGAAACCTGCGATACTCAGCACCATATTGTCTTACCCATTTCGTATCGTATCTTATGTTCCCGTGACACTCTGTGTTTTCTGCTTTCTTTGCTTTTTCGTCTTCTCTTCTCTCCTTTTCCCTCTCTTCTCCTCTGAGCCAAACTAACCCCCACACGCAAACATGCCGGAGCTGTGACAAGCGGTGACAGAGATATTAAGAGGATTAAGTCTGACAAGTCAAAGGTCTAAACATACAGGATTCAGAAAGGGGTACAAGTACAGTACGAGTCAAGAAGAAAAACAAGGTGAGTGTAATTTCTCTACAAAAAGATACAAAATGAATAAATAGGCCCGCTATCTTGTGCCGACCGCCGGTGTTGCCCGAATAGAATGACATTCAATAAGCTTCCTATGGAAGCAGTAGAGCGAGAATAGCACAAGTACGTCGTATGTAAAAGAATGGACTTTGGAAAGTAAATCAAGCGACGACCTCGCGACTTCTGTTGTGGCGGCATAACGCTTTGAGGAGGCAGTTCCACCTCAAAAAAGAAGAAACAAGCCGCCACGGGGTGGCTAACCATAAAAAAAACAGCTCACTATCTACAACGTAGTGAGTCGAAAGATCGTTTAGATGAGAAGCTGAGATGATTAGGAGTGAAATATACCATCAAATTGTTGGGCTGTACCAACACAATTGGCTGTTGAGCACCCAATGAGCACATTGAATTGCATAGATTCACTGAATCAAGCTCAACATTCAACGAAACCCGGCCCGGGGCCTTGCCGGTTCCGTACTGACAGCTCCGGAGGGAATACTAATCAAGCCGCCGGCACTTGTTGAGATCTGATAAGAAAAGGCTGATAATGTAGCCCAATTGATAGATCATGAATACATCATAAATGACAGCCTCAGCTACAGTACCGGAATGCCAGGAAGTACAAAAAAATATGTAAAGGGGAGAGTTTCCCCCATGCCTCGAAATCTGGGAGATCGCGAAGGCATGCGGGGGGTAGGCAAGAAAATTGGGAGTGAGGGAGCACGGAAGTCGGGCCAGGGCCTACAGGCAGGTAGGTACCCAGGGTAACGGGGTACGAGTACAGTCACATTTTCGGATCCGATAAAATTGGTAAAAATTACCGGCAAAGCGAAGTGGTCAAGACTCAACAGACCATGACAGCTGAAACATACTGGTGAAGGTGGTGGCAGTAGGAGGAGTGGTAGGAAGCAGCGGGAGTGCACTAGGCCAGAGCGCCAAAGCGCCATTTTCTCACCTTCTAGGATTGAACTGATATGTAATCAATTTTATTATTAATCTATTAATCTATTAGTGTGTCAGCTGATAGCGTGTCAATTTTGTGTCTCGCAAAGGGCGCGGACGTCGCGTGTTGGAGGGGAGCGGGGAAGCACAACCAGGGAAGGCACGAACGCCAAGACTATAGATTGGTAATCCGAGAAGTGCTCCAGCACGGCTAGGACTCAACACTTTGGTCGAGGTGATATGTGGCGTTTCTTACCTCAACTTCGAGTCATGTAACCCCAACAGCAGCAGTTGCAGTCAGAGCTTCACGCATTTTTATGCACCTTGCTCGAGTGATTGGCGCGTGTGCGGGCCGAGTCCAGCCGTCTTATCTATCCTCGTTGGGAAGGAACTATCTTCACATGCGGTGAGGTGGAATGCGATAGGGAAAGAGAAGAAGACGGAAAAAGTCGTTCGCGCCTTCCTAGTTTACCATGGTATATATTGGGTGTCGCCTGCCAGCAACAGTAATATAGCCTCACCGTCCTCATCCGTCCCAGCCTCAATCACCACACCACATCGTATCTAGCCACACATCACTCTGAGACAAGCACCATCATGCCCGAGACTACCTACCGCGCCAACTGCCACTGCGGCAAGTTTGTCTACGAAGCCACTCTCCCAGAACCCCTCACAGAAGTCTATGCTTGCAACTGCTCCGTCTGTACTAAGAAGTCGTACCTCTTTGCCTTTGAGCCTAAGAGCGGCATCAACATCGTCAAGGGCAGCTTAGATGAGCTTAAGAGCTACACCTTTGGCGACAAATATGTCCACAAGGTACGCTATTGCCCTCGCTGCACTGTATTTATACTAACATTGTAGTTCTGCGGCGACTGTGGATCGCCTGTTCTCGTCATCAGCAACGAGCCCGGCAGAGGCAAAGCTCTCAATGTATGTCGCCCGTCTCCATATGTGACATTCAATTCGACTGACATACTAGACCCGCTGCTTCCAAAACGTCGACGTCTGGTCTCTCAAGAAGATCCCGTATGTCCATTCCTATCTTCAACCCATTTTGGGGTTCTCTTTCTACCCTCGGATAGCCTCTAACTGCATAGCTTTGACGGCGCTTCTTTACCTTCGCCTTACAAGGAGCCCGAGTTTACGGGCACCGAGCCTACAGGCGAGCCCATTGGTGGCGGCAAGCCCACCATCTACCACGGCGGCTGCCACTGCGGCGCCGTACGCCTCTCCGTGCGCTGCCAGCCTCTAGACGACACTCTCTCGCCTGCTAAGGAGGGCGACCGCATTGTTGAGTGCAACTGCAGCATATGCAACCGCAACGGTTACCGCTGGTTCTATCCCAAGGTCGACCAGGTCACCGTCCAGGACCCTGGCAGCAGCATGGTCAAGTACGTCTTTGGCAAACATGTTAGCAGCAAGAGCTTCTGCGGGAAGTGCGGTGTGCCCCTGATAACAGGCTCCGTTCATCTCAGTGAGGACGAGCTGGCCAAGCTGCCCGACTACTGCCGCACCGATGCGGCTAGTGCCTGGCGTGCCCATGTGCACGGTATGTGCCCGATCAACACACGCGTGCTGCACGGCGTCGATCTGGACAAGCTGCCAATTAAGTTCCACCAGGGCGACACCTTGATGCAGCCTCTTTACGTGAACCCTTGAGCTGTAAAGTAACTCTTTACCATGATATGATGGTTGGGTTTTGCAGCGCAGGGTCTAGGAGGTTGTCGTTTGTCGATAATCTGCAAAACTTTATACCTGCCATATGACGATTTAGAAAAGAAATACATTTTATTAATTCATACTTGATGTGCCGTAACTCTTATTAGTTATTCATATTGGAAACATTCTTCCAACCCAACTGCTTAGCCCGGATTAGTGTTCTGTGTTCCTGTGCCAAAGCCATGATGCTCTCCATCCAGTACTCAGTCGTCGACCAAGAAGAATAAACAGAATAGAACAAGTAGAACAAATAAGGTGAAAATGGAAATAATAATAATAATAGTAGAAAATATTAACGCCTCGGAATATGTGTTGACCGAGATGATGATGGACCTGATGGGCAGCTTGGGTGTGACACCTGTTTTGAGCGGCCGTGTCGAGACCGTGCTGGTCCACTACCCATAGCCAGGATGCACCACCGCGGTGATATCCATTCTGGGTCTGATGCACACACGCGGCGCATTGCTTCCAAAACCTGCCTCGACAGTCGATTTGTCTCGGAAGTTGCAGTGGCAATGTCCGCTGTCGTCAGTTCAGTCAGCGAGCGGTGGGAATGGCTTTTGCCGTGGCCATCCTGGCAGAGCATCACGGCACCATCGTATCCAAAGTCATCGACATACTCGCCGGTATACTCGTCGTCGTACGAATTGCTATACATCAAGGACATGTCCGCCGACGGTAAGAAGAGCGGTACGAGCGTAGACGAGGCACCGGCAGCGAGACTTTGGTCGTTGCGTGGCACAATGACCAGCTCCCGGAGACCAGGCAGCCGCATACGCAGCTCGTGCAAAACATCGACAGCCAGATTGATGGCCACACGGTCCGCCGCTGATGACGACGGCAGAGATGTGGCAATAAGCGCATCGCCAAAGACAGACTCGTTGAGGGCAACGCGGCTCACGAGCGCAAGCTCGTCCTGGTCGGCGAGCACGAGCATGGTGCGCAGCTGGGCATCCGCGGCCATGTAGCCGTCACGGGGCCCAAAGTACAGAAAGTCGTCGTCTGGGTCAAAATAAACACGGCCGGGCTGGCGGGCCATGCCAAACATGAGAGCATAGCAGCACAGAGCCTCGGTGCGGGACTCGTGGCAGACGTGCAAGTTGGCGGGAACGGGTGCCGTCGATGTGCACAGCCCAATCGGGGCAGGCTTACAGGCGGTTGATGCTATCGACGATGCTGAAGATGACGAAGATGACGAAGATGACGACGAAGGAGCTCTTCTAGAAGTTTTACGTCGAGGCTTGGAGCCCGACGAGGGTGTTGGTGCCTGCTGTGGAAAGGGCTGTGATTTATAGCCACAGCGGATGGAGACAAAACGGCAGGACGGCAGATTATACTCCCATATCTTTAGACGAAGCTCTGGTGGGAGCTGCGAAAAGTAGGGCTAGACTATGTTAGGCTTTGTTGCAGGATCGAACACCCTGGGCCCTCCGCGGTCTGCGGTCTGGACATACAAAGGTCTGGCAAGGCATCTGGGGCCGGTATGTGTAGGCATTGTGCTTGCTGGTTGTGCAGGCAGGTGACATGATGTCTTGTCTGTCTTGTGCGTTGGTGTATGTTGGTGTGATGTCTTTTGTAACATCTTCATCGTGTCTATAAAACGAGGTGTCGCCTTTGATATAAATACAAGCCCTATTTAACTGATCTCGGGACACAAGGCATGAATATAACAATTTATAAAATGCAAATGATAATACATAACATAGAGCATAAAATAAATGCAAATGTAAAAGTAGATGCTATAGAAAAGAACGGTAGCACAAGAAGACGGACGAGGAACCCATATGTAGCCAGAACCCGATGAAATGGACAGGAAAGCCTCCGGGAAAGAGGGGGGGTGAGAACGATGGTGGTGGTGGTGGTGGCCTTTAAGATCAACCGTTTACGGCTTTCGCGGTGTCCACGGTCAAAGGTGTGGATGGTGACGGGATACACAGGCTGGATACCAACCAAGATGGGCTGAAAGAGGACAGCCGGCAGCAGGCGTGACAGCAGAGGACTCGCGGGTCGATGGCAGGAGGATGACACAGGAATTCACATCGGGCGATCATCTCCCAATGACATCTTGATGAGAACTATTATGAGATACCCGACCCGGATGTAAAATAAAATAAAATAAACTGAGCAGGGATGAACACGATGGGAACACAAGACATCCTTGCAGTCGGGTCCAGACAAAAAGGCATCTCACCTGGCGTACGGCCTATCACATCTATGTACTGCTTCATATTTGATGTTTTATCTTATATAAATAAGAAATGTATGTCGAGCTGCTTTTCAGCTGCCTCCCCCCTCCTCTACACTCCGATCCTCTTTCTCGGTGTCGGGTCTGGCTGATACTGAACTTTTTGCAGCTATAAGCCTGTGCAATGTCGTCAATTCTTTCTTGTTGGACGCATAGGGACAGAGTAAGACTGCTGCTCTCCTCACTCAATATATGTCAACTGCCTCGCTCTACATCTGCTTGTCTACTGCTTGTTTGTTGCTTGTCTCTCGGTTAAGATGTCTCCCCACTCGCATGCATGTGCAGGCAGCCCGGGAAAAACAGACATGGGCATCTCCCTGCGGGTACGGAAGCGTTGAGATGAACACTGGCCAGCACCATGCACATGAAATGCAGACTATACGAGGCTCAAACCAGGCATGAATAGCAAGATTGAACAACATGAGTGTGGATGGCGGATGGTCGATGATGGATGGTGGGCAGACGGAGCTGGGGCAAGCCACTTGTGACAAGGCGGGCTCACCTTGATCAGCTCCACACGGAGATGCAGACCCAGGAGTATGAACAACGAGAAACCACTCAAGCCATGGACCCGACCCGGCGTTGAGGACAACAAAAAGGGTGTGATGGTGTTCAGCAGGGGATGGCCGGAACCGACCCCAGCTGATGGTACACAAGGCAATATAAGTAATCCAGGACAGAGCCCCGAAGCGCCCTTTTCACCTTTTTCTCTGTCTTCTCTCTTCCTCTTCCCCTTTCTTCCTCTCTTTTCCACGAACACTCCTTTTCACAAGCACTCTCCCCACTCTGTACCCGGTCCCATTACACAACCAGTCCCAAAGACCCGGTCTTGGGTCACAGCATCTACATGGGGATGGTGATAGACAGTATGGCTAAAGCTGCGAGCGAGAGAAGTCGAGATAACCAGAGAACCCGGTGTTCTGGTACCGGAGCACATTATGCGTTGATTCCATGAACTACAGTCGTTTCTTCATTTAGGCAGTTTATCTTTCCAGCTTGCTTATATATCTTTGTCTCGGCAGCCTCTCTGGCCAGCTGACTTACATATTATCAGATGTCTTTCCTATAGCCTGATATCCTCATCAAACTATAGACCTCTATCTCAAACCTCAACATAAATGCCGCGAAAGAATACGAGCGTGTTTTGCACTCTTAGTCCTTCCAGCGGATAAACACAGCGTGCATCTCACAAGAACCAGTGTGATATAATATGCATGTGGTTTATATTACACCGAACGCTGCGTCCACAGACATGGGTCGGGAGTGTTCTCGGGTTTAGATATAAGCCCTAGCTGGAGGTTTGTTATCGCTGTTGTGTAGTTGAGAGCTTATGGCTTTGATGGGCAGTTAATCTATTACTGGACTGATGTTCGTGTCAAGGATACTAATGGAAAAGAAAACAAAAATTGAACAAAAATTGAACAAAAGAGAAGAAGAAATGAAAGCTTAAAAACTTCGTACCACAATGTTATAAAAAAGACAAAAAATATAATGATGAGAGTGGGACTTGAACCCACGCGGATTGCTCCATAGGAACCTTAATCCTACGCCATAACCAACTCGGCCATCTCACCAGATGCTTATACAGATAGATCCACCTTTGAACATTATATAGGGAGAGATGATATTACACGTGATCCCGGATAACAAAAATACATGCTCAAAAATAACCAGCACCAATTAGAGTGGCTGTGATTTTGACGATATCATAAATGCATTATCTATTATATCAGTGCGCTTTAGTATACATCTTTAGCGACAGAAAACACTATGAATGATCCGGGCATGACGACTTGGAAAAGGTAGAAGACAAGGCTTACACGGAGCGGAATATGATAATAGAAATGATATATCAAATAGGAAGCAATGATAAAATGATGATAAACGGCGTATCAACCCTGTCTACCTAGCCCCCCAATACCAAGGCTCTGGACCTGTCTTCTCGCGCCCCGTATTCTGTGTGGTGGCTTGTTTTCTCCCCGGTCTACTGGTTTGAAAGGGTGTTTTGTGCTTGTCTGATATTGAAGGCATCACCTGTCGTTCTGAAGAAGCCTCTCCATCTCTGTATAGGCCTTTACCTCTCCGTGTTATTGTTTCTTAGCAGACATGCCATAGATTTGACGCCTGCCAGCCAGGGGCATGAGAAAGCAAGAAACATGCAATTGTGTATCAAGGTGAGCAAGATATACACAATCAGGAAGACACCCAAGCATGTAACACAAAGCATTAGATACTACAAGCAAATCCTGGACAGCAAGCCACTGCGGAACATGCAACAGCAGACGGCTTACAAAATTCCAAATATCAGCACATACACAGCGTAGCACACGCCTCGTTGTCTCCTGGCACGAGCATTTAATGATTCTTTGGGAAATAACTTGCGCCGCCGACATTTGGTAGAGAAAAGGGAGGAAGCAGAGAGTATCAAAGGCATATCAAGTCAAATGTAACATGATACGGAGTATATTATATCAAAGGGAATGAAGAGAGGGTGCTATAGTAATCTTACCATTTCGGTAAGCATAGTGAGTAAGGGGGAGAAGCAATAAAATCTCTTCAACCATTTACACGATATATGCAAACTAGCCGATTACCTAGTCGTTTGTCTAATTGGTGTGGGTAGCCACCTGACCTATGGCCACTATATGTTCACAGAGGTTGGAAAGACAAGAAGAAGAGAGAAGAAGAAGCAGATGGGAGGATGGTGGATAAAGGGCAGACGAGAAGAGATGAAAGACGAACGTCTACTCACTATATGAAGGCTCGAACGCCGCTCGATACCAACCAATGAGCGAACAACAAGTTCAAAGGCAAGATGGCCGAGCGGTCTAAGGCGCTAGCTTCAGGAAGATTCGCATCTCGAGAGATTGAGAATTCGAGTATTCATCTGGAACATGCTAGTCTAGAAATAGGCGTGGGTTCGAATCCCACTCTTGTCAGGTTTATTTTTATTTTTTTTGCTGCTGTTCACTCAGTCACTTCATCAGCTTTGCATTCGTCTTATTGAAAAAGTCTGTGCTTGCGAACATCAAGTTCAAAGGCAAGATGGCCGAGCGGTCTAAGGCGCTAGCTTCAGGAAGATTCACATCTCGAGAGATCGAGAATTCGAGTATTCATCTGGAACATGCTAGTCTAGAAATAGGCGTGGGTTCGAATCCCACTCTTGTCAGGATTTTTTATATTTTTGCTGCTGTTTACTCAGTCACTTCATCAGCTTTGCATTCATCTTATTGAAAAGGTTGTGCTTTGATGGCTGGTCAAGCGGCTGACGTTGTAATTTTGACTAGACGGCGACCATGGACGCCATTCGATACAGTCTTCTTCTCAGAAAATGCCCGGGATCTACATACAGTCAGTCTGCAAGTCAGAATCAGCTTCGCCTGCCATCCAAGACGCATATCAGCTCGGTTGTTAGATTTTTACTTACTCTGTATGTAATCACCGCCTAAGATCGGGGCTTTTGATTCTTCTTACTGTCAGTGCATCACGTGCTGCATTGTCGCCTCATACTTGGAGACTACCAACAATCTGCCATTCATTCTGTATCAATATAACTTCCCAACCAGTCACAGATCTATTCTTATTGAACTCAAACCCAAGTGGCCGTCACAGAGGTCGATTCAGATGGGCGGAAATCTACCACACCTGATTGGCCTGCGTGCCACTTAAGCGCCGGTAAAGTGGGTCTGCTTATGTGTGCCATCCGAGAGGCCAGGCAGGATGGCTTGTCAGCCAATCATGTGCTGCAGCCCAACCTCCAAGGACACCCTTCTGCTGTCACCCTCTTCTTCTCTCTTCTTCCCGTTTTCTCCAGACGCGCGCGCCCTCGGTTCCAAAATAGACTCTGTGTTCTTCTTCCCGCCTGCATCGTCCACTTGCTCTTTGTTCCATGTTCCAGCTTTATTTGTCTATACAACGGCATCGAAGTGTCGGCTCCCCCCCTCTTCGGCGCCGCCAAGATGCAGACAGCGGCAGTATCACTTGTGCACGTATTACTTTGAGAGTTTAGAGCATTCAACAGGATCCAAGTGGTAGCAACCGAGCTAGTCGTCTGCAGACTCCAAAACGCGGCCTGCATATGGATCTGCACGGAATTTGCACTCCGCGCTCGTAGGCGCGCTGCCAGCCCCTGGCATTCTGCTTTAGATTGTGAAGTCCTCCATTGTCCCTGCCGCCGGAGTCTGTCTCCCTGTAGCCTCCAATACGTCTGGCGAGTGGAGATACCGATGCATACTGATATGAGGCCGGCGGCTACAATCTATCTTTGTCTCTATCTGTACCAAGACGTGAAAGACTGTCTCGCAGTGTCTGAACCCATCCCACCATTCTGACGGAAGACAGACACAAAGCGAAACCTTATTTGAACGTGCCCATCGCCGGTGATCTTTTCGTTTTCTCCTGTTCTTATTTACTCTCAGTCCTCTTTACTTCCCTCCTCTCGCCCTCTCTTTACCCACACTCGACACCTCTTCTTTTCTTCACTTCTTTTCTTCTTCTTTTTTATGCTGTGTTTCTGGTAAACTATCTTCTGCTCCCATCATGTCTTTCACCGAAAAGAACCACAACGGCGTGGCCGTCTCTTCCTCGGAGTTTGACGTCCACTCCGAGGACCTTCATCTCCAGTCAAAGGTCCGCTCTCTGCGTCTCCTCGATGCCGCTCGTGCTGCAGCCACCACCCTCGCCCTACTCATGGGCCTCGTCGTCCTCGGGATCTCGGGCAACAGCATCTACGTCTATAACCGCTCCCACTCGACGGACGTTCCGTGGCTCTCTGCCTGGCCTTCCAGTGCCGCTTTTGATTTCAAGCCCACTGTTGCTCTCGTCGCCGGCTCCTCTCTCGTCATTATTGCCAACCTCATTGCTCTCACCAGCCATCATACCACTGTACGTCTTGTTTTCTTCTTCCTCGCTCCACTCGAGTACCTTGCTTTTTTCCTTTCTTCCTCGCTCCGCTCGAGTACCTCCCGTCTCCCTTCTCTTCTTTCTCTTCCTCGCTTCACTCGAATAGCATGCTAATGAATAGATCCGCTCGAGAATGACTGACCTCCGCCTGCACACCCCCATTACCTTTTCGGCTCCCTTTGTCGGCTTCATCAGCGCCCTTGTCGCCATCATCCTCTTTTACGTTGCCGACTCCTCGGCCACCAAGGACACCCTCACCAGCTGGAGCTGCCGCTGGCGCCATCTCTCGACGGCCAGCCCTGCTCCCAAGTTCGCCTCCCTCTGCAGCGCCAGCCATGCCGCTGTCGACCTTGCCATCATTCTTATCCCCGTCGAGTTTATTGCTTTTGTCCTTGCCGGCTGGGAGCTCAAGGTTGAGCGCTACACTGCCGCTTATGCCCATGCCCGCAAGACCCCCAGTCCCGCTCTGTCGTAGAGCTCTCTTATCTTCTTTACTCTTCGCTCTTCACTCACACTCTGCTACTTTCATTTATTTTGTATAGTTGATTTTCATTGCTCACTTGGTTGTTTTGTTCTAGGGTTATTTGGGGCTCGGCTGGTTTGGTTTGGATTATATCATCTGGATTTGTGTTCGGTCGGTTTATGTTCGCAGGGTCATGATATCAATAAGTTTTCTCGTTGTTTAATTTATAAATATATTATTACAAGCCTGCATCTTCCCTTCTCCGACATGTCCACGTCACCATCACTGTTGCAAATCGACGACAATAAATCAGGGCAGCTGAAATGCAGCCATCCGTTGAACACGAGAGCCCTGGCCTTGAAGCCGGTCTTTTCTGGCGTATTACCCGTCTCCTTCATATAAACTGCATGCATTATCTCAGAAGTCTCTGTTCATCGACAGGGCCTTGTTAACGATATAGTACAAGATATACGTGCCAAGACAAGACACAATACAAGCATGGCGATTTAAAACTTAACATCATTTCTACCCATGCCGGTCCTGTTTGTCCGGTTCGTATCCAAGGTCCAACCAGCTCAACGGACGCAGCCTCCCGTCGAAATATGGTCAACGGCTGCTTATCATCCTCCGTCCTGTGCATTCGTGTGTTTGTGTATCTTCTGTCGCTGTTGTCTCTCGTCTCGTCCTCGTTTCCTCCCTTTCTTCACCCCCACTATGTGTCATGTTCTATCGTCTTCCCTCATCTCGTTTGCATCCTACCTTCTTTATGCTCACTTTCACTCGACTACCCTTGACGGCAACCGCGCTCAAAACACCTTTATCTCGTATTCCCAATTCCATTCATCTCTCCAGGCACTTCTCCTTACCTTCCGTGTTTCGCATGCGGTGGGCGCTGGTTGCACACTCTCCGACTAGTCAAGGAGCTCAAGTCGGCATAATGAACCCAGCAATGATCCACGTGCAGATTGGATGAGGATGACTCCGGTTGCCTCGTGTCATTGATCCAAATGTCTTGAGCATCATGTGTAATGAGCGTCGCTTATCCTATTCCATCCTTCGCCACAACCAGCGACCTCCTCTTCTCCTCATCCGCATGCTATCCGAGAATATGGACAGCGAAAGGACTCCGTTTGCTATTGTGTACCTCTCTTCTTCCATCTGTGCTCCCAGCACCTGTCAGGGAATCATCCCAGTAGACTGCAGTTTCTGTAGATTAGCTTTGTGATACGTGACAACAAACGGCTGCATCGCTCCTTCCGTCCCAGTCGTGCCTTCCGTTTTTATCAGTATGTCGTTCTTTCCCTTTTCTGTCTCGGCCCTCTACCTTCCCGGTTTTCTTATTGTGTTAATATGGCCACCAGCCGTTTCCTTCATTCTCCCCATTTCTCGTCTCGACAACCCACATTACTGCTCGCTCTCAGAAACATCCTCGCGCACCTTTGTCTGTATACTACACCTACTACACTCAGCAGGCCATAACATTCAGTCTGTGTTCCGAATGCACAATATACCCAATATACCAAGTATATACGATACACACAAATACAAAGAAGTCCTAACCAAGTCCGGCCAGGTCGCTTTGAACATTCTGCTGTTCAGCCATATATGCCATTCACTTTCGAGGATTCCCAACAAACGCAGGCCTCAGAGAAGCGTCTGCTTAAACGACCAGCGCTCGCATAATGGACCCGGACCTGTCCATCGACACGGCGCGGCAGCACGGAAAGCGGCCACTTCCTTCTATCAACAGCGCTGGCAAGCCGGCTCGGCCTGCTTCCAAGCCAGGCAGCGACGAAAAGAAGGAGAGGCGTTGCGGCGGCGCTATCGGCACTGTCCGTGGCCCACGAGAGATGACTTCTACCAGATGCGAGAGTGGGCACGAAAGAAGCAGCTCCAACGGGAACACTGATGCTAGCCTCAACGTTATAGCAGATCCAACTATCACGGTCGGGGGGCAGGATACTGCAATCCCCCTCTCGTTCTCTCAGAGAGCCGCTCAGCTCGACCGCTCGCCCACGCCGCTGCTTGTCCATGACGATCAACGCCTTCTGCGTGACATTGACCGCGCACCGCCCGGCGACCTTCCCATCCTTCGACCACGGCGCAAGTCGCTTCTGTCCGTCACTGGCGGCAGGCGGGATAGCAATGGCACCAGCGGCAGTGTCAATGCCAATGGCATCAGCAACAGTGCAAACAAGAGGAACAGTAGAATACTCTCGGAGAGCATTGCAGCTGTTGCTGCTGGTGAGTACAGTGAGCTTGCTCGCAAGCGCAGCCAGTACTTTGAAGACATCTTCTCGGCCCGTGATGGAGACAACAGCCCAGTCCAGGAGCGCATACGCAGCGAGTCGCTCGTGCTAGCTGAGATTCGCACCAATGTGCATGTGGGCGACGAGTTTACAATCATCACAGAGCTCTCGGCACACCTTGCCAGTCGGTACAGCCGGCCGCTGTCGTCCATTGTAGTAGCAATTCAACATGGCCAGTGCATGTGCTTTGGCGGCTCGTTTGACTCTGCCTACGTTATGTCTGTGACGGCCTTGCCATCACAGCTGCAGCCAACGACCAACAAGCGCAATGCAGCTCTCATACAAAAACACATGGAAGAGGCACTCGGCGTGCCGGCCGCGCGGGGGCACCTACGCTTTGTTCCGGTCCCCGAAACAAATCTAGCCTACGGGGGCAATACGACCGTTGGCCATCTAGATGAACTAGCTCGCAGCGGAAGCATAATTGGGGCCGGGCCGGGAGCAGCAGCAGGGGCCTCGTACAACCTCCTTAACGCGCAGTCCTCGAACGACGGCGTGTATGTGAGCAGCGCTGCCATGGCATCAGCAGGAGGTTCTCCAGGTGTGCAGGACCAAGCTATCAGCAGCGGGCTAGGAAGCCGCAAGTACAAGACAGCTCGCAAGCTAAGTGTCAAGGTAAGACGATTGCTGCCGGGGAAGAGTTCACAGCCAGGAAAAAAACAACTAACCACCATCCTACATCTTGCAGAGTATCTCGTCGAGCTTTAGGTCACCCAGCCAGTCACCCGAGAAGACGACTGCAGCGGCACCACCACCAGACCAAGCGCAAGGCCGTGTCTCACGTGGCATGCATGAGTCTGCTACGCAAAAGCAGGCCAATGTAGCCACGACGCCTACAACAGCAGCACCCGCGGCATCGACGCTTCCTATCATCCCGGAAATGACATTTAAGGAGGGCCAGCAGACTGAAAAGGGAACAGATGCGGAGGGGGGCAACGACAGAGACGAAGAAAGTGAAAAGGCCCAAGCCCAAACCCTATGTCAGGACAAGTTCGGAGGCAGAATTGGCATACACGAGCTGCTCACACGTGGATCTGCACCACAGGCAAGCTGTGCCATCAGCACTGCCAACATACCATCCGCAGAGCATGCTTCATCCCAGGCAGCAGTCGGGCGTAAGCCAAGCCGACGTGCTCGTCGGACAAAGAGTTTTGTTGCTACGTTCTTCGGGCGATCAGCGTCTGCCTCGGCCACCACGACGCCCAAGACACACGAATGAGCTGTTTCATGGAAGCTGTCGCATTTTTGAGTCTTGATTTAGACTTCAATGTACCTATGTCTACGAAATGTATTGGTGTACTTGCAATTTGAGTTCATAGGCAGACATATTATATTATTATACTGGTCACTTTGGCTTGGACAACAAGATTTGAATAAAATACTTTTATAGCTATCTACTTAACTCCGTCTTATCTGAATGTAGAGACTCTTTGAATCGTTGGATATTGTTGAGTATGGCCAGAGTAGTAGTTTGTGAAGAAGAAAAGGAAAACACGGAAGAGGGAAAGTGGGTTCTACCCTTGAAAACACCATACGCCTCTGCTATGGAGGCTTGGGTATAATGGGCGGGATGCCAGGAACGGTGGGAGAAACGAAAGGTCGAGGAAGATAACAGAAAACCGAGATGATTAGAATCCCGTTGGCCAGCAACCAGCTTCTTCCTCCATGGCCAAGGCCATCAACACACACAAGACACACACGACCCGAGACGATGGGGTATCGGTGTGCTTCGTCATCTGCGTGTCTGGGTATATGGGTATGTTTCTCTTTTTTTTTGGACTCGGCGCTGTGTGTGCTATGTCGAGAGGTATAGGGCGGAGGATAGACTTGTTGCTTCGGAGAGTGAAAATAGAGGAGGGCTGCTTCGATCTTGTCTAAAAGTGAAGTCGAACTTAGACATTAAGTTGTATCATGTCGAGAGTGAATGCGACAAAATGAGAGAACTGCAAGTAGAGAACAAAGTCGGTTAAGGAGAGTGGGTGAAAGCTTCAGGTCGTCTCTATGCGCCGTAGCAAATCGGTCGGAATGGACTTGAAATAAATCAGACTGAAAATGAAAAGAAGAAAAACTTCGAAAAGGGTAATAACAAAAAATGGCTAAAGTGTCTTGAAGGAGTGTCGTGAAGAAGAAAGATGGGAGATATATCGCTGCGTCGTCGAAGAACGAAGGTGGAAAGACAAATGAAAATCAGCAGAAACTGCGCGAGAGGTGTAGATTGGCAAAAGTGCAAGGTGTAGTAGAAAGGCGGCAAAGGCAGTAGCAGTATCGTAAGGCATTATGCAGCAAGGCAAAGAAAACACGAGAGCACTAGGACCGTCTTTACAGACCGGGGTGCGCGCTTGATCCTGTCTCAGTTGAGCCATCGCCCTCAATCGTCTTCCTCCAGTGCTCAGGCAGGCACACGCAAACAAGCGGGAATGCCTTGATCTCACCGCTGACTGCTGGCGAGATATCACGGCCGCGTCCAGATGTGTTGGAGACTCCGCTATCGCGCTGTGCTTGACGCCGTGTCTCCCACTCGTCGGCACGCTCGTCCACCATGACACCAGTGGCCCAGCCATCGTCCCAGATACCAACCACCTTGAGCATGTCGCCACGCTCCAGGGTGAACTCGTCTGCTGCGCGAGGCTGGTAGGCCCAGAGAACAGCAACACGGTCGCCAGGGTGGATGTCGTCTTGGGAATAATAATCCTTGAAGAACGGCAACTGCTCGGACTGTTGGCTGGTGATGGCCTGGGGTGAAGACATGCCGGCACTTGATGGCGACTGGGGATCCTCACCGGCAAGCACAGAACCACTCGACAGAGAACCGTGGCGGCGGTTGGTTGTCGGTGGTGGGCGGAGAATACCAGTGCGATTCTCCGAGTCGGGGCTGTCGTTGTATCCATCCGACGACGAGAGGTCGTCACCGCGTCTTCTGCTGGTGCTGCGTCCAACCGCATAAGCAGAAATAGCACCAGTAGCAACAGCGCTGGAGGAACCACGAGGGCGAGGCGGGGTTGGGGACTCGGCAACTTCATCACCTTCCAAGGCAGACATCCGTGCAATACGGCCACCGGGAAGAACCCCGAATGGGCGGTTTCCTTGTGATGAAGATGCAGCGGTATGCGTCATTTGGGGTCCAAGCACCTTCCTGGCAGGTGATGGCTGGTTGAAGATGCTGCCGTTCTGGCTGCCATTGCGCCTCCGGCGCAAAGCGAGGAGAGCGAGGAAGATCAAGCCGGCCAGAAGAGCCAGGCCGCCGATCACGCCGACCACAATGCCGGCAATAGCGCCACCCGACAAGCCATGCTTAGAATCCGTGTCGCTGGAAGGAGTTGCGTCTGCAGACGATGTCGGCGAGGCAGTTATAGTTGTGAAAGTCAGGGTCGATGTAATGGTAGGAAGGACGACACCGGCACACCGGCTCTCGGCCTGGGAGCTGTAGCAACACGTGTCGGTTGAGTTGATGCCGCCGGATGAGCAATATGAGCAGAGACCGATGGTGCTGTTACCGTAGCCGCAGTTGTCGGGTTCGTTGTCGCTGCCAGAGATACAGTCGCTGGAAAGTGAGTTATCGGGAGACGAGCAGGTGACAAAGTCTGATTTTATCAGCTTGATGGCATCGGAAGTGGCGCTGGCGCAGGTGTTCGAGTCTTCGACAATGTATAGCTCGCTCTCAGCATATTCTGCGCATGTGTCGGCGCAAAGCGGTTTTGAGTTGGCGGAAGCCAGGCTGCATGTGGAAATAGACGATTGGACAATGGCGCTGCAGATGGTGCTTGTGAGGTAGCGCGGGTAGAGATTGCTGGTGTTTGAAAGGTTGATGCCCTGGCAACCGATGCGGGCGACAAATCTACACTGTTAGTTTTGAGGGCCACGTACGATGTGGTCTAGAAACAAGTTGACGTACTGCTCGTTGACAAAAGTTGTCTGAACAAAGGAGCCCAGCTCTGAGTCAAAGGAGGCTCTGTCAGAGACGTAGTTCAGGAAATTACTGCGACTATGTTAGAAATGAATACTTGACGAGGGCAGAAACAAAGGGTGTGAGACGCACTATTGGCCGACAGCGGCTGATGGTGAGATGTAGGCCGAGGCGAAAGCCGGGCATCTCGTCGAGCCCTGCAGAGAGAAGCAATCCGCCATGATTGGGAAGAGAGGCGGAGGTGAAGGGGCCGGGTCGTATACGAAGGAACTCGGGCGAAAGGGGTGCAATGAAGGAAATCGGACTCGAAAAAGTATGCCTATTGAAGCAGCACCGACATCATTGAAGGTTGATGAGAACTGGTGTTGTTATTTCGATATCGAATGAACGTATCGTGTGACCGATGAATGACTGCGGCTGTTGACGCGTTGCGAAATCGATCACTGTCCGGTTTGCCACGATGTACAGCTAGACGGTTAGTTTTTTGTGTTTTGGGTGGTGGCCAAGCGCCAGGAGAAGTGCGCAAGGCGTGAAGAGAGAGGCACTGGGAAATGCCAATGACAGTGTTGTGTTGAGGATGTGTAGATATAAGAAGAGCGTATGGAGGCGAGAGATATGAGAGATGCGAGAGTTGCGGAGTGAGGAAGAGACGTACCACACGGTGAGGAGGCTGTCTGTTTGTCTGCTTGTGTTGCCGTGGCTTTGTTGTCGTCGCCGTGTGTCCGGGTCGATGCAAGAAGGCCAATGCAAGACACTGAATTGAACGTCGACCTTGCACAACCAGTTCGTGGAGGAGGAGAGAGACGAAGAGGTAGGCGAGATGCAGCGAGCGGTGCAGGCGAGAGACCGTCGAACCGAAAGACTGGGTGGGCGAGAGGGAAAGAGGGAGAGAACGAGTGGACGAATGAGTGCAAGGAAGACTGTGTGTAAGAGTCTGAAAGAGTGTGCAAATGAGTGGATGCCAGCAACAGGAAAAGAAAAGAGAAGGTTGGGGGTGTGAGTTAGAGGCCGGCGGCTGCAAGCTGGAGCGCCTGAGTCGAGGTTGTTTGTTTGCTTGTCTTCTGGAGAATGGAGCAGTACAGTGGGAGGGTACAAGCGAGGATACAAAGTAGCATGGGAGGATGGAGCAAGATACGAGAGTACGCGAGTAGCAGAGAGGAGACCGGAGAGGAGAGAAGTCGAAAAGGGGGGCGTTAATGAAAAAGACAAGCCGAAAAAGAAGAAGGGAAAAAGGAAAAGGATGCCACCACAACGGAGCTATCAGGAAAAAGAAAGGAAAATGGATAAACGACAGAAAGATGAGAAGTGAATATTAAAGTGTACTCCGTAGGCTGGGTAGACGCCTCGACGGGAAATGAGGTCAAGAGAGAAGAGAGAAGAGAAGAGAGAGGAGAGAAGAGGGAAGAGGAGGATGAGAAGAAGAGAGGACGAGAAGAGGAAGAAAAGAAGAAAGGAAGAGAGAAGGGAAAGGAGATGCAGGTAAGATGAGGGTGCGGCGGTGCCTCTTGCCAAACGGGGAGAGCAAGATAAGATTAATGGAATATTTAATATATTAATAGCGAATAAAATGGAGTAAAGCTGCAAAGGGAAATGCTTTGTGAGAAACAGTGAAAAGGAAGGAACGACCGGGCAGATCAACAAGTGTATTCCATCGCGGGAGGAAAGAGGAAAGGGGAAACGAGGAAGGAGCGACAGGTAAGCGGACACGATGGGGCGCTCACATACTCGTACGTCGTAACAACACCACGAGTACAGCCCAGCGCAGAGACGATGCCACTATTACAGAACAGATAGCGAGAAAGGCGCAGAGAGCAAGGAAAGAGAAAATACACCGTACAAGAGGAAAATAAACTCGAAAACGAGTCTCTGACAGGCACACCCCTGGGCAAACGCGAAAAGGATATGAAGTACAAGGGTACTTTCCCAGCTTTCCCACAACAACATGCAGGGGTCTGTGAGCTGTAATAGGGGCTAACCAAAATAGGAAGCGAGTGGGTGGAGGGGCAGGGGTAGGAAGGAACGACGAGCGACCATATCGAGGTGTGCGCCAAGCCAGGAACAGTGCCAGTCAATTGGGCGGTGCTGACCCGGAGCAGGAGAACAGGAGAGCGGGAAAACAGGAGAACAGGGGAGCAGCGAGTACCTGTGCTGCTGTGCTGCTGTGCTGCTGTGCTGTGTATTATGGAGTGGTGAGCTGGCAAGTGAAGCCAACCTCAAACTCAAACAGCAGTCTGCCACGATACTCCATAATAGGGCAGTCTAATAATTAGGCATTGGGCTTAGGTGCCGTGCCGTGCTCCGTAGCCTCCGTGTCCAAGCTTCGAGCAACTGTGGATGGCAGACGACGTCTTTCGTTCTCTACGGAGTATGCTTACGCTTCGAGCACTTAATCAAACTGACATATTTGTCTTGGAATCAGCAATTAAATCTCTGTTGGACAGCATTCCGTCGCGCGCCCGATGATTACTGGGTTTTGAAAGAACAGCTGGTCGGGATCGGCGGCACGAGGACAGCACCACGCGCGCTGAAAAAGCAAAGAAAGCAGCGAACGTCAAGAGGGACGCGCCTAACGATAAGATACTCCATAGGATATCTCACTTCTCTGGTCAGCTACGCCTGAGACATGCCTGCAAGTGAAATCAAGCTGCACATATTACTTCCGCTGGCGACGATGCACGAGTCTACCGGCAAGGAAGCAATCCAAGACCTGCATGCAGAGTGCATGAGCTATGAGGAAAATTCCATACTCGTTCTTCATTATTGTCAATGGCTAAACGTACTTTTGGGCTTGGGCTGTCGCAAGATGAGACATGCCGTTGACTACGCCACGCGCATTGCAGATGCGTGATTATATAAGCGCACTGATCCCCCTACTCGCGCATTCTCATTCAGACATGATTCACTTTCACAAGACATGTCCAGAGACGGTTGCGTCGAATACGAAGATGCATGTATTTTACGAGTACATGTGCGTGTGTCTGCTCGGTCGTCTAGACCATCGGTGAGATAATGGCCTCCCACCGTCGCGATCGGCGCCGCGGTCGCGTCCGTTTGACGGGTCTGGGCTGGAGCTTAGGCCAAGTGTGTCTCGTGGCTGGCATCCACGTCATGTCTGAGATAGGCCGTAGCTATCTGTTTTAAGTTTTTGTGACTTATTGTGTATTACGGCGTACTTTCGGCGCATACTACGCCGTATGCATGCACGGTTCTTTACCAGCTCGTCATCAGCTCTGTCTCGCGCGGTCTCGCTCCTCGATCTTAATCTTCTCGTTTTCTCTCTTATTCTCTTTTTCTACGAGGTGTCTTCTTCCGTACCCATTGTACTCCGTCTCCAAAACTGTCTAAATATATTCTACTTGCTAGGATACTCAAGGCCCCGGCTCACACTGACACATTCAGAGTAAAATGACTTGTGGACCTTGGTCCGGGGTCCTTGCGCCTCATTGGCCGCTCGGAAATTAAGGCGTGTCTTTTGACGGTTGCCATTGAGCTTTGCTGTACGGAGTATGTTCCGTTTGCTCGAACACTGGTCTTGTGGGCTTCTCGCCGCATTCTTCTACCTCTCTTTCCCATACCATCCTCGTCTTGAAACAAAGAGGACAGGCCTTCTACACGATACTACTCTGTTTTATTGGCGAGTCCACTCTCCAACGCTGGTCTACTTTTTGCTATTTATTGGTTGTCTTTGTGTTGTAGAATTGTCGTTACTTCTTCCAGACGTGTCCATGGGTGCGATACGGCACAGCATAAGATATCTTACAACAACGCTTCTGACGTGCTCGCCGTCCCGCGTCTCCAGTTCCTCCCGTGTATGCGTTGTATTCACGTGTACATGCCCTGCGTGAGCTGTCCCGAGACCAGCTCATTGTTGGGCGAGACCAGAGCCTGACCAAATGCTTCCACGGGCGGAAGAAGGCCGTAGAACAGGGAGCGTGCAGGTACTTTGTACTTTGTATTTTGGCTGCGTAGATAGACTGTGTATTCGTGGGCCCATTCATTCGAACTCTTCATCGACACCGATCTTGGTACTTGCTGTGTGCTGCCGGCATCAACTCTGGACGATAGGACGCCTGCATATACACCTGTACGGTGTATTACACCATCAAAACAGACCAGGTGCTTCTGCGAGTCCACATCGACCGCAAACACCGCCACCACCCTCTCACAAGAATGCGAGCACAATGCGCAATACCGCTGTCGTCATAGTCGAGTCAGTCATCGTGTCTGTCCAGAGATGGAATGCTCTTCTTTTCCGTCGTTTCTGTCGTTCTGTCCTTATATCCTGATATCCTTTTGTCCTTTCCGCTCTCTACTTTTCTATTCCTTTGTCCTTTCTTCGCGTGCGGGCGTCCCTCTGTCGGCCAGCCACCACACCACCATTCGACCATTCCATGGCAGCGCAGTTGCCCCTCCTCGATGCAGTGTAGATGTACTTTTAAGCGCATCGGACCAAGTTATCAACTTTTTAATTCACTTTGCATTCTTGTTCTTCTATTTCCCCTCCATACTCGTCAAGTCCACTCGCCCACCCAAGCTGGTCTGGATATGTACTCGTATTTGTGCAGCCAAAATGTCAAAATGCAAAAATGTGAATTAATCCACAGTGCATTCACACGTCGCGAATTTTACACTACGGAGATGTACAGTGTCTACAAGCTGCACTGGCAAGTCCTGGCAAGTGTAGGTACATATACCACTAGACTTGTCCGCAGCTTCAACAATAACTCCTGATGGTGTAGTTGGTTCATCACGTTCGACTGTAATGGTTCTTCAATGTAATCGAAAGGTCGCCGATTCGATTTCGGCTCGGGAGAGTAACACTTGGTGTCTACATTTTTGTGTTTTTTTAGTTTCGATCTTGCTGTTTTGGCTTTTTGTTTTTATTTTGTTCTGGGTTTATGGTTGTGTGATTTTTAAATTCTTTTTTGTTTCCTTTGCTACTTTTATTTTCTTTTTCTTTTTCATATTCTATTGTCATACCATTTTTTCCATGGGGTTTTCTATTGTTATTATTTTATTTAGTAACGTTTCTATTACCATTACCTTAATCTTTATATTTTCACACATTCTTTTCATTGATTTCCCTGATACAAATAGATCTACGAATACAGCACATAAACCACTCGAATTCATACATCGAATACATTCGTCCTAGCCACAGACAACAGCAACATGACCTCTTCCCTCATCTGGTTGGACAACCTTCTTTTTCTCGCGTCCCTTGCATCCTAGCTCATGGCTTGGACGTCACATCATGCACGCTATTGCACAAGCGCCGCGATCTAGCGGGTGAGGGGCAAAGGGAGGCTTGAGGCTTCCTGCGATGCCGCCCTTGCCGCATCTGACTCTGATCTCTTACAGGGTGGGGATTGATACGGAAGTGTGGCACCAGTGGTGATAATTATAAAGCGTGGTTCAATAATCAAGAGTCAATCGACCTGACAGTGAAACCGGGAAGCCCATACATGTACAAGGCATTCCTTTAAAGATACAAAGAAGTAGCCTCTCTCGCATCAAATGAAGCTAATCATATCATCCGATATGGTGTAATGGTCAACATCCGACGCTCTCACCGTCGAGCTCGGGGTTCGATTCCCCGTATCGGAGCACATGCTTTCTTTTTGTTGTTGTTGTTACCCAGCAGCATTGTCAACTCCGATGTAGTGACAAATGGTGGCGGCTTCTTTTTGTCTTAATTTTTATATCAGAAAGCATGTATGATAACTAATAGTAAGTTATTAATAACTCTGTTGGCAAGGTCGCATTACATTCGTCTGTTATTAGTTATGAAACGCATTACTTTGATCGTATAATAACACAGCTGATCACTTTATGATTTAGCAAAGACACATTTCAACTCACACAATTCAGTAGCATACTACATTTTGACCTACATGATTCAGTAGCATACTTTTATACCATACAAGCTCTTGTTGTCAATGTCGAACCCCATACATCGCACCCACGGCCATGGCTAGATTTAATATGTATGTCGAGCAGTAGTTGCGCTTAGTTTGGCATTCGGAGATTCATTCAACGGGTCGCTCTATGGCATATCAGCAAATGGAATCAAATCATCAACAAGGCATAACAAACATGGGGTGCAGAGGTGAGGCTCAAGTACTGCACCCGGCCTTTGTGAGACCGCCTAGGCGATGGACGACAGGGCTGTGCGACAACAGGAGGCGGTAAAGATGAAGGATGACAGAAACAGAAGAAAGGAAACAAAAAGAAGGAGCAGAGAACATTTCGAAACAGAGTAGTCTTGGCACTGTAGAGGTCGGAGAACTGCACTTGGATGAGATGCTGCATATCAAACAACGTGGCTGCCCTTGCAGGTGGCCTCCTAATTCAGGGTCAGGAAAGGGCAGGGAGAGAGACGACAGGCGATCATTCATGCGATTCAAGCCTCCGTCCAAGCAGCGAGTGTTCTTCTGTATGCTTATGTGTTGGATGCTATGCAACCGAAGATAGTAATATATACAGATAATATGAAATAAGAAAGGGGAGTGACCAAAAAAAAAAAGAAATAGAGGCATGTTAATATATGAATCTAGCACTCGAAAATAATAACAAAAAAATGGATACATCCGGATTCGAACCGGAGACCTTTCCCATGCGAAGGGAAAATCATACCCCTAGACCATGCACCCGAAGCTAGTTATATTGTTTACTGAACTAGACTCCCTATGTACCTTTTCCTTCATTCTGATATTCTATTCGGACTAGCAAACAGAAAACTGTTCAAAGCAATACACACAACAATCATCACATTTGATATTAGTCGGCCCCCAGAAACTCCATAAAACCATCGCAGACCTCTGTAAAGCCCATGGCCGCTAGCTTCCGCGCAACAAGCCTCCTCCACTCGGTTCCATCCTCCAGATTCGGGAAATCCATCCCAGACGACACGTGAAACTTCGTCCTTACCCACGCCATCGGAACATATCCAGCAATCTCCCAATCAATAATTCCAAGATCCCTCGTCTCGGGGTTGACAATGACATTCCCCGGCCCGAGGTCGCAATGGAAAAACACCAGCGAAGAGATGTTCATGCCCATCGCAGCAGCATTCTTCCCAAGTTCACCGGGATCCATCAGCTCGTTCTTCGCCAAGTAATATTCTGGTAAGTGGTTGCCGTCGACGCCACAGATGCTTGTGCCCTCCCATTTAGTCATCTTCTCGCACTCCTCGGCAATGCGAGCCACATAGTATTGCCGCAGTTCTTCGTCCATAGTCGGCCAGGCCGCTGTAAGTGTCAAGCCGGGGACGCGAGAGACAACTAAGTAATACCGGCCATTCCACTCGCCCTGGTAGAGGACCTCGGGGATATCGAACCCAAGAGGCTTCTTATCCTTCAAAAACTCAAGCGTGACATGCTCCTTTGTGTATTTTTCATGCCGAAGGTCGTGGATCTTGATAAAAGCTTCGCCAGCAGACCACACCGCCGACTTGTCTCCGGCGGTATACACCAGCGGCAAAACGGAGGAGTTCTCAGGGTCGGCCTGAGCCCGAGGAGACGGCGAGGGAGTGTCGGAAAGAACAAAGAACCACCCCTTGCTGTCACTCTATGACACTTGGGTAGGCGAGGGTGAGGATTGGTGAGAAAGGGTTAGCTTGCCGCCAATCACCCACGACGTGTCGTTGATTGCGTAGATAGATTTGTTGACGTGAATTTTCGGGGTCAACATTTGTTTGGTGATGCGAGACGTCACAGTAACAACAGCCCGAGGGCTACTTCGGGAGGAGCAAGGGCCTGGGAGAGGTGCGTGGGCGAGGGAAGGAGAGGAGGTGGATGGGATTTATAACCGCGGGCTCAGAGGCTGAGACTGATAAGAACGGCTTCGTCAAGCTCGTCGTACAAACTCACGATGACTTTCGAATGATTTGGGATACTGGGGGAGGAAGAACTGAGAGAATTTGGCACAGAGTTGTAGCGTATCGTAGACCGCCAAAATATGGCTTCTTTCATGGATGTCGTTCACCAGCAAGTAACCTCTTTGTGCATACCTTTGACGCAGACCTTTGACGCACTCCTTTAACGTACTCCTTAACGTACTCCTTTGACGCTGTTCCTTGAAGTTCATGATGAATACCTTTTGTGCGTCCTCCACAACTGTGTGTTGGCCTTCGAAGGGGGCTGAATATCACGTGCAGTGCGCTCGTCATGCAGGTCAAACTGCTGCCTTCCCATGCCTCATCTTGCATCTCATACATCTTCCCATGACATCTACATCATCTGCACCATGGGCGACGTCACCCCCGTGCCGAAAAAGCGCGACAAAATCTTTTACTTCGCCCAATTTAACCTCGATGCGCTCCTTTCTCTTGCCACACAGCTTCGAGGCGGCATGGCATGCACTACGAACGTATCCCAGACACCCAAATCCGGATGCCTGAACTGGGTCATCTTCATCGCCTTTGACGACGGGGTTGAATGGGTCTTTCGCTCCCCGCGCCGCAGCAAGAACGTCAAGACCGAATCCCACTCTAAGATGATCATCAGTGAGGCCTATACCTTGAAGTATATTGGGAAGCATAGCTCGGTCCCGGTCCCAGAAGTTTACGCCTTTAAGTAAGTTACAAAATATACCGTATACCGTCTTTTTAATTTCAACTTATTCTAATCGCTAACCTGTTAAAACTAGCGGCTCACACGACAACGACATTAAGGTACCTTATATTCTCATGAGCAAGGTCCCCGGCCGCGCCCTTTTCGAGTATGACTGGGCCGATGCATTTCGAGTACCGGACTTTCGAGTGCAAATGAAATTCCTGCCCATGACAGACCGGGACCGAGAGAAGGTCATGGGCCAGCTCGGAGGCATCATGTCGTTGCTGTCGGATATAAAGTTTGACAAGATTGGGTCACTATTTGCGGCCGACGACGGCAGCGGCGACTGCTCTGTCGGCGAGTGCCTGAACCCGTCACTTATTTGGGAAAACAGGGATCAGCTTCAAGGCATCGACCGAGGTCCCTTCAACCAAGAGAGCCAGTACTTCAGCTCTCTTATCTCGGCCTTTGTGTCTCACGCCAAAGAGCTTCCACTTACCCCTCACACGTTCTTGATGCCGATCCCCAACGCCTCCGAATACCGCGACTCTGCCGGGTACAGAGCAGCAGTAGACCGGTGGGAAGACTTTTACGTGCTTGGGGAGGGAGCAGAAGGCAGCAAAAACCGGCTCTCCTACTGCCTTGCCGGCGAATTCCTGCGCGAGATGATCCCTTCCCTTGTCTCTGATGCCGCCCATAGTCGGGGATTCGTCCCTTGCCACCCTGATCTTCACACGGGCAATATATTTGTGGATGAAAACTTCAACGTGTCGGGCATCATCGACTGGGGATCCGCATACGCAGGCCCTCTGTCCGAGCTGCTCGCCACGCCGGGCCTTAGCGGCTCAACCTTACCACCGGAAGAATCCCTGGTTGCGGCCTTCCGGGCAGGCTTCAGCCAAGGAGGGAAAACGATCAAAACGATCGACCCGGAGCTGTGGGTGAAAGGTGAGATGATGTGGCGTTTCTCTCGGTTGGTACGACTGCTCGCCTCCCAAGACTACACGCTCTTCAAAGCGTTGTTCGGGCTTGTGCACAAGGACGGATCTGACGAGATTCCCCGGATGTTTTACGAGAGGAGCATGCAGGGGCATGGGAGAGAACTGCTGGCTAAGCTGCAGGAGGATGCTGGGAAGGAAAAATCTGTGTGGGAGAAATTAGGGGAGGAGGAAGGACGTCCGAAGAGGCCAACTGAGAGGGTTGCTGTTGCGAGAAAGCTGGTACTAATGTCGGAAATGAATCGCAATTTTGTGACGGACAAGAGGTTGTGGCGATGGCTCGGGGATGCACTGGATAAGACAGACTCTAAATAGCTCCCTCCGTAGGCCTGCTTCACGGACGTTTGATAGACATATCTACGCGAATGTACCCCGGCATAAATATGGTAAAAGGATTTTTGCGTGAAGCATATACACAGGAGTCCGAGTCCAATCTGACCCTAACAGAGAGAGTCTGGTCTGGAACAAAGATTCCGTCGAACATTGGAACAACGACTCTCAATAGCCCCGTCAATGCTCTAGCCTGCACAGAGCACGAAACTCATGTTAACAGTTTCAAAACAAGTATATTGCTGTTACAGCTAAAATGATAAAATAAATCCAGCACATCATCCATATGATCCTCATGAAGCGCCACCCGTTCTCTTCCATTTGCACGAAGGTTCTCCCAGTACGAAGCCAGTTACAGTGCCGCACCAGATACAGGAGAAACACAGTTGTACCGAAAGCAGGAAGCAGATCGAGGCTTTCGCGTTCTACCTAACCAACCAAACACACTACCAGCTTTCAGTCCTATAGGAGTGAAAAGTGTCTGGAAGGCCAGGAGGCCCTCTATGTGTATAAATTTTATAGGATCAGATATACGGTCTGGAGTGTCTGGAACAGTTCTGATCGAGATAGAAATAGGAACTTCGAAGCAATGATGTCAATTCTGGTACGAGAGGTCGTCGAGGAAAAGCCTTCAAGCACCTTCTCCATTTTAATGTATCAACCGGGTCACAAAACATAAAACGGCGTACGTTTAAATTGCAAAGGAAAATAGAAGAATAACACAAAATCTGTTTCGTCAAGTCTTATTCTATATTGTGGGCTACGTCTCGACCAATCGGCCAGTCCGGTCTACTTCCTCTGCATACACCTTTATGCCGGCCCGTACCGCGTCGACGATGCGGAAACACGGCGTCAATGTCCGCGATGCTGTACTTTTGGGACATATGTCGAGCGGATCCGTGTCAATATCGTACCTCTCGCGCCAGCACCGCCCCTCCGGATCGGGGCACATTTCGTGGCCGACTAGGTGCCGGTTGTACTGTCGGAGCGCGAACTGTGACGCCAGCTCCGTTAGCCGTGCGATATCCATCCGGAGGCCGTCGACAATCAGGTCCCTGAACATGCGGCTGCTGACCTGGATGCCCACAGTCGTGGCGTCAGCGCTGTCAGCGCCGTTGTCCCTATGCGGAACAAGATGCACAGTTTCACGCCGGCTGGTATCGGCGTGGTTGTCCCATGTCTCTTGCACCCAGCGCAGGTGCCGGCGGTAGCCAATAGTGACTTGATGCATCAGGCGGCCGATGAGAAGCACGTTCTGGATTGTCAGCCGCGGCGGCTTGGACAGGTTATAGCATACGGAGCACGCGAGCAGCTGCCCCATGAGATCCGCGCCGACGCGGAGATCGCGGAGCATTGCGTGTGACATGTCGCAGCGGCGTAGCGTGCGGATGAAACTGGCCACGTCGTCTGCACAGCTGCAAGATTCATGCAACGGATCCCGCGACTGGTCGGGTGACAGCGGGTTATAGAGGCGCGTATCCGGCTCATCCACTTCGTCACGGCCGTATCGCGTCGAGTGGCATTGGCCGAGGAGCTCGAGCGGCAGACAGCCAAAGTCGCCCGTGCCGGCAAAGTCGGGCGGGTACAGCGGCAAGGAGCCGAGATCCAGCATGGCATCGACAACGTCACCTAAGCCGTCTGATCCATGATCCGTCGTCGGTGGTGATGGGGCCAGTCCAGTAGGCGACAGAGGGGGACGCACACCTGCACCTGCACTTGCACTTGCACTTGCATTTGCATTGGCATTGCCACTGGCATTGTGCACCGGCCGGGCTCGCTGTTCTTGCCGCCGCAGCTTGCTCGGCCGCCCCGGTATGCCCATATACTGATAGGTGCATGTCACGTTCAGCGATGTGCAGCGGGCACAGGTGTGGCCGTCACCCGTGCACTTCAGTTTACGTGTGCCTGGCAGCGAGCATTAGCTATGTTGCTCATGAATGGACAAAGTCGAAATGACAACTCACGGCATGCTTCGCACGATTGGCGCTTCTGTCTGGGAGTATACATTGTTTGTAAATAAATCAAACAAGTTTAATCTAATTTAATGAATAAATAAAAGTGAAGAGGAAGACGTCGGAGGGTAATTGTACTGTGGGGGGTTTGGGCGGTTGGTTGTATATTATCAGATTATCCGCCCCTGGCGGATAGCACCAGCCGGATTTCAAGATGCCATTCTGCCAGCCCATCGCGCCATGGACTAGAACAGAAACTATCCGACAACCATCCGAGATCTTATCTACCACACTCTACCTAGTACACAATAGCTAAGCCTTGGAGACTACACGTCATGTAATTAGCCATCGTTGCGCTGCTTCACGGGATGGTGGAAGAGTGACGCTCACACATGGACAGCCCAACATGACCAAGACGACAACACCACAAGAAGTCCGCCGTCACTGGACCAACGGCCTTGAGATCGCCCTCCTGGACGTCCGCGAAGAGGGTCCGTATGCAGAGGCACACCCGCTGTTTGCCCTGACGGTACCCGTGTCCGAGGTCGAGCGCAAGCTGCCGGCACTCGTCCCTCGACTGTCGGTTCCCATCGTCGTGTACGACAACGGTGAGGGCTACGTCGAGCGCGCCGCCCGCCGCATTGCTGCCCTCGGCTACGGCAATGTGCGGATTCTTGAGGGTGGTCTGGCCGGCTACGCAAGCGTCGGCGAGATCTACCGCGACGTCAACGTGCCCTCCAAAGCGTTTGGGGAGCTGGTTGAGGCGATCCGGGCCACGCCCTCGTTGGCACCGCGTGACGTCAAACAGCTCATCGACAGCAACAGCGACGTCGTCGTTCTCGACACGAGGCGGTTCGAGGAGTACAACACCATGAGCATTCCGCGTGGCCGCAGCTGTCCTGGTGGCGAACTACTGTACCGCATTTTTGCAGCTGCGCCGTCCCCGGACACGACTGTCGTTGTCCATTGTGCCGGCCGCACGCGTAGTCTTCTCGGAACACAGTCGCTCGTAAACGCCAGCATTCCCAACAGGGTCGTGGCGCTCCGCGACGGCACAATTGGCTGGACGCTAGACGGCCTCCAGCTCGATACGGGAAAGACGGAGCAGGTGCCACTGCCATCCGAAGATGTGGCGCGTCGGGCGCGCTCGTATGCCGTCTCTTGGGCAGAGCACGTCGGCGTGCCTGTTGTGCGGGCCGACCAACTGCTGGCCCTTGCTGCACAGCACGACAGGACTCTGTATCTGCTCGATGTGCGGGACCCCAGCGAGTATGCGCAGGGACACCATACCCAGTTCGCCTCGGCTCCAGGTGGCCAGCTTGTGCAAGCAACCGACGAATGGATTGGCGTGCGTGGCGCGCGTGCGGTCCTATATGATACAGACGGTGTGCGCACCCGCATGGCGGCCACGTGGCTGCTGCAGCTGGGATGGGAGGTATACGTCTTTGACTACGAGGACATGCTGCCCGAATCAATTCCTAGGCCCGATGCACCGTCTAGACCGTCGGTGTCGTCTTCTTCGCCTTATGGTATCGCACCGGCAGATCTCCGAGAGCTCGAGAATGCAACAGTCATTGATCTGGCCCGAAGCCCAGCATATCGCAAGGGCCACGTTCCCGGAGCATGGCATGCCTCCGGCCCGGAGCTTGCTCGAGACTTGAAAACAGTTAAGGGCGAGGGCCCAATTGTTTTAACGTGCCCGGACGGCCTGGTGGCCGCCGCAAACGTGGATGATGCGCGCAAGGCTGTGTCGCGGCGCGTGCTGTATCTGGAGGGCGGGACAGCGGCATGGACAGCCGTGAACCAGCCCCTGGAGACTGAAGTGCGTTGGCTTTCCAAGCCGGTTGACGTCTACAAGCGTCCATATGAAGGAACCGGAAACGACCGCGAGGCCATGGAGGCGTATATCCAGTGGGAGCACGAGCTCGTCGCGCAGCTTGCGAACGACGGGGTTGCGCAGTTTCATGTTGTGCGAGACAACCGGAAAGCATGAGGAATCGTGCAAGCCTTGGCGCTGGGATACGGAAGACGAAGCTCTATCAGAAGTAGTTGTCGATATCGAATATGAAAGTAATTACAATAAAAAATATGATGAAATGATAAAATGATAAAATGATACTATTTCACTCACTATTTCACTAATACTCCTCGTAGTCTTTGACGTGGCTTTTGGCAGCTATGTTACGACGCGCTTCACCGTAACCTACATCTCAATAACATCGACTCGCTGCCATTACATTCTACCACCTCTGTATTCTCAGTCTCAAGCGGGTGACTGGATAGCTTAACAAGGGGCCGGACGACCATGAACTGGAGAGGGCAGCAGACTTCAGAGAAATAAGATTTTACCGTTTATATATTTATATTTTGTTTTGGATCTACTTTGTACTGCAACATGTCTTCTGCACTACACCGACGCGGCAGAAACATGACGACGAGACCTCAACGTCCGCCTCAGCAAGGGCGAGAATGAGCTGCCGCTGGATAATGTTGGCCTCAGCATCGCGACCTAGCCTCTGTAGGCACTCGTGGTAGCCATGCAGTGCCCACACATTGTTAGGGTGCTGGTGCGTGCGACCTGGTGTCGGCACTAAGCTGAGGTCCTGCGCGTAGGCGTGCGCGGCCTGCTCAACGAGACCCTGCTCCAGCGACAGGGCGGCAAAAGGATGCCGTGCCGGCAGCATCCAGCCCCATGGCTCGGCAAACGGCAGCACGTCCTCCAGTGCAATAGCGTCACGCAAACGGCCAAAGGCGACCTCGTAGCTACCGCACCGGTACGCAATCTCGCCATCCAGCATGGCCGTCGCAATCTTGAGAATGTCGGTGACCTTGTTAGGGAAGTCGAGCCGCGTCGGCGGCACGAGGGCAGCGGCGCGGTGGAAAAGCACACGCTCAGCCTCGGCCTCGGCAACCTCGCCGGTGGCCGCGTGGGCGATTGCCTTGCCGTAGTGCCGGAACACGTTGGTCACGCAGTACAGGTGCGCGTCGTCGAGCGGGCGCAGTGCCTTGAGCTCAGCCCACATGCCGAAGCGGATCAGGACGTGGACGCGCACGGCCTTGAAGAACTCCATCCAGTTGGCGAGCGCGGGCACCTCGACGCGCAGGATCTCGTCGGTGATGGTGGCCTCCATGCGGTCCACGGCGGCGAGCGCGGCCTTGGACTTGCCGCCGAGCATCGCCGCGTAGATGAGCGAGTGGTAGTCGTGCAGGCGGTAGTAGCTATAGAATGTGTGGCCGCCGTTGCGCGCAAAGTACTTGTCGTCGGCCACGGTGGCCTTGTAGTTGTACTCGACGGCGCGTCGGTAGTCGCCAACAAGGACGTCGATGTGCGCGGGCATGTGGAAGGTGTGGCCCGTGTCCGGTACGAGATCGCGGATCATGTCGGCGGCCGGCAGCGCCGCCTCTGGCGTCGCCGACATTTCCATGAGATGGATATAGTAGTGCGCAACGGCCGGATGCTGCTCGACGCCATCGCGCTTGAGCGTATCTTCGAGCAGCGCCCGCACCTCGACGACGGGCGAGCTCAAGATGGGCAGTCCGGTCGTCGTGTCGAATAGCTTCCGCGGCGCGCAGTTCATGAGCGCGTCGGCAAAGAGCGCGATGATGTCGAAGCTGTCACGGCCGAAGCGCTGATACACTCCGCGCATGGACTCTGCGTAAGCGCGGTCGCACGCCGCCGTGTCGCGGCTGGGGCTGTCATCTGGATAGCGCAGGGCAAGCGCTGCGATGAGGGCCTGCTCCCAGTCGGCGGCACCGGCCGCGCGCTGCAGGGCCTCCTGACTATACGCATGCGTCATGCGCAGCGCATGCAGGCGATCGGCCTCGTCAAAGAGAGCCCAGGTCTTGTTGTAGTTGGGGCCGGAGCAGAACGAGAGGCCCCAGTAGGCCATGGCGCAAGCGTCATCGTGGGCGGCGACCTGCTGGTAGCAGAAAATGGCTTCATCGTGGTTGAAGCAGTACGTCCAGACCAGCGCGCGGTTGAACCAGACCTGGGCCGCATCCGACCGCGTGCTGACACGGGGAAGCGTTGCAAGCCCGAGGTCATAGTAGGGCTCCGAGGGGTCCCTTGCGGGCACGCTGGGGAGAGGCAGAGATCCCATGCTGTCGCTTCCGGGCGCTGAGCAGGCGTTTCTGTTGTCCGGTTGTCTGTCTGCTTGTCTGTAGAGCAAGAGCAGCTCCGAACAAAAGGACTAGACACAAGTGAAATGACGAAGCATCAACGAGCATGGCAAATGAGCACACCGGCCATACCGTCGGATGTGATTGGCTCGGTATGTTTTGATAGGCGGATAGTTCCCCGACTTTTAGCTCCCCTCGTTGCCGCTACTAAGAAACCGTCCGAGTGCGACAGTGCAGATTTAGCGGCGTGTCTCATACCCCCATACAATGACGACATATAGTTCGGCCTTGTGGATGTCATGCTGAACTGGATAGCTACGGAGTAGATACAGCGTAGATACAGCGTAGATAGATACGGATTCAACGTGACTTGGATTTGCTCTACATCCACTATCTATTACTCGTAATACTTGGCTGTCTTGCCCTTGATGATGACCTCCTGTTTGAGGTTGTGCATCGTGGATTCGCCCTTGCGTTGGGCGTTGGCCGCAACCCGGGCTTTGACCCATTCGCCCGCTGTAATCGTCTCGGCCTCGCCGTCCTCCTTGTCGGCCGTGTAGCCCAGCCTCTCGAGCACAGCGCTCTTGACCGGACGCAGCGCCAGGGCATCCTCGGGGCGCACAAAGTAGAGGACGCCGAGGCGGTCGATGTTGGCCTGGTCGGGCGGCGGCGCAACAACGCGGTGGATGCTGCTCTTGAGGAAGCCGTTGGTCAGGAACTGCAGCGCATCAGCGACGTTGACGGTGATGCTGCCGTCAAACGGCTTGACCCAGCGCCAGCCACCGTCGGCGCCGCGCACCTGCAGTGCGGCAACGGGCTGGCGGAACAGAAGCGTCAGCGAGCCAAAATCGGTGTGGCCCTTGACCCAGACGTTGTCGAGGCGCGCGTTGTCGTCGGCGCTGCGGCGGTGGTACTTCATGTAGCGCAAGTGGCAGTCGGACTTCTGGTCGTAGCGGTGGTGCTGCGTCAGGGTGTCCTCGGGCAGCTCGAGGATGATGGCAAAGAGCACAAGAAGCTTGCGCACAATGTTGTCGTGGATGTGGCGCGCAAAGTGCTCGATCTCGGGCTTGTTCTCCACGATGATGGCCGGGTGCGGCTGCTCGTAGGCCGGGATGAACTTGGGGATGTTGTAGATCTCCGTGTTGTCAAAGAGGCCGGGGGTGAGTTCCTGCACGCACGTCTCAGCCCATGGTATAGTCATTGTTATGTTATTTTTATCAACGTGAACTTACGCGAAGGCCCAGCGGCTTGTAGCCGTTGTAGCCGCCGTGCTCGAGGTCGGCGCGGTACTTGAGCTTCTCTTCGGTGGGCAGCTCCAGGACGGACTTGCCAATGGCGAACTGGCGGTCCACCTCCTCCTGGCTGAGGCCAAAGTTGATAATATAGAAGAAGCCAACCTTTTGGATGGCCTCCTCGAGCTGTTTGGCCAGCGCCTCCTTGCCACCTGGCGCATCAAACGTGGACAAGTCGAGCGTCACGAGCTCGGCCCAGTTCACTATATTAGTCAGTATTAGTGTCAGACCGTCTTATAGGCCAAGACTAGCATACACTCGTGGGCAGTCTCTGGGATCTGCTTGTAGAACAAGTTCGGGCTGTCGACGCCGGTCGGGATGCGTGTCTGCACGGCAGCCATGTTTGCGGTGACGTAGGCGAGTGTATGAGAGGAACGGCTTGAGTCTTGTGTGCAGTCTTTGTGCTTTCACCTTTGGCGCGCCGGATGATGCCCCAGGTTATGTCCTTTAGTCTCTTTAATACACATTCTGTCTGTGCCCTGTCATGACTCGTGCTGCGCGCAATCCACCCATGGGCTGTCGCCATAATAGTGGCGTCTTGCTCATCGCGGAGGGTATCGACAATATCCTCCGAGGCAACCCTAGCCATCATCATGATGTAATGCGCGAATGACGCGGAAATGCGTATTGTATGCTTTTTGCTTCAATTCCATCACTTCGCGTTGACTGTTTTGGGCGTTGTGCCGGGCATCCGACGGACCGTTATAGTCCTTTATAAGCCAGATGGCTTCAAGACTTGATACGAAAAGAAACGAGAGCCAACGCAAGACAGAAAACCATACGGTCCGCTAAAACCCATGTCGGAAACTAAAGAAGCAGCTGTCGCGTCGGCGACATTCCAGCCGCCCGTGGACGGCACGCTGCATTTCGCACAGCGCGGCGGCGACATCGACAACGGAACGGCTGCGGGCGACATCAGCGGCTTTGATGCAGAGCGCATGCGCGCGCGGACGGCGTTGACCGCAGACGAGGAGAAGAAGCTTATGCGGCGCGTCGACCGTCGCATCATGATCCTGTGCTCGCTCATCTTCCTGATCAAGAACCTGGACGCGAACAACCTCTCCAACGCACGCATCATGAACAAGGGCACGCCGCACAACATCATGAAGCAGCTCCATCTGACGTCGGACGAGTACAGCTTGCTGACCGTCCTGTACTATGTGCGTGCCACCACTTGCTCTGCCGGATGGATGTCCAAAACTGACGTGTCTAGATCCCATACATTGTCCTCGAGGCCCCGTCCAACCTGCTGCTCAAGCGCGTGCGGCCCAGTGTCTGGCAGGCGCGGATCATCATCTCGTGGGGCGTCATGCTGCTCTGCCACATCCCCGTGCGTAACAAGGGCGGCATCTACGCCACCCGGTTCCTGCTGGGCCTGTTTGAGGCCGGCATGTTCCCCGGTGTGATCTTGCAGATGACGTACTGGTACCGGCCGGACGAGATGTCCATTCGGCTCTTGTATTTCTGTACGTCCTGTTTCTTCCAGTAGTTGACCTTTAGCTGCGCCTAACACAAAAAGACTGTCTAGGAAACTTTTCGGGCGTGATCAGCGGCCTGCTGGCTTACGCGTTTGACACGGTGTCGGGACACCGGGGCCTGTCGGGCTGGCAATGGTGAGACTGCGGCTTCTCTCGACGCTCAATCATCTTGTTGATGCTAATGATGTCTTTTTTCTCCAGGTTGTTCCTAACAGAGGGCCTCCTCACGCTTGTTGTCGGCGTCGTCGTCTACTTTTTTCTGCCAGACTGTATGTTCCAAGCCCTTGACACCCTGAAGTAGCACTGCAACTGACAACCACACAGTTCCCCCGACGGCAAAGTGGCTCACAGACAAGGAAAAGGCCTTTATCCAGGCCCGCCTGCCCCCCAACGCTCCCCGTGCCGACGAGCTCAACTTCAACTTCCGCGAGATCGTCTCGGCTCTCAAGGACACTCGGCTGTGGCTCTTTACGCTCATCTGGGCCCTATTTACAGTCGGCACCAACGGCGTGACATTTTTCCAACCGACTGTCATTGCCAACCTCGGATACACGTATGTTTTCACCATATTCGTTTCTATTTCTTTTGTTTTCCCTTCTTTTTCTTTTCTTTTCTTGTCTCTTTCTTCTTTAGCAGCTAACAAATCAGCACTATTGCCCAGGCCCAGCTGCTCAACTTGCCCGTGTCCATCCTGGGCATTGTTGTCATTGCCGTGTCGGGCTATTTCGCCGACAAGAGTCACTTTCCACGCCCTGTCTATCCGCTGATGGTCTATATGGTTGTCCTCGTTTGCTATGGCGTCTTGGTTGCGTATCCGTCCGACGGGGGCGTCTATGCCGCGACGCTGATCGGCAACGCCTTTGTGACGGCGTTTTACCCGCTCATGTGGCCCTGGCGGGTTCAGACGACTGCCCACGCAACCGGCTCCGCGTTCAGCATTGGCTTTGTCAACAGCTACGGCCAGATCGGTGGTGCCATCGGGCCGCAGATCTTTCGCGCAAAGTACGCGCCGCGGTACAAGGAGAGCTTCACGGCCGCCATGGCCTGCGTCGGCGCCGGCCTGGTGGTGACACTAATCACCTGGTGGGTCACGCGGCACACGGAACGAGACACGAGGAGGCTCAAGCGCGCGCGCCTGGACGCAAGCAAGAAGGGAATGACTGTTCTCGAGGATGTGGTGGACCGTGACATTGCTGCCAAGACCAGAGACGACGAGAGTGCGTAGCTCAGAGGAAAAATAACAGCTGAAGCAGCCACGAGACTGGCGAGATCATGTGGTTGCGTTGAATTGTTTGTCTCTATCCACGTCGAATGAAACCCGTGGTTGCTATATTTCAGGAAGTTATTTCAGCCTCCATGTACAATGAGGTAATGACTAATAAACTGTATAAAAAAAGACGGATTGGTGTAATTTAGTATCTATAATATTTTATCGGTCAAGTTTGACAAGTGTTAGGGAAAGCATGAGGCGGCACATCCCTTATTGTTATATTCTCTCTCTCTCTCTTCTTCCATAGTAGTCAGTCAACCAAATATATTGAATTTGTTTTCTAGTGTCATAACGCGGTATTGTCTGTTTACCATTACTACCGGCCCGTTAATGCTTTGCACAACAAAGAAAAGAAAAGAAATAAGTGCTTTTGAGAGAAAGAAACCCAAATATATTAATAAACCAAAACGTCTCCAAAATCCATCAATTAATAATTGGCCAAAACGCCGTACTTTTCCTCCTGCACCTATTTTTCCTCCTCCAACTTAACCAGCAGCACATCTCCTTGCATAATTCTGGCCAACGATAAGCTTTCCACCCGAAGCTTGGCCGCCCGCAGCCGCTCTCTGGCAATGTCCTCCAGGATTGCATCCGCAGGAGCGGCATCTTCGGCGGCACCAGCTCCGGTAGTAGCGGCGGTGGCAGCAGTCGCAGCAGCTAGGCCAGCTACGGCAGCCTTCTCGGCAGCCTTGGCGGCTAACTCCTCTTCCAAGAAGTTGGCAGTGTGGCAGAGGCGGATCACCTCCCACTCTTGCGCCCGGTGACTGTTGGTGGTATCCGAGCGCCACCACTTGTGCATGGCCCCTTTGTGCCGGGCCAGCACATGCTCCACAGGGAGCGACTCCCCCTTTGCGAGGATAGCCTGCTCCGTGAGCGGCTGTGACGCCTTTACCTTCCGGTGAACCTGGCGGCTCCCATTCTGAAGGGCGGCACCTGATGGAGGCGGTTGTATGGCGCGTTGCCGGTGTAGTGGAAGGAGGAGGGAGGATCTGTAGTAATGGGATGGTAGGCAAAGATGCCACCAAAGGGACTAGTATGCCGAGGGCGCCTGCGTGCGTGGCTGATGATTTTTGAGGATGCCTCTTGATGAAAAATAGAGAGGATGAAAAAGAGGAGATGAAAAAGAAGATGAAAAGGGAAGATGAAAAGTCGAGAGACAGGGTAGAAGGTGTAGATGTGTGTTGACGATTACCTAATTAGGCTTAGCTCCGTTGTTAGACAACAACCTTGCTTCTCAAGCTCCCACTGCGTCGCCCGTTACACAACTCATGAATAAGCAAACAGTCACCCGTTGACTTTGTATAGTATGGAGGCGACAGAGGCGACGTCCGAAAGTACTCTTGTATCGCGGTCTAACAAAATCTCATGAATGCTTCAACACCAACACTCTTTCCTGACCGAAAATACGTCCTTTCCCTTGCCCTCACAATTTTTGCCTTCACAATGTCTGTTATACTAGCGAGAGAGAAAAGCTCGAAATATAATACCACCCTTTCATCATTGATTCATTCTTCCTACCGTTTCACTTCCATCCATCTTTCTTTCTTTACTTTTCAACTTCACTTGATCCTTTTCATTTCCTTGCCACCTTAATCCTGTTCTTTTCTCTATGGATAATGAAAATGGCCTGCCTCGGCAACGCCGAATGAACATGCGCTTAAAAAACTCGATAGCACGGATTCGGTTCCGGAGCAAGGCCGCTGCGGCCGTGGCAGCCCTTGAGCATACTCTCACGGACCTGGAACAGACAGCGTACGAGCTATCTACTGCGGCCCAAACCGTTGTTTCGGATGCAGAAGTGGCCGCTCCCGACGACGAACGTTTCGGATCCGGCATTCGTCTTGGACTAGCATACTCAGATCATTGCTATAAAAATGGCTATGTCCGCAGTAAAGACGCAGCGCAGTTTGTGCAACAGGCAACCAGTGCCGCACGTGCGATAACACAGGGCGCACATCTGGCTACTGTGATGGCTCGCCGTGCTCTGGACCTATGTATTACTTCACCGCTTTTAGCAACGGTCGCATCGACAAAGGAATCGATAACGACGACACCGACGACACAAGTATGGTTATTACCTGGAGTCAGCTTAGACGAATCTGTCCACCTCGGCCTAGAAGCAATACGACGAGACTTACAGACACCAATACATCCTTCTTTACGATACTTTCAAGCTGAGCCGGTTATAACGCTCTCCCCGTGCCTTTTAACGCTGGAAACGCACTTTAAGCATTCACTCAACCGCATAGCCACGCTACGGCACGGTACGGTTAGTGGTGCGCGGTGGCCCGACTTTACAGATACCGGCATTTCCAACATGCTAGTAAGGTTGCTCATGGAAGAGATTGAGGGTGCGGCCGCATGCTTGGCGGCTGCTTCGAAGAGTATCGCCTTTGCCGACAAGCTGCGTTGTCGTGTGAACAGGCACTTCATCCGTTGTCTTATCATCCTACATAATATAAGCCTAGCCGGTATAAACTTGACCCTTGCTCAAAGGCGTCGTATCAGACTGTTTAAAAAGAAGAAATCCCCCGCTCGCACATTACGTTGGGCCCAGCTGATGGAACAGCGCACAACAAAGACCGTTAGCGAGACTATAGCCTGGCTAAACGCTTACATAGCGGGCATCGATCAGACCATGTAATCCGATATGTTAATCTGAATTTGGTCGCAACGTCACGCATCCCCATCATTCAACAACCACTGTCGGACCCAAGGAGTAAGTGCACAACCAGACAAACAAGTGAAAGCCACGAGCTAACAAAACAACAGTCCGTGTATAGCCGCTTCGACTGCCACCGGTGGCTCCTAATCACCACCGGCCTGTGAATAGGAACAAGGCAGCTAGGTTTGACGCAGCAAGCTGTCCTTCTTGTTATTATATGTTAATTATTTGCTTGTTCTTGTATTCTCTTTCAAAAGTCTTATTTGGAAATCAATCACAACGATAAGACATAGCATATTGGCATATGCGGATAAATGTGTCACCAGTCTATAGTATGTGGAAGAGCATGGTATATATACGGCCGGCAGTGTGTGAGCAGAGGCCTATGACATGGCTGGGAGATCCAGTGACGCAACATGCCTGTACGTCCCAGATATAGGATCCCGTGGTAGGCAGAGTGTCACCGAGAAGCCTTGACGATAATGACTTCAGCGGCCGTGCGCCAACTGCCAAATGGGCTGTCCCGTGTCCTGGCTGCGTACGCCTGCTCGGCGTATAAAATGTCTGCTCCAGCTCGTACGCTGTGTACTGCGAGCCTCTCACGCGTGTTTATCGTATGCTGGTTTTGTAAGACGGATACATGTTGTAGATGCCAGCTTTTGCCTTGGTACATGCTTTTGGGGGCGTGTTTGCGTGCTTGTATCCTATACCACACGCCATCAATTAAATGAAGTATCGTACAAGCCCATTCCATTTCAAAAAGAGAGTCGTGAGTGAGATAGAAAAATAGAGAAATAGAGAGAAATAAAAATATACAGCTGAAAGAGAGAAAGAGCAGAGAAAACCAAAGCGTAGGAGCGCATGCCAATAAACCAAACATACGGATGCAGCGCCTATGCAACAATGGCGATGCCCATCGACTTGGCCTGGTAGATAATGGACCGGCACAGGCTCTCGAGCGACAGGCCCGACAGGCGATGCTCGCTCTGCTTGATCTTGGCAATTTCGTATACGTGCTTTAGGCTGACCGTGCCCACGGTCTCATGGCCCGGCTTTTGGGCACCGCGGCGCTTGCCGCCCTTGCTCTCGGGCACTTCGGCCGTGTTCAGCAGCAGCCACGACGTCTGCGGGGTGCGAACGTCAAAGTGGAACGATCGGTCAGGGCGCACAATCACGCGCACTGGTAATGGCGTCTCGGGGTTGATGTGTGCTGTCCGGGCGTTGAATTCCTACAATGGTCAGTACTTTTTCAATGTAGGGTTTCCTAGAGATTCAGGAGACTCCAAGAGTGTTGTACCTTGCAGAAGTCCATTGACTTGATACCCTTGCTACCAAGAGCCGGACCAACCGGGGGACTAGGCGAGGCCTTGCCGGCACCGACAATCAGCTTGACCATCTGGTCGACGGCGCCCGCTGAGCGTTTTGCCATGGCGACAGGTGTGTGGTGGTTGCTTTGGGGTGGAAGAGCGTTGGGCTCCGTCTCGTGGAAAGGGTATGTTGGCCGTCGGAAAGCTGGTCACGTCTGCCGTCGGTGTCGTCGTCGTGGGGATCGATTTGCGATTGTCGTGAGACCACGAAAACCCCGAAAAAAAGCTTCAGGAACCAATACACCACCCATTGGCCGGCGGTAGCTTATCGCAGTCCTGATAAGCAGGTCAATTAAGGTCACGTGCTAAACCACCACCTTAAATACAAGGTGGAGGAGCTGTTAGCTTCGTCAGGCCTGTGATCCGTTGTTTTTCTGATTTTACTGCACATCCGCCGGAAGCATTGGGCATTGGGCGTGTCTCCGCTCATTACTAGTGGACGGTTATGTAAGACGGCTGCAGCTCAGTAATCACCGCCCCTCCATGCTCTTCCCTCCTGGTACTTTTCCTCGTCACTGCTGGAGGGGCAAGTGCCATGCAAGACAAAGCTCCCCGTAAATATTAAGAATTGTCTAGAAACGGGTAATCACAGCGATCAGAGGGTGGTTGCGATATGCGACACGGCGTGATTCAGACGAAAACATACGCAGACACTCAAGCACTGGCGCCCAGCGCCTAGTAAGATACTAGCACCTAGCACCTAGCACCTACCTGCTGCCTGCCTAGCACTGTCGTGACGTTTGCTCCTTCTCCCATCTGGAGCCATGTCAGGCCGCCCCTTCCCTTTCTCGTGCCTTTATTATGGGCCACTGCCAGCGCTATATCCGCCGTCCCATTACGGAGACCTGCCTACAAACCGGCAGAGGCAAAGAATGTGAGCGCGAGGGCGAGGCAGGCCCAGGCGAAGAGGGAAAGAGCAGCACACCCAAAAGCACACCACATCTCGCTCTATTTTTCGTCTTCCGACCCTGCTCGCGTCCTTTTTTCCTCTTATCGTCACAGAGTCATTCTACTTTTTCTTTGGCGGTGAAGCTGTCTTTCATTTAACTCTAATTTCCCGGCCCTGCAAACCCCCCCTAACTGAGTCAACGTACTGTTGGTTCTGCCGTTGCTTGTTGTCAGCCTCAACCTCTGCTGTTGACCTATCTTACTACTGACTAGAGCGGAGACCTTCTTTCCTCTTTTGATTCTGCTCTGCTCTGCTCTGCCCTTGCCCTCTTTTCTTCCTCTCTCGACTTTCTCCCCCCCTTCTACTGCTCCAACCCTATCCCACATCGCCGCGACTCCTCCACGACCTCTTCACGACGTCTTCTCAACTTCTGCTCGACCACTTCTCGACCGCTTTCTGTCGCTTCGTCTACCGTTTCGCCCCCCGCCACCTCTGCCCATCATGTTCAACTGGGCCAAGCAAACGTGCGCTGCTCACCCCCCTCCACCCCCCCTCAACCTAGACTCCCTGACACTTGGACGCCTAGACAGCCTCCTTCTCGAGCCAGCTTAGCTAACTGTGGGCTCTGTTCTCCCGCATTCTAGACTCGCCAATGTGGCCGGCACCCAGGAGCCCGAGTACGGTCCGACTGCCATCCTCTCTGTCGCTGAACAGGCCAAGGAGGTCCCCTACACCGAGATCACCTCGGCGGACCTCAAGTGGACGGCCCTGGACTCGACCTGCGTTGAGACCCAGGTATTCTACCTCTCGTCCGAAACCGGCCCCACTGCTTTTGTGCAGGTCATCTACAACAACGTCGCGTGAGTCCTGTTGATTGAATTTTGTTCGTCGTCTATCTGCCCTGTTCGACCACTCTAATGTCGTTTCTCTTCCACTGCAGCGGCATCCGCACTACCTGCCAGTTCAACACCAAGATCTTCTACGTGCAGGATGAGAACAAGGAGACCCTCTGGAGCTCCACGCCCCTCAAGGACCACGAGTTCAGCGAGGACATGCAGTCCTTCTACGCCACCGACTGCGCTGTTGAGCTGTCCGAGGACGGCACCCACTACACCATCAAGTCCCACACTGACGACAATGCCGTCGTCAATCTGACCGTCACCCGCTCGTGCCCTGGTTTTCAGATCGGCAAGGACGGCCGCACGCTGTTTGGCACCGACCTCGAGAACCCTTGGGGCTCCATGCGCCACGTCTTCTGGCCCCGCTGCGTCGCCTCGGGCACCATCACCACCAAGGCGGACGGCCCTATTGACTTTACCGGCAGCCACACCCAGTTTATTCATGCGCTGCAGGGCATGAAGCCCCACCATCTGGCGTCGCGCTGGAACTTTGCCAACTTCCAGGGCAAGGACCACTCCGCCGTGCTCATGCAGTTCATTACCCCGCCCTCGTACGGCTCAACCGTCGTCACCGTCGGCGGTGTCGTCAAGGATGGCGAGATCATCTTTGCCGGCACCGACGCAACGGCGACCCACATTGCCGCAACCGAGGATGGCGAGAACGAGTGGCCCGAGCCAACGCAGATCAAGTACACGTGGGCGGGCACCGCCAAGGACGGCTCCAAGGTCGAGGCTGTGCTGGAGGGCGCCCTCGAGGAGCGTCTGGACCGGATAGACGTCATGGCCGAGGTGCCTGGCTTCGTCAAGAAGATTGCTGGCAGCGTCGCCGGCACCAAGCCCTTTATCTACCAGTACTTCCCGCGGCACACAAAACTCTCGCTCAAGCTCAAGCAGGGCGATGCTCCCGAGGTGTCGGAGCCCGGCCTACTGTTCGCCGAGGCCACCTTTATTTCGTAGACGCCCCAGCCGCCCTACAGATGCTTTATACTTGCCATATTCTGCCCCTTGCATGTTTCTTGCACTTTTCTATTCCCTTTGGTTTTTAATGTCTCTAATAATTACCCTTCATCTCGCCTTAATACCTATAATAATCATATATGCTTTTGCTCATTACTGTCTATTTGTATGCTTCTCTTCAAGTCGGAGGTTCCTCCCTAACTGCCACGACTATCATTGTATTTTTAGTCATCCATACCATCGTTACTCTTTCACAAAGGCACCGTAACAGACGAAGAATTGCGCATAGATCGTAGATAATATTTGTGCTGAAAATCATTGCTGGAAGCCCACCCAGAATTAGTTTTTTTTTTTAAAAAAAAAGGCCGATACCGCAATAGAACACGACTGCATATTGTTTTATGCTTGTGACACACTTTCACATGTTACACTGCTGCCTTCTATTATGCACCTTTCAGCTCTACAGGCATATAACCGCCTGTCACAATACACATGGTACGATCTATGGCTACCATGCATATTGTCTCCGATTGGGTTCTTATCATTCACACGTGGTGTGGCGCCCCGGAATAAATGATGCAAGTCTGGCTCTCAGTGTCTCCTCATTATGTTGCCTGTATTGCAATAGAGGGGAATCTAGAAAACCGCTGTTTATATCAGCTGTTTATGAACTTATGAACTGTTTCGTTTCGGCCGCACAAACATGTGAAGGGCACATGTCCAGGCAATCTTACCGGTACCACCTGATAAGATACGTGAGCCAAAGCAGACAACGGACGACGCCCATTTGAGATACTGCAATATAGTAGTTATTTTAGATTATATATGAGAGATATGAGAACTATGAGAGAATATGTAATATGGGGTATCTGAGGTATTAAAAAGAAAATAGTAAAGAAGGCAACTTTTCTTAAAAAAAAGACAAAGAGTAAAAGGAGATATTAAAATGATCATCAGGAGTAAAGAAACAGTGTGCAATACTCGTAACCATCTCGACCCCCAGCGTAACCGCTATACGCGGAGAATGTTGTTGTTGTTTTGCTGTGTGTTTTTGTTGGTTTCCTTGTTTTCTGGTTTGGGATTTGGGCGTTCCCATATCCGAATATTAATAAGTAGCTTGCTCGCTTCTCCTAATTAGCAGCAAGGGTCTTCTCGATGGCCTTGGCCGCAATCTTCTCCGTCTTGTGGAAGGGGCCATTATACATGTCGTGGAGAACCAGGGTGTGGTTGGCGTGGTCAGCAGCGAAACTGATCTCAGCATCCTTGCCGCAACGCTCGCGAGTTACACGCAGGGCCTCCTGCAGCAGATCACCGCCAATGCCACGGCGGCGGTAGCGCAGTCTGGTAGTCCATCCACGAACATAACCGTGGCCGCCGCTGAGGGTGTTGGCGCTGCCAGCAGTGCTGGAGCGCGTGGCGGGTCTTTTCAGTGATGCAGCAGCAGTCGAAGAGTCAGTCGATGAGCCGGTAGAAGATGTCTTTTCCGTCGGCGAGTTGGGTCCTTCGAGGCGCAGAACAAGAGCACCGATCATAGCATCGCCATAACGAGCTCCAATGATCGTGTCCTGCTCCTGCTCCACATTGCCATTTTCGCTGCTCGGCCTGAGCCACTCCCAGTTGAGCTTCTCAGCTGCAAAAATGTAAGGCGAGCTGAAGTACCGGATGGCGGCCAGATAGCTCATGACTACACCAGACATGACGGTCAACATGACACCAAGGTCATGACGGGGAACGAACTGGTAAGCGATACCCACACCGGCAGCAAGGCCAGCGAGGTTGAGCGGGTGGAAGACGAGGCTGCGCGAAGCAGTCTGGCGCTGCTGGGCAACGCTGTCAGCCAAAAGCTGCAGAGCATCAACCTTGTCCGCACGCTCAGTAAGCACGCCCAGCGTCAAGGGGGGGATCTCGTCGAGGGTGGCCTCGGCGCCCTTTGGCGCAGAAGCGGCGGCACCTTTGGTGGCTCTCTTGCTGACAGTCGGGGTGGTGACAGGACCCAAGACCGGGGTGTTGAGGTTGGACGACATTTCTGAATGGGGGAGGACGAGATTGGCCCGAAGAAAAGAGAAGAATGCTGATCGCCGTTAGAAAGCTTGTCGCGGTCAAGGAAGCCAAGAATGACGTTGGAGAAAGTAGGAAAGACGTCAAGGAAGAGATCAAACAGAAGACAGAGAGAAAGAAGAAAGAAGACAGAAACAGTAGAGGAAAAGAAGACCCTTTTATTGCAAACAAGCGCAGTCAAGGGTAGGCTCCGAGCTGGTGGCAAATAGCATACAGAGTCTGCAGGTGGGAAGAGCAAGGTAATGGAGTTCGCAAAACGTGGTGATGAAAACGAGGTCCAGATCCAGCTTCAGCGGAGCAAATTGACGCAAGAGAGGACACGCGACAGAAACAAAGAGAACAGTAGGGGATAAAAACGGAGATGTTCGAGAAAAGATGAAGAAGAATACGCTGTGTTTTGGCACTTACCTGCACTTGTTTTGAGTACTGGAACAGCGTTTATTCTGTCGACCAGCGTGTTGGGATGACAGGCCGACAAGTCGACCTCCATGATGACTGCCATGTGGTGTGGCGCGTCCATCTCATTGGACAATGAGCCAAAGCCTAAGTGTTGAAGTCAAAGGCAAAAAAACGCAAGTGAGTGACAAGCGAGACAGAAAGAGACCCAGAAAACCAGCTGGGTGTCCACTATCTATATTTGCTTTTAAGAGGCAGTGGATGGCCGTCTCTTTTGGTCGTTGTTGCTGTTCGAGCTTTATCTTTTCGACCTTTTCCTTTTCTGATCTTCCGTCGTTTATTGTTTGAGCTTGACTCGCTTGCTGGTAGTCGGTGCTGGAGTTTTATTGCTCCTTCAATTTTGCTCACTTTCTCGAAACGGACTAACAAGCGTCTGGGCGTTTGGCGTCTAGGCTAGACCGGGCCTTCAAGAGTGATGATGATGTGAGCCTGGGGGTTTGCAAGCCTAGATGGATAGCCCCTCCACAGGAGAGATCGTGAACGGCCGTGTGATGGAAGAGGGGGTAGAGATCGCGTGAGGAGCTTAAGAGCACAAAGTACGATGTGGTCGCGTGGGCAACGCCAGGCGGCTGGAGCTGGGTTGAGAAGAGGAGAAAGGGATGAAGTGCAATGGAGCCAAATGGAGAGGGGAGGAGATGGGGCTAGCTCAACTGCACTCTGTGACAGCTGTGGAGAGGTTGACGAGCCGGCTGTTTTGTGTCGAAGAGATGGGAGATGATGGTGTAGGAGAGGAGAGGAACGAAATATGATCGATGAAGGAGCAGAGGATCGAGAAGAGAATGAAGCAGAATATGAAGCAGAATATGAAGTAGAGGAGGAAGCAGAGGATGAAGTAGAGGATGAAGCAGAGGACGAAGTAGAGGATGAAGTAGAGGATGGAGAAGAGAATTAAGCAGAGGATGAAGTAGAGGATGAAGCAGAGGATGAAGTAGAGGATGAAGTAGAGGATGAAGTAGAGGATGAAGTAGAGGATGAAGCAGAGGATGAAGCAGAGGATGAAGTAGAGGATGAAGCAAAGTGTGGGAAGACGTTGGGAGGAGAAAGGAGACGAGACGCGATGCTGGGAGGATGAAAGAGGGCAGGCGCGAGATATATGGGTTGAGCTATTGCAGGAAAGAGCGAGACACAAATGTGTGAAAAGAGTAAAAAGATATCCAGCCGGCTGGAACCTGGGATGGCGGGAAGGTGCGATGAGTGAAGTGATAATGATATGATTTGCTAGCAGGTTGGGCTTGGAAGGAACGACCACACCTCTTTCCTATTTTTCTTTCAAGCTGGAAGACCGCATCTGCCAAGAGGCTCGGTGACAGTCGGATGTGACTTGCGAGATGGTGGTTCGCTCTTCCGTGAGGGTGGGAGAGAATAAGAAGTGCTCCTTTTCGTAAGAGTGGCTTCGACGACACGGGATGCAGCGGATTAGGCAGAGAGCAGGATTGAAGAAGGATCCAAAAGAACGGCCGACAGGACAGGAGACACACGAGTAAGATATATTGAAGAAACAACGAGATATACGAAGAGCATAATATAACAACAACAACTACAGCCCGAGAAAAGCTCGAGATGACAGACGGCGCACAGCCGAGGAAGTAGCCGCTATCCAAGAAATTACAAGATAAAATGAAACAGAAAGTATAAATTAAGCAAACCAAATAAAGACATGATAAATAGATAAACGGGAAATGGAAGAAAAAAGAAGATTAAAGGAAGACTGGATAGAAAGAAGGAAGAAAAACGACAGCCAAGATTCCGTTTACCACTACAGCGGCAACCCCAACACGCGAAAACCACGCAGCAGGGGCCCCTGTTTCTGGCCTTTCTAGCGCACGTTGCGTAAGCGGCCCCTCCCTGGAAGGCACACGACACAACGGTGTATTGAAGGTTGGGCGTTGAAGGTTGGGAGCTACGACGTATGCTGATGGTGGAGGGCCGAGTGGAGTGGACGGCGTGGTCGAGGTGGTGTGGCGAGCGAGCGGGTGTGCGTGGGTTGGTGATGCCACGACGAACGCCGCAAATCACTACTGGAAGGGAACGCACGAACGAACGGACGGAGAGGGAACTAATGATGAAGAAGGCGATACGAAGGCAATAGGCCGAATCGGCTCGAGTGCCACCATCATAGAATAGCCCAATAACAATAAAACCAACGAGGCCATAACGAGTTGCAGATTTTCAAATCAATAAAAGGGCGAGCAGCATGCAAGCGCCAATGCACAACCCCCATTTTGAATAGTCCAATAGCGCACGCCGCGAGTGAAAACTAAGATCAAATATTACTTACTTAGGGGGGCTAGCCTACAGCAGCGTGGTTTGTTGGTTTGGTTTGGTATAGTAGCGTCGTGCTGGATACTGCGTATGGAGACTACTCTACAGCTGTGGTTGCATCAAGTATCTTACATATGCGAATATTCAAACTTGTACTTGGTACGGTGTAAGGCTTCTAGCGGCAGGGCGGCCTAGTACGACAGCAGCTACGACGTCTCTTGACTGTGGTGGGGAGGCAGGCTTGGCCATGCAAGCGACAGCTCGTCTGGAGGGTGTGGACGGTTCACCGTGAGCAGATTGTGGTGGAAGTGACTGCGAGGAGAGTAAGGAAACATAGGCGGGAGGTACTAACTAATATCTTACAAAAGACTAGCAAAGTCACACGGTATGAGCGAGTAAGAGGCGGGTTTTCCTGGTGTCTGCTGTTTGTCGTTGTCCTGCCGTCGTGGTGTGCCGCTTCCTTGTCTGCTCGGTATGAATTCAGCGCCATCTGGCACACCCAATGGTGAGATAGGAAGAGTGCATGGTCCAACGGGGCGGGCGAGAGACTAGAATAGAGGTCTCACCTTGCGTAATATCACCCGTTCTTCTGCGCTTTTCCTTTTTATGCAACTTTCTGAATTGGGAGCATCGAATGCTACGCCTCCTCTTCTCTTGAACATGAGTGTACGAGTACTGCGTATCTTACGTTGTACGGAGTAATTAATACGTCGTAGAGGCGAACATTAGCACGCACAGACAAGAAGACGAGACCTGCTGTTTTTCTATCTGCTCAACTACGACTATTTCACTCTGGCTGCATACTATTTTTCTACTTGGCAGTGGCTTTTAGGCTCGGCCGCGTTGCCCAAATGGTCGCTGCCAAATTAGCTCCTCCATGGCCACGGTTGGTACACCTTGGCCACAGACGTGCTTGATAATGTGACATATTGACAAGGTGCTGAGCACGGAACACGGAACACGGAGATATGTACATAGACAGATGCAAGGGATTTGAAAACGGCTTGAGCCAGGATTCCAAGTTTGCTCCGAAAGAAGAGGTGAGGAGAGAAGAGGAGAAACACTGAGGCGATGGGGTCTTGTGCGTGCTGTCTAAACATACCTTGACGCTATTCACACCTCCTCGACTGCTCCATATGCCCCATCTGAAGAGGTCATTCACATACACGATACAACTAGATGCATGTCGACCGAATGGGACCGGCTCTGACACCGCCTTGGTCGACGGCGGTGTGTGTCTCACCTCACCGCCGGCCGACTGTGCCCAGAGGGATGTCGCATTGCCCTTGCCGATGTTTCTCTAGAGCTGCCGGAGCCCATTGCACGTCGTTCTTTTCTCCGGCATGCGAGCTAGACAATGTCAGGAGTAAAAGATCAATGAAGAGACGAAGAGACGCACAACGAGCCTCTTCGGGATTGGTCCCTTTACTTATTAATGATCCCTGGCAATTAAATAAAAACAAGATGCAACGTCTTGGTCTTGGGGGCGTTAATTTTGTTTAATTTAGATTGGGGTTCGTGATGTTATCTGCAGCTAAGCGCGTCTTTATGCACAGAGCACTCTGAAAAGGGTCGTTCACAGAAAATATGCATAAGCTCAGATCTCATGCACAAGTCGCTTACAAGCGCACTTACAAGCACTTACAAGCACTTACACCATACCTCACGTGCTCAGCCTTAATAAGCATGTAAGCGCATCGTGTCTGCGCAGTCCGTCGCCTATTGTGCTCGAGTCCTACGGCGAGTCCTCCTCGAGTAGCTGAGCCACTGCGTTCCAGCTGACATTGTCACACCGTGACGACAAACTACCCTCGTCCACCAAGTGCATCACACACAAGAAGAATGGAATACCGCTACCCGTGGTGAAGTCGGACGAATTCAGTGCGCCTTACATCAATTACCGTGCTCTGATTGGCTGCTACCACCAAGGCAGATTCTAGGCGATGGCAGGTAGGTGTGCGGAAGTCCTTTGCTCTGTCGCTCTTTCCCCCTTTGCTCTCAGCTGTTCTCAACGGGGTCTCCCGCCTTTCTCGCTCGCCCATTTGCCCTCTCAACCTTTCTGCCACGCTATTCCTGAAAACGGCCGAGTGGTGAGGTAGCCAATCTTTACCGACGGCTTTACTAGGACATCTTACATGAAGTCGAGATACAGCGCTATAGTGACTCTTCCAACCTCTGCACATTCTGTCCGTCTGTCGTTTCTCGCTTCTTCACCCTCTTTCCCTCTCTCCCTCTTTCCCTGTTGAGTTGTTTCTCTTGCTGTTGGCTCGTCCTCTCCTTCCTCGCCCATAAACCCCTTCAACAGCCCCGCTTTTAGGTGATCCGGTCTTTCCTCGAAACTTTCGACCCACAACTCCGAAAGTCCTACGAGATTCTGACTCTTTTACATATTAATTTGACATTTAATTTAACTGTTTTGCTGGGGAATACGTGTGCCTCCCTGTTCACGACTGCATGAGGCCTGTTGTGGCTGTCGATGAGGCTCCTCGTAGGACAATCGCATCTCGCAAACGTCCGTCCGCGCAAGGCACCGCTTTCATCCCTCTTTCCCCGGTTTCTCCATAACTTTGGTTGTATTGCTCGTCCATAGGGCTCTGCTGCTTATCCGTCTCGATACCGGCCAGTGATCATCAACAAAAAGACTGAGAAGGAACGACCAAGCGGCTCCCATACTTCTTTCCTGATTCCGTTCCTGCCTCTTCTTCCCCCCGACAGTCGGCGTCGTCTCCCGCACTTTCCCAACCAACGCTTACCTGCAGCTTACACCTGCATCTTCTTCTGCACCATCGCCATCGTCTCAACACCATCCCCCGCCATATCTCATTCTCTTCCTCATCCGCCCTATCGCACGATTCGCCTCCTTGCCATCGCCTCCAGCTAAACCTGCACTCCAACGGCGCCGTCTTGATCTGCACCCTAATACATATTGGCCACCGCGCTTTAGACGACAACGGTTACTCCCGCAGGTTCCGCGGCCGTCTTCCAAGATGTCAACCGTTATGGAACCCAAGAAGTTCGCCTTCTTCATGAAGGACGACTCGCGCTCTTTCATCAGTCGCGACCCGTATCATTTCTCGCGCTCAAACTCCCCGGCACGTTTCGGCCCCCGCCGCACTACCAACTCCACCGCCCGGCCTCTCTCCCCGAACGACATCTCCTGCGTGTAGGTTGTCCCGGATTCCTTCCATGCGCCACGCTTGATATCTGGACCGTATGCTAACTCCCCAAAGCGCACTGAATACATCAAAGGATGACTGTGCCACACAACGATTTATCCTGTGGGCCGCCGTCCGCCGCAATGCTTGTATGCAGATGGGCGAGGAGAAGCGGCTGGAGTGTCCCTTGCTCCGTTGCCAGCAGCGCTTCCCGGACCACGAGTCCATGCTGCGCCACCTTATCACCTGCGACATGCTGCCCGACTGCGAGTACTGGTGCTACGAGCACATGCGCGTCGAACGCTTCGACGACAGCCGCTGCAAGAAATGCATAGGCCACCCATCGAAGCGCCGCAAGATGCTTACCTTGGCCAAGAGCTTCTTCACCTCGCTCGGCCACAACAAGGGCAAGGCTGTCGTCTACCAGCCCCCGTCTTCTTTGTCACCCGCACCTACCACCAACGAGCCCTGGGCATCGGACTCCATGTCCCCTGCGTCACACAACATCTCGGACATGAACAGTGAATGCCCCAGCCGGAGTGCGAGCAATGGAAGCAGCAACAGCGGCAACACCCGCTACAATAGCACACGGAGTACGGCAAGCAACCGGTCTATTGCTAGCGAAGCCACAAACTACACCAGCCGCAGCAACAGCTACCGCCGCGGTGCCGACGTTCTGGACATCTCGGCTCGTTCATCGATGTCCGGGTCGCCAACCAATGGCGCCTCTTTTCCTCCGCCACCAAGATATGAGGATATTGGTGCCTTGATACCTTCAGAACTCCATTCAAATGACGTTGTTGCCGAGCTTGAGGCCCCGGTGGTCGTAGCGCCTGTGGAAATTTCACAGCGTGCTCCCAGCGCCTCATTTGCATCCTCTCAGATGCAAGCAGCCCGGCCCCAGCGCCCAATTATGCCGGATATTACTGGTATCAATGATTTCCTCGGAGATATTGCCGCCATGGCCCCGACATACCAGAATGCTGCCTACATCGCCCCCGAACTGTCCATCACACCACCGCCAGCGTGCCCTACCCCTCCGGTTGTACTGAATACCATCTCTACCGTTGATGGATCACCATCTGTTGATCCTGCCGAGCTGCGTCTTTCCGAGCTTGACAGCTTCATCAACTGGGAGCCAACCATGACCACTATGCCTAGCGCTTTCGGAGGCATCGATGTCAACAGCATCGCCTACCAGCCATACACAGGTCCTGATTACCACATGGTGGATGCGAGCCAGGACCAGGTGCTCTCCCAAGAAGGAAACCAGTCTCTGCAGCACAGTTCTTCCGTTCGCTCCACGACAAGCACCAACACCACCATAAGTACAGTCAGCATGAACAGCATCATGAGCGACGGCAGTGGCACCAGCTTCCTGAGCAACGCGACATCTGTTTCTCCTGCTTCTGATGGTTCTCACCAATGGCCAGCTAGCAACCAGACAAAGCTGACGCTACCCGCGAGCAACTTTGACAATCTTCTAGCCAACGGCTGGACTGCTACCGACCCGACTATGACCGAACGTACCTGCGACCCGCTGAATTCTTCTTTTGTGACCGAAACACCCGGCATGGCGTCCATCCCCGGCCTGACTGATATGGACATGGACTTGTCCTTGATGTATGACTTTAGCCTTCCGATCGCCCCTACACCCCAAACACTCGGTGCATCGGCCGACGTGACTACCAGTATTCCCCCGGTTGCCCCGATCACCACAGCTGCCCCTGTTGTTTCATCCACGTTCCCGGAAAATGTCAACGACGACGCATCTTCCCATGACCACGACGAGTCATTCCAGGACCTAGCGTCGTCAGCCCGGGATCTTTTGGCAACTCACGTTATAACATCGTTTGCTAAACTGGCTGATGTCGACTCTTCGATGAATACTCTCGCCCTGTCCTTCCAAAACGCGTCTATGCGCAAGATTATGGACACAGGTGTTGATGCTCTCAAAACAGCCCTCGCAACAGGCACCGAAGTCATGCCGGCCTTTGACACTCTGTGTTTCCTTCACCTGGTTTATTCGTTCTCGCTTGGCGTGCACAAGTCGGAGGCTCCCTTCAAGTCATATGCACTCTTCTACCAGTCTCTCGAATATTCTCGCAACTTTACTTCCATCCAGGACCGTGACAATTATCTGGAGATTGTTTCTCTGATCTGGCAACCGGCTGGCATGACTTCTTTCGACTTGTCTGAGACTCTCCGCCAATGCCGCAACAACACGACCAGGTCTCCCCTGTTCCACTCTTCGCTTTCTGCGAACAACGTGGTCGCGGGAACGATCAAGGCTTTTTTGGACAACCTCGAAATGGCTGCGATTCTAGACCCGGAAGCCTCGTCGCCTGCCTTCTCCACCGCTGCGTCTGAAACTATCAAGGCGTCGAGCCTACTCGCCCTGCATTTTGGCAGCTTCAAGAACTCTACTACATGTGCATCTCTTTCCGAACAAGAACGCAATATTCTGGACACTCTGCTACTTGGTTTCCCTGAATTTTCCGAACTCTGCAATGCCCCTGGTCTGAAGCTTCGCCTCGAGACAATCCGCCACCAGTTGTCAAATCCCGCAACCCCGTCCAATGTCAGATGGCTCGAGATCAACCTGCTCCAGGCTGGTAAGGCCAGTCTGGGATTGTCGGCTGCCTATTTCGAAAAGTTCGTGCCCTTGGTTACGCTTCTTTGCGATTCCGTCTACATGGTCAACAAGGACTTCATCCCGCTTCGGTCGGTCTTCTATGATGCCACCTGCTCTCTTCTCCGCATCAACCTTGTCTCTTGCAAGACCGCCCATCAGAACCTCGATGTTGATGCTTCCACTGCCGCTGCTGTCACGGACACGTCCCTCTTCTCTGGCGATCTGCTCTCCGGCTTTGATTTTTCATACTTTGCGGACAAGCTCGACCTCCCACTCGCCGAGGCGATGACAGCCGACGGCCTTCTGGGCTTCTCGTCTTCGTCTTCGCCCTCATCTATGGACTCGTCGTCTTCTGCCACGGCCGAGGCGACACCAGCCAGCTCCAAGGACTCACACTCTACACCGCAAACACCCCTTGAAGACCAGGCACCGTCCCCGAAGAAGGCCGAAGCAGAGGCACCAGACTGCTGTGAGCTGTGCGGCTACCGGCCCAAGGGTGACCCTAAATGGTTCCGTGGCTCCATGCTCAAGCACCGGTTGACGAAGCACTCGGAGGAAGTGATCATCTACAAGTGCAACTTCCCCGGATGCAATAGCCAGTACCGCAACCGCCCCGACAACCTGAAGCAGCACCAGGTTGAGAAGAACCACTTTGTCGGCGACGAGGCCACGGCTAAGAAGCCCCGCAAGCCGAAGACCAAGCGCACCGCGAACGGCGAGATCGCAGCATCTGCCGCAAAGAAGAGAAAGACCGATGACCAGTGATCGATGAGACATTGGGCCAGCTGCCTTCGACCATCTCTTCTGCATATCTCTTTTGTTTATCAAACGATGCATTGCTGCCTCTTGGTAACTGCACATTCCTTTCCTTTCCTTTTTCTTTCATATCTTTTTCACGTCTATCTATTTTATTTTCCCGGGGCTTCTTTTTTTTCTCATCTTTCTTCGCGCCACCCTTGCACTCCTTTCACATTTTTCTTCTGGGATTTTTCGGCTTTAATGTGTGATACCACGTCATATTTGGTTTGGGGTTTCTGGATTTTTGGATTATCTGCTTTATATTGGGATTGATCGGTATGGAACCACCCGACAGAACACGGCGTTTAACGGATCCGACGAGTCCGGATGCCGACAAGTTCACATAGCCGCTACAAGCGCAGTCTATTTACAGGATCACTTGTATATATATATATTTTTTAATACTCAAAAGAGCATATTTATCATTCCGCTTTGCTTTGTTCTGTAATATAATACGATGCACGTACGGTTTAAAGAGATTTACAGCGCCCAATTTTTATCCTGATTTTTAGAGGAGAATTTACATATACTGGCACACTGGATTGATTATTGTCTTGGTGCTATGGGCTTGGAGCTATTGAACTAGACACTGTAGTCGCCCCCACCACGGGGTCTTGGAGTCTAATAACTTAGTTACTGTGGACTACGGCCCCAAGACCGACGGGCATGGCCTCGTGAATAATACCATCCCGCACCCTTCTCACCAGATGATCTAGTGCTGCCCCCTCATAGACACATAATCTCACGACCTCTGCGCAATAGAGCATCGCGTCTTCATCCGACTCATACTACAAACCCAGGACCAACCACATCGTCCCCTCAACATGGCATCCTCTGCGTCTGCGCCCGCATCGGGCTCCTCCGATCTGCCGCACATTACTGTGCTCGGCTCGCTCAACATGGATCTTGTGTCGTACGTCTCGCACCACCCCGAGCCCGGCGAGACAATGGCATCCAATGCCTTTGCCATCTCCCCGGGCGGGAAGGGCGCCAACCAGGCGGTCGCCTGTGCTAAGCTGTCGCGGAGCCGCAGCGCGGGCCAAGACAGCAAGGCCGACAACGCCACGGCCACAGCCCACGTGTCCATGGTGGGTGCCGTCGGCAACGACGCCAACGGGGCCGCCCTGCGCGCCAACATGAGCAAGCAGGGCGTCGATGTAGATGGCGTCCAGGTCCTGGACCACGACGGCATCACATCGGGCGTCGCCATCATCGTTGTTGACGAGCCCACCGGCCAGAACCGCATCATCTTGTCGCCAGGTGCAAACTATGCGTTCGCATGGCACGAGGGCGTTGCCGGCGGTGGCCTGATCCCGCCACAGACGCAGCTGCTTATTCTGCAGCTCGAGATCCCGCTGGACCTTGTGCTGCGGGCGCTGCACGAGGCCAGGGCGCTGGGCATCCCTGTGCTGCTCAACCCTGCACCGGCACCGGCCACAGAAGAGGCGCGGGCCAAGCTGGAAGCTGCCTTTGCCGCCGGCAAGGATACGAAGGAAAAGGGCATCGCGCACCTTGTGCTCAACGAGACGGAGTCGGCGGCTCTCGTGCCCGGCCTCACGGTGTCGGATCTTGACACGACCGAGGGGCTTTCGCGCGCTGCAAAGTACTTCTTGGGCCTGGGCGTCGAGAACATTGTCATGACCCTAGGTGGACGGGGCGTTTACTACGCAACAGCAACTACAGTGGCCCAGAGTAACGGCGAGGTCGGAGAGCTGGTGCCCCCCGAGAAGGTGAAGCAGGTGGTGGACACGACGGGTGCGGGCGATACGTTTGCTGGGCAGTATGCACTGGAAGTAGTCTACGCATCTTCACAGGGCAGGGCTTTTGACTGCGAGGCAGCAGTGCGCAAGTCCAACCGGGCCTCAGCTATAACCGTGCAGCGGAAAGGTGCACAAGACTCGATCCCATGGCTGGACGAGCTGGAATAGATAGCCCAAAAACTGTTTGCAAAGCGGCGGATATATGATAATTTTATTACCGTTAAGGCATGTTCATTCACAGTTCTATTCTATATGGCTAACAGTTCTTGATGACGTCTAGATGCAATGATATAATGACATACTAACCCGTGTATGTAAATGGTGTATGCGTCCTCTCAGAAGTGTGGACTATGTTGTAGCATGAATCAAAGGGCTGGAAGCCGGAGGCACAGGCATGGCAGCAGAAAGTAGATCCGAAGCCGAACCGACAGCCACCTGAGGGGCTACTGGGACAGCAGCCTGCAGTTTGGTGGCCGGCAAATCCGAGGCAGCTGCTGCACCGAGACCGATACCCTTCTGCCGTCCCCGGATTAGGGCGCCCAATGCATGGCCTACAGCATTGAGATCGCCGAGCATCCCCACGTGGCCGCGGTCTGTACACACATAGCCGTCACGCACATAGTGGTAACCGGGGGGTAGCAAAGCTTCGCGTGACAGCACTACACCGTCACCGGTCCGGAACACAAGGTCGTCGTACGCGGCAGTAGTGGCGATGGCCTCACGGCTGCTAACACGCGCGGCGTAGACGGTCGGTATTCCTTTGCCATATATGACTGCGAGCGGTGGGTATACGTTGGCAGCAGAATGCTCTGGTCGGTGGGCAAGCTCGGCACGGAAAATTTTCGTATTTGCGAGTGTACGTTCGAGATATTCGAGGTAGCGGGCTTTCTCCGGATCCATAGCCTGTGCCGGAAGGCCTTCTCCATTTTTACCTGATGGAGAGATGGGAGAGGAGGGCATTGAGGGGGAGGCAGGCTGGAGAGGTGATGCTCTTCCTGCCGTAGAAGTAGTATTGTCTTCCGCTTGCCTGGTTGCAGCTGTCGCCTCTGAATTTGCAGAAAATGCTGGTGGAAGGCCGGCACTGTTGAGGCGGTTGCGCAACGGCAGAGAAGGTAGGCTTCCCGACAAGTCTTCGAGGAAAGTGCGGCCAAAACTGGTTGTGCTGCTGCGCTTTGGGGGGAACTCGCCGCTGCCCCAAGTGTCACTACCACTTGCTGGAAGCGCTGGTGGTGCTGCACACGGTGAGATGCGATGCTTTATCCATTCGTCAACGTCATAGAAGTTAACGCGGTACTCCTCGTTTGGGTTCTTGTTGTTGATGAAGCAGAAACCGTCCTCCGGCAAAAAGGCAAACGTCGTTCTGAGCGAAAAGTGGACTTGAGCCGTCAACACCTTTTCATTGAGAAGAACGGCATCACCGTTCCGCAAGGGCCCGAGAATGTTGATACAGCGCTGTGGCGTGCCCGCAAAGATCACACCGGCAAACAGCTCGGGTCGTTGGTTGACAGCATGACGTGTTATAAGTCCACCGAGACTATGCGAGATCACCACGGCACCCCGGTTGCCACCTGGTGGATTCTGCTGGTTAGACGGAAGCTTTTCTAGAAAGTCGATAAGCTGCTTTGAGAGCCGGTGAGGGCTCAGTCGCCAGTCGTAACCATAGTCGTGGACCCGTAGCAAGCCCTTCCGCGCGTTCTCACATTCGCGCATCTTCTTGAACAGCCGCCGCGAGATATCAACGGGTCCGATGTGTTTCAGCATGCCTGACGGGAAAATATGCTGCGGCATATTCTCTTCATCCTCGTCGTTAAGACCAACTTCCATGTTGACTTTGCGAATGTTGAGGCCAACTTTAACCGGCACCCACAGTTGACGATGTGGTGGCTCGGCTGATCTCAAAATAGAGCCACGGTAGCCGCCAAGAATAACAACATCACCCGTCAATGACTCGAGGGCAGCATCCAGGGGCGATAGTGGCTCGCGGTAAGCTGAGGTGGTATTGCTCTTGGTATCGGGAAAGAAACCTTTCTAGAATTAGCAAAAATGAAATAAGAAAGGTATAAAGATGTGACGGGGGGCATACTCGGAAGCTGTGGCATTTTGAATGTAGGGCGGTCAAAACTATCCATGATAGCCTTGACGCGCGAGTTGACTTGCTCATGAATGTGAACAAACTCCCCTTCATCACCATGTGAAGGAACACGTGAAAGTGTGTGATATAACAGAGAATCATCTGACGTAGATCGGCGCAGGGCGTACGAGCGGCGGGAAACAACCGAGGGTGGGCGGTGTAATGGCGCACGAAACGTAGCCTCGGAGAATGTCGCTGCGTGTGCAGTTATGGGAGGAACTCGGCCTGGTGACTGGTGACTTGTATGAGGGCCGGGACTAGGGGCAGCATTTGACCTAGGTTGTGGTTGTGGCTGTGGCTGCTGCTGTGGCTGCGAAGCGTGCGTGGTTGGGTGACTGGTCCGGGTTGGTGAGTTCCGTGGCGAAGCCTTCTTGGAAGTAGCCGGTGGTGAGCTGGGTGCTTGGGAGAAGAAGCCGGTGCTGTTGCTGCTCCCACTGTTTGAAGAAAAGAAGGACGTTGGGCTCCGGTTGGAGAGAAACGAGCTCGCACTGGGAAACGAGATTGAGGGTAGGACTTTGGAGAGGCGCTTGAGGGCATCCGAGCCAACCGATGACGATCTACCGTGGCGTGTGCTTGACTGAAAGACGGACGACATAGCGCTTGGCTTTGGCAATTGGGCAACACGAGCAGGAGCGGCAGGGGCCTGGGATGGAATGTAGCTCGGTACTGGTGTTGAGTTTTGTAGCCGGGATGAAATGGGAGGTTTATAGGCGTCGAAGAAACCGCCACCACTTGAGCTGTTTACGACATGGTCCATCGCCATGGCCTTTTCGAGAGCGGGCGTCCTCGGCGACGACAAACGCGAGGCCATGGGACTGATAGCAGGCTGGATGAACGATTGGGCGTCATCCTCGCCACCATAGATGCTGTTGCCATTGTCGGCAAACGCCTCCGGAGAGGTATCCGATGCTGATTCTGCGAGAACGTCCTCGGCAGCATTGTCGTCGGTCTGTGAACTGCTCTGCAGGGTACCGGTGACTAAGGGTCTTGGCAATTGCGAATCGGCCGGGCCGCCAAGACCGGACACGGCGTCCACGGTACTAAGAGCAGGGGATCCATTTCCAGGACCCTGGGAGCGGGGGACTCTGTCTTGCATATTTCCGGGAAGAACAACGGCCAGACGTATATACAGTGGGTATTATGCCAAAGCGTATAGACGGCAATCAGGCGACGGTGAGATCTGCGAGTAAGGCGAGATGGGAGATGTTGAGATGTTGACAAACGAAAGAGGGCTGTGAGCGTCACTAAAGATGGCGCATTTTGGAGCTTCGGACGACACGCGGCTGGAGGTCAGGAGAGCCGGTCAGCAAGATGTGATTGAGGCTGGCATGTGTAGGAGACATGTGATGGGCACGAATATGGAGTAAGAAAGACGAAGAGATAGAGAGAAGGAAAGAAAGGAAAAAAGGGAAGGAGAGAAAATCAGAAGAGTTGTTGTAGAACTAGAGGCCGGGGCATCCGGTAGGCTGAACAGCTACGATCCGCGCTGAGCTGCCCGTTTTGTGCCTTCAACTAGCCGTGGAGATTTTGGGAACGAAAATAAAATACAAAAATAGTACAGATATCAGCGAGAATGGCTGCAACAACCAGAGGTAGCAATGCAAGCAAGCTAGGGGTAATTGCGGGCGGTGGTTGTGTGTTGGCGGCAAGCTATCTGGCTACGTATGGAGAACGTAGGTAGGCGGAGCCCACGTGAAAGAGCCTTGGACGAGGACAAAGAGAAAGGCTTATTCTGGCCAAGGCAGAAAGTAAACAAGGTTAGATAGAAAGCGGGCGTTGAGAGAGACAGACACAGAGGAGGAGTGACGATGATTACATAATGCAAAAGAGAAGATGAAGACATCAAACTGGGAGTAAACAGAGCGACAGAGGGCGGCACAGGGCGGCACAGGACGGAGACCAGGCAGGGAAAAGACAGAAGAGACAGCAGACAGAGAACAAACGGACACGACTGCGAGGTGGCATGATGGACAGACGGGGCCGGGGATGTAGACTTACCGAAATCCTTTCAGTGTTGTTTCTGGAGGGCTGCTGACCGTGACGTGACGCCTTGTCGACCCGCGGGAAAGGATGGGCAATTGCTGACGGCCTGACGAGAGAGAGCCCTGGATGGAGACGGTGGGAGGGCAGATTGCGGCCCGATACGAATAAGAGTGCGATATCATTCAAGCTTGCTGGCATTTTGGCTGAACAGAGTCGGGAGCATTTGGGCTTACTCGGAGAAGGCGATAGCAAATATAGTAAAGATAGAGAGTAGAAAAGAGAGAATAAGAGCGAACGGAGCCGGCGCAGGTCCTGCAGACTGCGGTGCCTGACGAGAACGTCCATAAGGTGCAATATGGCGAAATGCGCTGCCGTGGATTGAAACACGGAGAACACGAAAAATGAAGCTTTGGGAGAGGAAGACAGACGGCGGATGGAGAGAGCAAGTGGAAGAACGGCAGGTGAACAGGACGATAAGATTGGAACGCGCAGTGCCATCTGCATGTGCTTGCTGCCTTTTTACACCCGTCGCTCCTTCTGCAGCAATACGGCATTAGATGCTCAATATCGTACGTTGGCTTGTCGTTCTTTCCCTTTTTCTACCGTTGCGGCAACGGTGGCTTCCCAGAACGGAAGTGACTGTCAACCTGCTACATCTAGACGGGAGTCGCGATGCAACTGCTGGGCGTCGCTACGGACGTAAGATGCACTACTGTAAGGTACCCCCACCCCCCCCGAATGTCTTTGTATTTGTGCTGAACAATTGGCTCTTGCCTGAGTGGCCAATTCGGCATTGCTGCGCTCGTTCATCTGACGTCATGAATAACAAAGGCCCAGTGCTTGCCGTATTTGAGACGAAAACACTATTATGTAAGATGGGCGATTTACGATTTCGGTAGCCACACGAAGAGAGGATGAAGTAACAAAGATCAATAGATAAGAAACCGATAAGAAGCATATCATACACATTACGATGAGATGGGTTTGTTTGATAGGAGAGAATTAAAGAGCAAGACGCGACCAAACAACATGACGCACACAAACAACCGGCCGGTCGCTTGTTTGTTTACAGCAGGGAGCTGAACTTGCCGTCAATCTCCTCGACCTTCTTGATCGATGCCACGTAGCCGGGCTCCTTCTCGAGACGCTCAATATACTCAAACGTCTTGGGGAACTCTGCCGCCAGGTCGCCCAGCGCAGCGGCGCGCATCCGCGACGCAATCAGAGGGAAGCTCAGCAGAATGTCGGCTGCCGTCAGGTGGCCGCCGCAGAGGTAGCCCGTGCCATCCTCTGCCGACGGCGGGTTGGCCAGGAAGTTCTCGATCAGCTCCAGGTTTCTGCGCACATTGGGCAGGATGAAGCCGGCGTTGATCTTGTTGGCAATGGCCGTCGAGATGGGCCGGATGTACCAGGGCACCTGCGTCGACTTGAGGTTGGACGTGACCAGGAAGAACACGAGGTAGGGCATCATGGTGCCCTCGGCGAAGTGAAGGAGGTACTTGTAGCGGAGATAGGCGGCCGTCTCACCACCGAGCTGGTTCTCCTTGCCCTCCTGCCACTGCTTGGGCACGAGTGTGGTGCCCCGGCCCCAGTGCTCGCACAGGTACTCGGTGATGAAGCCACTCTCGGCCAGGACAATGGGCTCGGCGCCCGGGGTGGGCAGTTCGATGGTGATGATCGGCGACTTGCCCAGGGGATGCACCTTCTTGAGCTCGGGGGGCGCAAAGGCAGTCTTTTCGCGGTGGTAGATCTCAAGCTCATAGGGGACCTTGAGCTCGACTGTCTTGTTAGTCTGGGCAGAACAGGTGTGCTGGTTGCTGGAGAGGCGACGTACCCATGAGCCAGAGCATGCGCTGGGCGCGCGAGGCGTTGAGCCTGTTTGTCGAAAATGGCGTCAGCACAAGAAAGCATGAATTTTGGTTTCCCGCAAGATAACGGAGAATGGCAAGAAATAGTAGAATGCTCGAGATGCTTAAATGCTAGATGTTGTGCGCTAGGTTGGGTATGTGGCTTGCACGAGACGACGAGGAGTGCTTACCAGTGGAGAGTGACCTTGGCCTTGTCCATTGTGTCGATGCTGATGCTGGGATGCGGTCGTCGCGTGAAGATGTCGATGGATGCGAAAAAGCGGTGATGCAAGAAGAAGAAAGTCGTAGGTCTCCCACCCGAGTAAAGAGAAACAACAAGGAACAAGAAGACGAGTGTCCCCAGTTATATATGTGTAGATATGCGCATATTCTACTTTGCTCCTTGCCGCCTCCTCTCTTTCTTTGCCGTTCGCCTCGGCCTGTATCTTGCCTTCTTATAGCCTACTAGTCGTGTACACAGCAGAGCTAAGACGGCCAAACTAATTCGTAGCCCCCGCCCGCTTTGTGCCTCGACGGAACAACAACCTGCCCGCTGATATTCGAGATATCTCATGATTGTTCATTTCTAGTACGACGTCTGATGGGCCGTCTTACGACCTTGCTGTGTGCTAGAGACACTTTTGGGGGGGTATCTTACTTGGAGACTGCCTGAGCGGCATTGGTGGTGGTAGATACATTGCACTGGGCTTTTGACCAGCCAATCATACTACTGATTCGCTTGGGCGGCCCCATAGCTGGTACCGAGGAGATCGAAGTGCTATTAGGTATCGGCCAACACTCCGCATGGGGGAATGGGATTCTGGCCTTTCGCACTCTGCCATACAGGGGTTTCTTCAGTGACAAATAGACTACAAATTGCTCCACAGGCCGCCATGCACGGTATTACCGGAGTCTGCAAAAATGATTCCAGGCGATCTTCCAGAAAGTAACCCGATGCTCTCCGGAAGACAAACTACCCGAAAGAATGGAAAAAGCAAGACTTGGACAGTGGCTGCTTGTTTCTGTTGCGCCATCGTGTTCGCATTTGAAGATCTGCCGAGCTTTGCTTTCACATCTTACCGGTTCCTGCTTGCGCATATGCTTATATATGCTCGCTTGATCTGGTATTTCAAGCTTCTAGCGGAGGTGCTAACCAGCAGAGCCTCGCTTACACGTCGCTATTGCTTGAAGCTCGATTTTAAAAGGCACGAATCGGAGCCTCGTGTTGGCGACGGACAGGCTGACGACTGTAAAAGGACCAACTTGTATTATTAGTACTCCTGCTCAGCCTTGCTCGCATTCTACATCCTAAAACGGGTTCAGCCCACCCCGAGACCTCTATGCTTGGAGATCTCAAACGATCTTACGATTATGCAGAAGAGATGCTACAGATACCAGAGAGCCTGCTCGTTTCGAAGGCGTGGATGTTGCGACGTCGGAAATTGGGCGGCCGAGCATATGAGTAATAATATTACTAATGATATCGTAGCCGGTTGCTCTTTCCGTTGGCGATGCTGATTGCACAGAGCAAATAAAGGGAATATCATGTGAGGAAGGAAGTGCGAAGCACGATGGAAATGGAAGGAGCAATATGCGCAGTTTACCTTGTCTTTAGCTACCGTAGACCTTACTTACTACTGGACTTATCAATGAGCGTAGTCTACTATACATCACGATCACAGATGCTCAGCCTAGCCTGCGTCGTCTATCGAATCGAGACCAAACTTCCTATTATTATTGAATAGCTAAAGGAATGGCCAGGCAAGAAACAATACAAGAACAAACAGCAAGAAATAGAAGAAAAATGCCAAGCACCCCTTTCTCTCTTCTGTTTTGTTAGACCGACCTCGGCCGGTGACCTCCGTACCATTCCATATGTCGTCTACATCACCAAAACATATTCGCAGAAAGTAAGACGGATGACGCAATGACGAAAAGACTGATAGACCTAAAGACTGGAAGAAACATGAGCTTGAGTAACCGCGACAATGCTCTGCGCCACATTTACTCAATGACGTAGCTCTCTGCCGACGACTTGATCTCGCTCGTAAACGCGACCTCCTCGCCCATCTCGGCAAGCTCGACCGACGTGACCTATACGAGTTAGCAATCTACAATGCACCACTAGTCCGGGACAGCATATAAACTCACATCAACAGACACAAACGGTGTCGACTTCGAGAAGCGGATCTGCATCGGGAAGAAATCGTTCTCGTCGTCCGTCGCTGCGTCAAACTCGAACGAGCCTGTAGCGTTGTTCTCGTCCACCGAGCCAACAGTCCACTCCAGGCTGTCGCCGGCAACCTCGTAGTTGGCGTCGAAGCTCGACACTGTCGGCTCCACGGAGAACGGAATCGACACAGTCACGTCGTCCAGAGCATCGCCGCCCGTCAGCTCGTACTCCACTGTCAGAGTCGAGCTGCCTGCGCCGTCCTTGTTCACCCACACCGTGAAGCTGATAGGCAGCGCCGACGTGTCGTCGGCCTTGGGTGTCGCACGCCACCGCAGCACGCCGACGGATTGGTTCACAGGGAAGCCCTTGGTCGCGTTGGTCATCTGGATCACCTTGCTCGAGTTGAACAGGTTGCGATCCACATTGGGGTGCGTCCGGAACTGGGCGCCGTGTGTGGGCTCTGCGTTCAGGTTCAGCTTGATCTTGGTCAGACTTGGGTCCGTCACCCGCAGGTTCAAATCACCGCTGACGGCCAGCGAGTTCACAATGCCTTCTCTTGACAGGTTGGCACTGATCGACTCCTTGACAATAATGTGGATGGCGTCATGGTCAGACGTCGCAGATGACCGGGCAGCGGCAGGCTCGGTAGCTGGCGCAGCAGCAGGGGCCGGCGCAGCGGCGGGGATCTCTGCTTCGGCACCAAGCTCTCCACGAACGCGCTCGAACATGTCGGTGGTCTTGGACTTCTTGCCCAGCTGCATGCCCTTGCCCTTGAGCGTAGTCGTCGGTCTAGTTGTGCAGAAGGTAGTTAGTTGTTACTGTCCCCAGATGGGCGCCATCTACTACCTGGTGCTCTGTCTGACATACCTGGTCTTCTTCTTCTCTGCCTCGTACGAGTCGTAGGTCTCTGTCGACGTCTGGGCGGGAGGGGTGTAGGTAGGGTAGACGGGCGTGCGAGGCGGGGCGTTGCCCAGGCCTCTCCGTGCAGTCTCCTTGCGCTGCATCTCCAGCTGCTTTGCCTTGCGCTTGCGTTCTTCAGTGGCCTCGAGCTCCTTGTTCTGCAAGTTTCAGCAATGTTAGTATGTGACAGAAAAGACGGCGCGGGGCGGTGTGCGACACGTACGCGGGCAATGATCTCTTGTATGCGCTCCTCGTGGCTCTCCATCTCCATAAACGTCTTGATCTGCGACATAGTCAGATTCTCGCGGTACCCCTGCGTCACAAGCTCGTCGAATGCGCTCAGCAGATCAAAGGCGTTCTTGGTGATCTCGCGCTCGTCCAGTGACCGGCACATGCCCGTCACCACCTGCGCAAACAGATGCAGCGAGTCGATGTCCTGCAGGATGTTGGACTGGAGGTTCGTGATGAGGACCATGTAGAGCTCGTCGAGGGGCTGGTAGACAAAGCGGACATTGTCCTGCTCGACCGTTGTGTGCTGGGTACCGGAGTCGGCGAGCTTGGGCAGGGACGCGAGGAGAGCTTCGACGCGGGACCGGGGCATCTCGCGAAACAGGCGCGAGAGCACGGCCTTGCCGCCGCGGGTGCAGATAGACGCTGCAAGGACAACCTGTTGGTGTGGGATAGAAACACTGGTCAGCTTCTGCTCTCAATCGAAAGCTCAAGCCTGGATGCTCCGGCGATGCGAGCTCCCTAGGGAGGTGTGGAGGGGAGCTGAAATGGCCATGCCGGCAGACGCGGCGCTGGAGCTATCGTACCATCTTTAAGCTTGTCTCTAGATCTAGACGGCCGAGGGTTGTAGAGTTCCGAGGAGTTCGTGATGGTCTGATGGGGTGGGCGTCGTGGTGGTATATTTGGTCGGATTCGTGGCCGAAAGTCGAGGTCGCCAAAGCACCGCCAATTCGGTGTCCACCCCTCATAAGGGGCGACCCATTCTCACTTCTCATAGTTGTCCCCTTCTTGCCTGTGGTCTATGGCCGTGCGCCAGAACAGTGCGTAATAAGAACCATACTGTTTTATGAGCTAGTACGAACCCGGCAAGAACGACTCAGCCGTTTGTTCGCGCCTTCTCCTCCTCCTCGCCCGACCCAAAGACAAGACATGCATTTTGGGCTACTCTTTCCCTCTTCTTCACTGTACCCATCAGCACCAACATCGCGCCTCATAACTCCCAGCTCCTTCACGTGGCAGCATCTTTCTACTCTTCGACTTCGATTGTTCAGACCAGATAGTAACGCGCCCGCCTCGAATCCAGTGTTCACTCAATCTCGCCACCCTCTTCACTTTGCCTACTACAAGGCAGACGCGTCCTTTTGCTATACGCCCCATCACCCTCGGACGCGAAGAGACACACTTCAAGAAGAGCTTCGAGGCCGAACCACGAAGCCTATACTCTCTTTCTACAGAGAAAGCAACTAAATAACGAGCAGACACGGTGTTCTGGCGTTCACCAGTACAACTCGCATCGCCACAGCTCGACTAAGCCGGACTTTCATGATGGCTGAAGCCTTGGCCGATGTAGCTATCGTGCCCGTCACCGAGGACGTGGACTTCTCACTCGGCGAGACACTGCCCGTTGCGGCAAATACTGCAACCGATGATTTCGAGCTTGACTTGGGCGCTGGCGAAGTGAAGGTAGCCACAGTTGTGGATGAGCATCAAGAGCAATACCAGCCAACGGCCGAGATGCATGCCGAGATATCTGACGAGATCGACGAAATCGGGTACGAAGAAGAAGGCGAAGGCACAGAAGACGTCGGCACTGCCCCTGCGCTAAACCAGCTTGCCACGGCCCAAGACAACAGCACAACAGATGGCGTTGATGGTCCCGAAGATATCGACTACGCACAACTTGCAGAAGAGGCAGATCGAGACGATGATGCACACACAGGCCGAGGCGAGGAGCAGGCCCAAGCAGAGGAGGCACACAATGGCATCGATTTCGGATTCGAAGATGCTGGCGATGACGCAGATCATGCCGAGAACAGCGACGACGGTATAGCCTACGAGGAGCACAGCCTCGGAGAGCATGACCACGAAGAGCACGATCATGAAGAGGCCTCACAGCATCATGACGATGTGCAGGAGGACGAAATCGACGACGCTGCTGGGGAAGAAGATGATGGCGACATCAGCATTATTCACGTCGAGGAGATTGTCCAGGACGACAGCGACGACTCCGGCCAAGACTATGACGAGGATGCCGAAAACGCCGGTGACAACCACTATGGCGAGAGCCCGTACGGGTCACTGAACTCTGGTATAGGTCGCCTGCAGTCTTTCGACCCAGCATCTAATGTCGATGTGGTGGTCTCATGGGGCGATGACGTCTGCCCGCTATTCAAAACGCCGGATGTGGAAGACCCAGACTCGTTTTATCTCGAGGACCGGGACGCCCTGGACTATCCGTTGTCCCAATTCCTGCAAGCAATCCGGAACAAAATCTCCACGTACATTGCTGCTAGCGACGAGATCTACATTCGAGTAGAAAGCCTAGGCCTCGAATTTGGCGAGGTATGTTTGATTCCCTTTCCCCGTGACATTCAACTTTACCAAGCATGACTGTTCTGTCACTAATTTTTTCAAGACCACCACTGAGGCGCTGATGTCACAAGTGACTTTTCACAACCTGTTGGCCCTGCATACTACTCTCGTGAAGAACGAGGACGAGGATTCCAGCGAGATACAAGGTGTCCGCATCACCCTGGGTACTCGACCAAACTGCTTGCTGCGCTTGAAGGATCTCGTCAGCGGGGCTGGCCAAGGAATGGGTCTTTCTGACCTCCAGACAAGGCAGTCCAGCCGTGACGACTCTTCAGAAGGCAGTTTCGAGGCCGAAGTTGAGTTTGAGGTTGATATTGAGCACTCCTCCCCCGATGACGACGAGACCGGCCACGTACAGGACGAGGGAGAAGACGAAGATGAGAACGACGATGACGACGAGGAAGGCGCTGATGTCGATATGGCTGGCGACGACAGTGGTGACAGCGAGAATGCTCATCAGGACGCCGAGCCAAGTGTGCAAGGCGCAGACGCGGATTCACTGAACGCTGATGATGACGAAATCGAGGATGGTGTTAACGAGGTCGAGTTTGCCGCTTACGACAACAATGGCGAGGAAGAGGAGCATAATGGAAGCACCGAGGAGGCCGTCGGTGGCCTGCTTTTTGCCGCCGAAAGCACAGTTCCCGATCTGCCTGCAGTTCAAGCAGACGACGTCGTAGAGGAGGCGCCCTTTGGCGATGGAAGCGACCTATTGGCAGACATTGCAGATGATGCAAACGACCTCGAGCACCACGACGAGCTAGACCTTTTGGAAGATATCAACGAAGCTGGCGACCTCACTGGCGAAGCAGAAGAGAATTTCCAGCAAGAAGCCGCGGACGAGTCTGCGACTGTCAACGAAGACGACGACTTTCTAGATCTCAGCGACGACATCGGCGATGGGGCCTTGGTTGCAGACACACTAAACTTGGGCGATGTCAACAATGCCTTTGGTGAAGAGGCGGGCGCATCCCTAGGGACAAGCGCCACGGCGACTCTGGACCACGATGAAATCGACTACGAAGACAACGACAACAACCAGGGAGGCGTGTCTCTGGATGTGGGAGATGCCGATGAGATCGACTGGGATGACGAGCTTAAGAATGCCGGCCCCCTTGAAGATGAATCATTAGCCACCGTCACCCCCACGACGGCGTCTGGAAAACGGTCGAGAGAGGTCGACGAATCAGCCAACGGAGCTGTGCTCGATGATCAGCCAGGTAAGCAAGCTAGGACGGCACACTTGCGGCCCGAGAAAGAACTGTTGCGCAGGAACTAACAAATCTACAGATTCCAAACGTCACCGGGCTGATGATGCGTCTCTGTAAACTTGAAGCGATCTAGCGGTCATTTTCCTTGGAGAGTTTCGCCTGTTGCCATTGCTTGGTTACAAAAGGATTGCTGTTTGCAATCCCTGACAGCTGGTCTTCTTTTGAAGATTCACACCCCGCGCCGTCTTCTCTCCCCCCCCTCCTCTCACCTTTTCACTCTTGAAGACTTTCCTCATTTATACCCAATGAGTTTGTTTACTCTGTTCGACCCTACAGCACCCCTTTCTATACTTCTTTTTTTGTTTTCCCCATCTTCATCTCCCCCATATTGTTTCTCGAGTATTCAAGCCTGCAAGTTCATCTTCATCGAAGCCCGCCATATTACTTTTCGCCAACTGCAGACCCGACTAGAATCTACAGAATGACTAGCCTCGCCCAAACGGCGTCCGGCGGACAACACGATATACCGAACGACAAGCATTGCCAGCATGCGCCACCATAAACTTGAAGAGGTAAGTCTTTTATTCTACGTCAGTAACCATAGGCACACACGCTTTGTCTCGGACCCAGCACGGGGGCTCTCTTTCTCAGTTATTTGTTACTCTACTTGCATTTTGCGAGCATCACGAATGAGGCCACGAACCTGTTGGGCGGGTCAAAAATAGCAGCAATGTATTCTTTGACTACTGCCACGGGCGGTGAACAGCTTGGATAGCTACGTCTTTTGATTTATCTACCAGCCCTCTATCCTTTGAGCTCAAAAGAGTGGCTTCACATAGCCCGTGCTGCAATCCTGCACGAGCAGAGTCGAGCCAAGTTCCAGGTCTTTTCCCTTGACATCCCGTTTCTTCTTTTTTCCATCTGCGTCTTCTTTCTTCCTGATTTGTTTTTGCTACGGGCGTTCTGGTTGGATGGTTCGATAGGTTTTGATTTCTTAAAAGGAGGTATTTTCGAGGCAGAGTTGCTTTCAAGAGCTGGGTGGGTGCAATGTTATGTATTTTCTATGCTGTCGTTTTGCAAGGCAGTTGATATTTCCCAGCCTTGCTTATTTCCCGCTTCTTATCTCTCGTGCTTTCATAGCCAGCACATGCCACATTCGACACAGTCACATGATTGTCTATGTTTTTTTTCTTTTAGTATCATATTTACCATAGCTACTCGATTCTTTCATCCTTGTTCTTTATGTTGCCTTTCTTTGAGCGGATGCACTGATGCCGGGGTACTTGTAATTCAAAATACAGTCTTTACTTGACACCAGTGTCGAACTTGCTCACGTCGTACTCTGATTTACCGAACAATGCAAACAAGCACAGCTCCTTGAATATCTCCAGCCTCGGCCCACGCCAGTAAACCAATGTCATAGCAAACAAGGCCCATAAGGACAGCCTCGAGCATTATTGCCAGCTAGTTGCTGTCAACCACAAGAGAATCGGGTGGGAATGAAACAGCCAAGAGCAAACGAGATGAACAGGGCCGGGCCAGGGCAACGCAGACAGGACCGCACTCCTACTGTTAAGTAAGCAGCTGAGATCATGTTGTTGCTAGTATAAAGCTCGGCTTTGCATTAGTTCGGCAGACTCGTTTTCGTGTTCATGTGTGGTATTCCCGTCATCGTCTACATGCTCAACACCGCCTCTCTGCATCTACCGTAAACTATATCCCGGTTGGACGTCCGGTTTAACTTCCGGCTTAACTTGCAGACGATGTTCACTACGAGTATGAGCAGAACCGAGTCATGCCCACGTTGTTGATACCTCTACTTCTGTCCTTTCCTAATTATCATCTTACATCGACAGGTTGAAGATCGACAGGTTCCAGCTTACTCATTGCCATTCATTCTGGGCACGTTTGGATAACAGGGCGCAGCTATGCCGAGGATTCCGCAAGGGCGTGCCATTTTCGACGACAGACGGATCGGAAACCAGCAAGTAGAGTATCAGCATCGTCTATTTGCCAGAGACGCGTTAATGAGTGTTGCGTAATTGTCCAGGAATGATGTGTTTTATGGAGCACTTCTCTGGTACCCGCCTACTAGTAAGCTAAATTAGGCTCTGGCCTTCGTGTTCTCTGGTACTGTACCTAAACTGTGCAGCGGACTGTGCCTGCTCCAAAATCGTCCCATCTTTAAGGTGTGTCCACTACCAAATAGGCGTTGGTGTGCAGTGTGGTGTACTCCGGAATGGAGCATTTCGCACTGTATGCGGAGGATATTTTAGGACACAAGTCGCCGTGTTGGTCGTGGCTTCCCTCTAGCCTCTGAGGTCGCTTCCCCTTGCGCTGTTTCCCCTTGCGCTAAAAGCTAGTGAAAACTTGCGAGAGCCAGACTAGCCAGGGGTGCTTTTCTTGGTGGTGGAGGAACGGGCACCCCTGAGCCCTGAAACCAAGGGGTGCAGGACGTGAAGAATATATCTAAACAAGGACGAAATGAGCGAGACTGAGACTGAGGACGACTGGAAAGTGAGCAGGTGCCACTGATGATTTGCGACGGACGGCAACCAGGAACAGAAGAAACAAAAAGATGGAGACGCTGGATCGCACCTTCCTCACAAACGGAGTAGAGAAACACACCGTGGAATCGGATATATCTTTTAATTCTTTTCATACTATATTTTATTCTCTATTAATACAACGTGCGATATCTTATCCTATATTCCATCTAAGCAGTCAACGCCGTACAGGTGCCAAATACGCATCGTATGGAGCATCGGCATGTCGAAAGCAAATGAAGATGACGACGTGCACCCTCCTTTGTCGTGCTGCGAGGGGCTTTGCGCGCCGGATCTAGACGTGCTTTGTCAGAGAAGGACATTGGCACGGGCGATCTGTCGTTTTGGACTCGTACGGCGCCGAGTGAGCCACTAGCCACTGCTGCATATTTTCCACATGCGCAGAGGGAGCGTCGTGGATGTACAGATACCTGTGCCGGTTCCACTGGAGTCGATCGCCCTCGAAACAACCGGGAAGGTTCGTGAGGAAGCGGTGCAGATGCCCGTAGTGACGATTGCATCTCGCGATGGCCGGACAGGCCACGGGGGCTGGTTTCGATCTCGCCGGTGATCTCGACGGTGATCTCGACGGTACGATAGCACAGAAGGCGCAGGACAGCTGGCGTGCAGCGTCTTGCTGCGACGTAGGACTTGGTTCCGCCGCGATGCAGGCCACCCACGGCCTTGGTTAGCTCCCTTCGTGCTGCCTTACCTGGCTGATACCCGCTCCTTCCCAGTGCCGCCAACTTCTCGTGTCCGTGTATATGCTTACGCAAGGTACATCTGAGATACCTCCTGCCTTTTGGTCCCCGTCCCTGCCGTCACTCCCACACTGCCGCTCCTTCCCTCCACTTCTGCGCGCACACACGGGAGCATCTTGCAACTATCGCACTACGAAATAGCCCCCTGTCTGCACCTCCCGTTTTGACTGTCGTCCCCATCGCTCTTTCTCTTTCTGTCGCATGTTCGATTTCCATCCATGTTCCAAGAGCGCACCTGCCTCCACTTGCGTCTTAGAACCTCCCCCCATAAAGTTAAATGCCAAATATAATTCGAAAAAGTGAACATGCCACATCGCTAGAATCCAGACATCGCGATCCAACATTTGACCTTGGTTCTCGATACCGTATCGTCCCAAAAGCCTCAGCTCTGTCTGCCATCGACCGCGCATCCACCTACGCAGTGCGCCGCCGTTCCCGTGCCTGCACTGTATCCAGCCGACACGACTGGCAAATACGAGCGAGAACAAGAACAGCGTTCCATCCTGCTGGCTCGCGTAGTCCAAAGATCTCGCCATCGCACAATTCACAACACCCCAGGCCACACACAACTCGACTCGTTCTGCCCGTTGCTCTTGCTTGCCCAGCCATCATCTAATCATCGAGTCGAGACGCCACTGGTTGAAGGGTTGAAGAAGAAAGTAAAAGCTCACTGTCAAAAGGACCAGGGACTTACGACGGCCTTCCCGTCTTCCAGGCCTTCTAGTGCTTCTCGCTCACTGTCTATCCTGTTCCTCTGTCCGCATGTACAGTGCGCACACGACTCGCCTGGCTTATCGATTCCTGTCCTTTTCGCACAGAAGCGTCTTCATCCCCCATTCCTCGCCTGGCGCGAGTCCCTGTCCACTCCCTTCTTTGTACACTTTGTACACTACCTATCTTACAACAACAAAATTCTCCTCTTTTCGCCATTTCACACGCTGTCACCAACCCGCCACTTGTTACGCAGCCCCCTTTCCTCTTTCGCGCCTCGCCTACCCTATTTGCTTTATTTTTTCCATTCCCTGTGACGACGAACGCAATCCAGCCCACTCCCTCTCCCGCATCGTGAACCGAATCCGACCATCGCTATACATTCGTTTAGCCCGGTCGAGTGTGCCTTTGACTGCCTCTTGCATCACACCCAGCTTCACACTCTGCATTCTCTGCATCCTCTGCCTGCGTCCTCTGCACCACCTGTTGCTCGCGCCTCGTTGGCTTTGCTTCCTCCTTCGTCCTCGGCGACACCGGCGCACATCTCGGTCTCTGCTTCTCGCGTCTCGCCGTCCCTTCGCCTTTCCTCTTGCATCCTCTTCCGCCTTTGCCAATCGAACTGCTGCCCACGACGCACACACACACATCCGCGCACGGATCTATCACCAACAAAAGTAGAACACTCTCTTTGCAAAGAGCGCATACATCCACGACAAGAGCCGGCGGCGCTCCCCTCCCCCTCTCGTTTCGACACTCCCACAACACGACAACATCTAGTCTACCTCAGCCACGATGCTCGAGGACAAGTACGCAACCCCCGATCCTTGCCCACGTCTCGGCCTGTCTCGCCTCTGCCCTTTGTGGTGGCGCCCGACTCCGGACTCTCTTGTTCCCACGAGCGCTTCACGAACAGCGCCCGTGCCTGCGAAACTCTTTGAAAGTTCAACCCGCTAACCAGCCTCCCTCTGCAGATACGTTGGCCTGGCCCTGGCCATGGCATCTAGTCTGGCCATTGGTACGTCTTGATACATCATCAGCCTGGACTGCTACCGTCTCATTGGGTTCGACTGTGCTAACTGTCTTTCAGGTATAAGTTTCGTTATTACCAAAAAGGTACGAGTCTACAGGCGGCCAGATACACCATGCCCAGCACGAACATGGTGGCGGGCGTATACATACAACGCGTCCAGTTGTGACTAACCAGGTTTCCGCTACAGGGTCTGCTGCACGCCGAAGAGAGACACGGCTTCGAAGGCGATGGTTTCGTCTACCTCAAGAGTCCATTATGGTGGGCTGGTATCACAACAAGTAAGCGAGCTGCCTCAGCCTCTTTTCTCATCGCAGCAGTCTCGCTAACAATATCCAGTGGTCGTTGGCGAAATCTGCAACTTTGCCGCGTACGCCTTCGCCCCGGCCATCCTTGTCACCCCGCTTGGTGCACTCAGTGTCCTGGTGGGTGCCGTACTCGGCTCGTACTTCCTCAACGAAATCCTCGGCATATTAGGACAGCTCGGAAGCGCAATCTGCCTCATCGGTGCCGTCATCATCGTGCTCCACGCGCCGGCCGACGAGGACATCCAGACGATCGACGAGATTCTACACGACGCCATCCAGCCTGGTAAGCATCGCACAGGTCGCGTAGCGTAGTGTTGAGTTTCAAATAGCGTCTAACATGCCCGCAACTAGGTTTCCTGCTTTACTCCCTCGCCGTCACCGTGTACTCGGTCCTCGCCATCTACAAGATCGCCCCCGTCTATGGCAAGAAGAACCCGCTGATCTACCTCAGCATCTGTTCTCTTGTCGGCTCCATCTCCGTCATGTCCGTCAAGGCTTTCGGCATCGCCCTCAAGCTCACCTTTGCTGGCAACAACCAGTTCACCCACCCCTCGACATACGTCTTTATCATCATCACCACCGTGTGCATTCTTACACAGATGAACTACTTCAACAAGGCTCTGAGCCAGTTCCCCACAAACATGTGCGTGTGGCCCTTTTCTCTTCCTCTTCTCCTTTCCTCTTTACCTTTCCTCTTTTTCCTTTTCTCCAGACTGCCGATCAGACTCACCCCTGCTAACACCTACTTCCTTCTAGTGTCAACCCTCTCTACTACGTCACCTTTACTACGGCTACCCTGTGTGCCTCGTTCATCCTCTTTAGCGGCTTCAACACGACCGATACGATTAACACCCTGTCGTTGATTTGCGGCTTCCTCATCACATTTACTGGTGTCTATCTGCTCAACCTTTCGCGGACCGACCCTGACGGCACTCGCCTGAGCGGCCGTGCTGGTACCGATGCTATGGGCACCGATATGATCTCCAGCATCCAGACCCGCATCAGCATGGAAACACGCCGCAGCTTCGGCCCTAGCCGCCACAGCATCGGCAGCAACGCTGCTGACCGCCAAGGGCTGATGCGGGCGTACGACGAGGAGGAGGCCGGGTTTGGCCTAACCGACCTCACAGAAGACACCGATGAGGACGGCACGCTCCCCATGTCGCCCGGTGTCCAGAACGGCGGCCCGAACGGCGTCAAGGGAATCAAGAAGAGCAGAAAGAGCAGTGGCCAGCGCCCAAGAGAAGCAGAGCAGCCAAAGTCGAGTCGCCGGTGATTCGACTTGGAGCTCGTGTTTCTTTTTTGTTTCTGTGTTTTCTCTCTCATTTCTCTTTTTGGGCCTCTCTTCGTCTTTATATGTTCCGGGCCTGGGTTCTGGCACATCGTTGGCATGCGCTGCTTATATAAAGGTGGCACCAAGCATGGATGGTGTTCCTTTTTTCTCTTTTTCTCCTTGATTTATTCACCATTCTCGTTTTTTTTGGATCATCTACACCATCACTACCCGGGTTTCATTGTGTCTATCATTGGGTTTTGACCCCATCATCCTTTCTTTTACTATCTCTCCTCCACGGGAAGCATCCTTTCGCTATCCAACACTACGCATCCAACATTACGCATCCAAACGATCGCCCGGACCATCACGGCCATTACGGCCACCACGGCCATCACTGTATATTTTAACTTTGCCTTTGTCTGGAAGGACAATACATTTGGCCTTTCGATCTAGGCTCACATTCAACGTCCTGCTTACTGTGTTCGCAGTGATGGTGACGGCCATATTGTCCAGCCATGACTGCGAGGAGACGGGCAATCCGTTTTCTATTTTGAGCTTCAATGACTGAGTGGGAATAATGAACGGGCACTATGGGGAAGGGCTGCGAGAACGTTTCAGCATTACGGCGTTTACATTGTTATTGATATGCTTTTGGTCCTTTGGTCACCAAAGGTGACTTGTTGTTCTGGTGAGAGTAGCTGAGCTCCCGCCGGCATGTATGTTTTTATATTTTATATATTCTTGGGTTATGAATTTGCCTTGTCTCTTATGCTGTAAATACTTGCTCTTCCTGTGTGTTCAGTTTCCGTTACAGTGTGATGTACTGTTTTGTGTGCACGACATGTGTCCGCTAAGGCCGGTCGGATATCATGTTTATGTGGCAATTGACGACAGACGTCGAGTACATCAGGTCACCATCTTGCCAGTATTAAATTTTTATAGGTCAATTTTGCTATTTTTTTAACTTCTTTCCCTTTTCCTTGGGGGTGACTCGGTAGCGGAGAGGAGCGGTAGGTTTGTGGTTTTCCTTCTTGGGGAACAACGCCGTAGATTTGATTCATATCTGACGATGAACACACTTATAACATAAAAAACAAGACAATAAACAAAGGAAAAATAAGTGTAGTCGGGGACCGAAAAAAAAGGGAAGATATAAAAGCCATGAAACACATAATAACCCCATTTTTACCCATCCGGAAATCGTCTTTCTCATTTTTGGTGTCCCCTTCCCGTCAGTTGTGTGGCCGGTGGTTCGGTTTTGCGTCTCGGTTGAAAGCATTCAACAAGCAAGATGGCAAGATGACCGCACGCAGTCCGGTCCTTTACTCCAGAACGGTATCACCGTAGTGAGTAGAGTAACCGTAAGCAAGGGCCTGCCCAGAGCTCTCAGCAGGCAACGAAAGATGCTGCTGCAGAAAGATGGGTTGGATCGTGTTGTTGACAATATCGGCTGGTGTCTGAAGGAGAGGGAAAGCTCCTTGAGGCGCAAACGAGGCACTGCTAGGATTACCAGCAAGGCCACCACCACCTAGGCCGAAACCCAAACCAGCGCCACCGCTGCCACTACCTTCGCCACCCTCCATGCGCCGTTGAGCATACTATTGCTCAGCGGGGGCAGCCTCCTCCTCTGCGGGTGCAGCGGCGGCGGCAGCAGCGGCGGCGGCCTCCTGCTGCACGCGCTGAGCCTCAGCAGCCTTGGCACCGTAGTCCTGGCTGATGGGCTGGGTAACGGGGGTCTCCTCCTTGGGCTCGATGATGGTGACGGAGTCGGGCAGGGTCTTCTGGGGGCCAGACTTGCCCTCGGGGTCGGAGCCGCGCATGATCTTGACCTTGATACCCAGAACACCCTGGCGCAGCAGGACGTGGCGGGTGGCGCTGTCGATGAAGTCCTTGGCGGGCTGACCGGAGTGGATCATGAAGCCGTCGGTGAACTTCATGGACTTGGCACGGGCGGCACGGAGCTTACCCGAGACAACAACCTCGCAACCCTTGGCGCCAGACTCCATGATGAAGCGCAGGACACCGTAGCAGGCGCGGCGGACAGCCAGGCCGTTGAGCAGCTTGTAGCGGAGGGACTCGCACTGGGCGACGGCGGACAGGCCGCGGTTCTGGACCTTGGCGGCGTACAGAGAGACGCTGTTCTCGGGGAACTTGAAGCGCTTCTGGATGAGCGAGGTCAGCTCGCGGATGCGGCGACCCTGCTCACCGAGAACCTCCTGGGTGTGGGTGGCGCGGATGATGATGTCGGTGACGGTAGGGGTGACGCGGACCTCGACGCCGGAGTAGCCCTCCTCGGCAAGCTCGCGCTGGAAGAACTCGTTCAGCTCGGCGTAGAAAACACCGTCAGCCACGAACTTTCTCCGCTTGGAACTGTAGGAAAGAATGTCAGTAACTCGTATCTCGAACGCACTCCGGCCGGTTTGCCCTGCTTCTTCTTCCTTCTCGCTCTTCTTGACGGGCCCCGACTTCTTCGATCGTGAGGCTCCCCTTCGTAGCCCCCGTACCCCTGCCCTCCCCCTCTTCTTCCGATGTCGATCCGAGTCTCGAAATGCATGCCACACTGCCATTGAGGACAAGACGGCATGGCGTGCATCTCGATCTTCGCATCGTATATCGTATTTGCGTTCCTCCTCTTTTCCGATCAAGTCGTCTCGCATCATCCTCCAGTCTTCCCAGTCTTCGTCTCTCCTCCTCCGTCATCGTTTCGTTTTGCCATTCGAGTAGCAATTGCAACGTACATCTGGGCGCCCGGAACAGCCATGTTTGCGATTTTGTGTTGATTTTGCACGAAAAACGGCGATGAAGGGTATAGTTGTCGGTTGTCGAAAGGTCGTCGAGGTTGTGGGTTGTCGCGGGATGCGGGTTCGTCGTGAGAAATGTCAAAAGTTTCCTCTGCTTCTTCGAGACACACCAACCAGGAAAAAGTGGTTTTCCCACCCACTCTTTTCGTGGTTTTTTTCTAAGGCGCTACTGGCGAGGGGGCCTGAACGAAAAAATTCGCAGCAATTATTCGCCGGCCCCACCAAAGAGGGCGGCTGGTTTCAGTGGGGTAAGCCCTAACCAGATCATTAGTCATCTACTAGCCGATCACGTGAGTGTGGATTTCTAGATTATGTTATGACATTACTAACAGTGCTTATATACAGTGTGTATTGTCATTACACTGTCTGTGTCCACAACATCCCATCACAGCAACATCCGCGATACTGTCCGTTTCAATAGACTACTTTTCTCTGTACAACTAAAAGGTTCATGTAAATTTAGAAAGATGCTGTTATCCACGACAGAACGCCAAGTAAGCGACGGCAGCTGACTGATCAAGCAAACTAAAGACATTGACTCTAGCACGCTGCTGCAACCGATGGACTGCCACATGAATCCATGCCGGGAATCAAGGCTACCAACAGAAAGAGGCATTGACGATCTCCTTGGAGAATATGCGGGCATTTGTTTCCGCAAAGTGTATGGTGCCTGCCTTGAATATATACTTTGGCCCCAAATATTCAAAGCCCAGACTGTCATCATCACTCGAGTCGTCACCATCCCCCGACTCGTCGCTTTCGTTGCTGCCGTTGGCACGACTCTTCTTGGCCTCCCTCTCCATTTGGTTGATCATCTTTTGTCTCGCATCAAGGCGGATGATTACATTCGCAAAGCCTGTGTCTAAGCCACCGACTCTCATGTACTCCAGGACCAGCTGTGGGTTGTTACCCAAGACCCCGAGAAGAGAATCCTTGGCAGTATATCCTCCATTTAAGTGGCTGATATGAAGTGCAACGAGGCTCGTGAACTGTGGTAAAAGGGTGAGAAACGTGCTGTACTTCTCCATGGTCATGCTCACAGCAAGCTCTTCCAGTTGCTGGCAACGCTGTGCAAGCAGAGCCAGTGTGGTGATATCCATGTACCAATCAGAATCGCTCCTTCCATGGACGGAGATTGTTTGCAGAGTGGCGGCATGCTTTTTCAGTATACACCTGCGGATATCGCGTAGGGAGCATTTCGGCCCGCCTTGCCCGTTTTCATCTCTGGGCTCGGCAGATGTGGAGTAAGCAAGGTAGATGTGGCTCAGCTTGGGGAGCTGAGAGACAAACCGCAGGAATGGTTTGGAGACGTGATTGGTATGGATGGATGATAGGGCGAGTGGCTGGGTCTTGTTGACACGCGCAAAGAGCTCCCACACTGGTACCTGAGAGCCGATATCGAGAAGTGTGATACTCTGTAGGGTGGCAAGGTCGATGCCGCGGGAGAGAACAGACGCGTTGACAACGATCCTCTCGAGGCCTAGAGTGTGGAGGGTCAAACGACGTCGTGAACGGGCGTAATCAGTACCGTCCGCAGAGGTCTCGACGGGTAGCTGGGAGCTCGAGACACCGACCTGTTCAAGGCTCCCCGATGCTTCGTTCGCATCTGAATTTGCGACAGTGACAGGTTCACTGTTTTCGGCTGTTGTGCCAGCTGCGGACTCTGCTTCGTCTTTCAGGCAAGCCTCCCCAGCTAGATCGTCGTCTAGTTTCTCGAGACCCAATATCTTTGCCAAAGCAGTAACATACTCCCATACAAACTCGTCTGCGGGAGGTGTTTCGTCGAGTGCTGTATCTGGGTCGTCAGCATCACCTATTGCTGCCTTTACTTTCTTCCATGTGTGTCTAGACATGGAGAGACGCAAATACTCCAGTACTCCTGACAGATTCTGGATACAGGCCTGAATCTCTGGAACTGTCTCGTGTCTGCCGATATCGTGAATATCCAGCGATTGCAAGTTCTGAAAGCCGGACAGCATGGGCAGGCCGATGGCCTGTGTAGTGGTAGGCTCTGGCACCGGTTCGTGGAACGGCCGGGGTGGGAAGGGGTCGGGGAGTCGAATGAAAACAGAAGACAGGGTTGTGATTCCATGCAGTACCTTGTACAGCTGCTCACTGATTTTGATGCCAATATCCCATCTGGTTCAGCAAATAGACTGGTAAGTATGGTGCATTATAATGGGCAATATCATGCACGAAGCTCGAAGTATTCGTAGATGGACATACCTAAAGACTTCGAGACCGGTAGATCTAGGCAAGGCCTGCTTGAGAAGCGCATTGATGAAGATCCCGTTGTATTGCGCAAACCTAGAGTGGTGAGGCTCATTTCGTGACGCTTGTGTTTTTTCGACGATCAGATACTTGACGTGCCTGGCGTGGTCATGCGGGCTGTTTGCGAGTACGTCGAGGACACTGGCTAGCCCCATTGTAACCCTTCGGGGCTGCCACTCGCTGGGAATGTCCTCGACGGCCAGGAGAATCTTCTTGTAGAAGAATTCCGATGCAAGCTCATGAAAGGCCTTGCAGACCATCATGAGATTGGACCATGAATGGCGGCACTGGAGGATGGCGTCAGGCAAGTAGACAGGACTATGAGGCCGGTGTAGGAGTATGGGAGACACGTACATGAGCAAAGATGGCCCGCTGAATCTCGGGCGGGAGGCATAAGAGACCAACAGTCCGAGGCTCTGCAAATGCCGAAGCCGTGTCTGTCTGTAGCTCCGTGTCGGTCATGGCTACTTGGGTTGGCTGGCAGTCGTCTTGCCAGCTTCGTGGCGTGCTTCTGTCCGACAGCAAGCTGCAAAAAGGACACTGTGAGATCTCCGGTTTGCTGTGAAGAAGATGTTTCAAGCAACAGATATGTGAAGGAATGTGACAGTGATAAAGTGCAGAGTAAAGAGAGGTGGCATTGCAGTTGAAAGACGGGAGGTCGCTATAAGTATCCGTATCATGTGCAAGGGAACAGAGGGCTAGGCAGCAGAGAGAATATTGTTGGCTGAACCGCAGTGCAAGTAAAATTCACGGCCGTAGTCATTAGATATCTTACGTAAGACGCTTGCTTGTCACCTGCTTTTCACTATCTTCTCAGCCTCTTTCCTCGATAAGTAGCATCTCCAAGTCGTAACCCGTGAAGAAGGCAGGTGGGGCAGAACGGAAGGGCTCAGGGTCCCGTTTTAAACGGACAAGATGGAGAACAATACGGCGACAGCCGTCCGTTTAGTGTATTAGTGGGTCTCTGTAGACATTCAGCCAGTAACAATGGCTCCATACCAGCTTTAAGTGGGTCATCTCTGTACGTATAAGTCACTAGGGGCATCAATTCACGACGGCCGACGACGAATGAGCCATGACAATTCGCTATTCAGAGCTTTGGGGATCCTGATATTCCATGGATCTTAAGAAACTTCTGTGCACTAGATGATGATTCACGTGCACGATGTAACTGTAAGCTTGCAGCGTGAGCAGCAGACAACTCAGCACATCGTATGGTTATGTAAGCATTCTCACTCTGGGCGTGCTATGTCTCTTCCGTACTCGGCGCCATGCTTTGATCAGACTGTTGCATCAGGACTACCGTATCTTACCCACACTGCGCAACTTCAGTAATCTGCAAAAATACTCGCTACTGTCCTCACGGCTACAGGTATGAACTGTTGACCCGGCACTGTCCCAAAGCCAGCCGCCCAACAACACGCAAAACAAAGTAGGATAGAGAGCAAGGATAAAAACTGCAGTAAAACAACGTTGGCCTGTTACGCAGAGCTAAATATCTAAAGTCGCTAAGCTAAAGTCGATGTGCTAAAGTCGCTGTGGTAGAATGCTAAGTCGGAACGTGGAACGCTGCCGATCGGCTGTAACGGCTAGGCACTATATTTAGAGGCGCAGTGACTAAGGCATGCGCCAGCACTCACAGCAGCTAGTAGCCCCTAGTGCCGCACGCTGCGCCGCGTCTGCCCCCACCACAAGGCGTGCCAAGCTATTAGTAGGCATAGCATGGCCTGGACATAAGGCTCGCGCAGCTAACTCCACCTGCAACGTCAGCTTCTTCATCTCGCTCTCCCTCCCTCGACCTCTCTATTCCCCGTTGCACTTTTGCTTTTCTCGTTTCCGTTTTATTGTTTGTCGCTTTTTTATTTTGGCACTGTGACTATCATTACTACTTAATCTCTAAACTTGGACTGTCGAGGATCGCATCGCGCATCCTTAATGTCGTGATACCCCGTGTGCCCCCCCCCCCCCCTTCTCATCCTCTCCCAACATGGCAGACGTCGAAGAGCCCCAGTTCTCAACGCTGGCTGAGCGGATTGCCGCTCTCAACAAGCAAAAGAACTTTAGCTCTTCCGGTCCGGCACCATCGCCACCAGTACAACCAGCTCGCGCCGCTGCGCGTCGTCCGCCTCCGCCTCCGCCATCGTTTGCATCGGCACCCGCTGTTCCGACTGTGTCCACTCTCGCCGTGCGGCCAGCACCACCGCCCATTCCCAAAGGCCCGGGCCGGACTACCAGTGTTTCCAGCAACGCAAGCACCGTCACTACGGGCTCTGCTACCAATGCAAAGCCACTTGGCCCTCCCCCGAAGCTTCCCCCGCGGCAGCCGTCCAACCAGCAGCTGCAGCGGGCTGCCACGACGTTGGCCGTCAATCGTCGACAGTCATCCGACTCTGTTCGTTCATACATGTCGACAGCAACCACAGCGACAACACTGAGCCGTGTATCCTCTGCCACATCAGCCTCGGACGGCTCAAGCTTACGCAAACTGCCTCCGGCTTTTGGCACCACCAAGCTGCCAGCACTGCCTCCTTCGCGTCAAGAGAGAGAGGCTAAAGAGCAGGAGGTCGCTGAAAGAGAGGCTGCTGCAGAAGAAGCCGCCGTCGACAGAGCTCCAGCACTGCCTAGTCGCCCAGGCGCATCGCGGCGCCCCTCAGGCAACAGCGATGCACCAGCTCTGCCTCCTCGACTTCCGCCCCGGCCCCGGCCATCGACAGCCAACTCATACCAAGAAGCAGACGCGGACAATGAGGCCCCCCCGCCGGCGCTCCCATCACGGCGTCCAACAGTCAAGTCTGCTCTTGGGATGGGTTTCGGTAGTGGCGGCGATAGTGTGAAGCAACTTTCCAAGTGGGCTGGGTCACAGTCGCAGCAACTTCAGAAGCGAGCACACCAGATCACCCTACACAGCCACGATGAAGACGATGGCGGAAATCAGCCGCCGCCACCGCCTATGTCTTCCCGGCCATCGCGTAGCCAGATTGATAACGCCGTACGGGGTGCCGTCACGGGTGCAGCTATCAATGCTGCACAAGGTGCTGCTAGGGACGCCCTGTCTCGACCCCAGCTGCCTACTCGGCCGCACCCTTCTGCTGGCGGCAGTGGCAATGGAAATACAGCCGGATTCTATCCCAAGAAGAGCGACGATGAAGAGTGCCTCAAGTGCCGCGACTTTTCTGGCCCTGACGAAGTGGCAGCCCAGTTCCCGATTGCCAGCCTGCCTCGCCAGAACACGGTCAACTATGTTGCCCACAACCTGTGCGACCAATTCCCGTCACAAACAGACAAGGCGCGCGCCATTTTCACCTGGTGCCACCACAATATTGCGTACGACGTCGACGGATTCTTTGGTGGATGCATTCCGCGTGGCCAGACGATGGCCGAGGTCATCTTCTCGGGCAAGGCTGTGTGTGAGGGCTACGCCCGCGTGTACGAGGCCCTTGCAGTGGCAGCAGGGCTCGAGTGTGTTGTGGTCTGCGGCCATGGCAAGGGCTTTGGGTTCCACGCCGTGCGGCCGGGTGACCGGGTGCCACCACCCGATCCAACAGGCCATGCCTGGAACGCAGTGCGGGTCGATGGCGGTGAGTGGAAGCTGCTGGATGCATGTTGGGGTGCAGGCAATGTGAGCGACAAGCGTGCCGAGCGGTACGAGAAGAGGTTTACGCCCAGCATGTTTACAATGGACAACGAGACGTTTGGCGAACGCCACTTCCCCGAAAACCCCGACCATTTCTTCCGTGCCGACGGCCGCCGGATCTCGTGGTCCGAGTATGTCGTCGACAAGATGGAGGCCGACCCGGTTATTCTGTACTCCAACGGCCCTGAACAGTTTATTGCGCAGGAGTCTATGGAGCCTCAGGCGGAAGAGATCGACGTCGGCCGGGGAGACCCCAACGAGCGGATCGCGTTCCGCTTTGGGCGGTCGTGTCGCCATTGGAGCCCGGAGACCCCGGGACACGACCTGTCGCCGTACCCCATGTTCCTCCAGTCCGTGGTCCCGTCAGACGAGAAGAGCAAGGGTGAGATGTACGACGTCGAGTTTGACTATGACGAGCCGCTGTGGTTCTGGGCAGACATTCCACGGCGTGGGCTGGGCCGGCCTGGGAGCATGCTATTCTGCTATGCCATGACGACCGTTGACGGGCGCGACATGCGTGGCCGCACCATGGCTGACGTGCGGAAGCGGCTGGGGCGGTGCTCGTACTCGATGCAGGCCGTCTGTTCTTGGAAGCTTGTTTAACCTCTTATAAGCAACGTCCTGCTGGTATCTGGTCTTTTTAGCAAGCATTCATTTTCTTTATATATTTTTTTCTAATCACCCTTCCTTGCTTTTTTCCATAGGCGACATGTTACAGCCTGCAATCATCTATATTTTCTGTGCATGCATTGGATACTTTTTAATACTTTATTATTTGGGTTTTTTTTTCGGTTATATAAGTATCGTTATTTCTCTCCTTGCTCTCCTTATAAAATACGAATAAATGATTCGGTCTCCTTGATAAATCAATGCTTATATAATCAGACCACAAAGTAAACAAAGAAACAGGGGTGTATACTAAATATGTTAAAAACAAAACTAGTTTTATGTCAGTTCTTTTGATAAGCAAACTAATAAGCTGTGGAAAATACTGACTAAACTACCTAAAAATGCTATTTTGGTATAAATCAAATCTCGACATAGAGCTTTTTACCTAACAGGGAAATCAAAAAGAAAAATCTGACGATGTGCCGGCAAACAGCAAAAAGAAATGCGACCAAAGTCTTTAGGGCCCGGGGGTACTCGAAACCCCGACCTAGGGATCTGCAATCCCTCGCTCTACCACTGAGCTACACGCCCGATGAGATGAACGCTGGCCGGCTTAGTAGCCTTTATAATCCACTCAGCCGGAACCCACACGAGAAACTACCCTACGGCAGATTTAGAAGTATGCGTCTTCAGTTTTGATTAAAAAGTATAATAGATCAGATAAATTATGAAGGGTGGAGCCAGTACATATCGTCGTAGTGAAGCTCTTCCATTTTCTCACACGAGGCCTGTTTAGGTGCTGCCGAGCTGACATCGTCACTGCCGACAACAGTTATTGTGGGCAAGGGTGCGCTGGCGTGTGTTGGTCATGGTGAGGGTAGCTTCAAGTCGCTTGTCACTATCCGTGACCGGCCAGCCCCGGCTGGGATAACGATGCTGCTGGGACCTCCGGGAGCAGGCCCGTGCAAAGGTTTCTCATCACCACCTGGCCCACCTGGAGGCTTCTTGATGCTGCGCCACTCCATGAAAAAGGCACAGACGAGCGCTGCAAATGACATTCCCATACCCGTCAAGAAGATGCGCGTGCATGCAAAGTTGTAAGCACCCAGCACGGCCGGCAAAAATTCGGGCGGCACAACACTGGCAAGCTCTGTGGCACCACTATCGACGATAGCCTGGGCGTCGATACCCGGTATGTGTCTAAGCTGGGACACAAGCAGATTGCTGAGGATTGTCTGGCCCACGGTCGTGGATATGGCACCGCCCAGCTGCTGCACAAAGAACATGATGGCCACGCCCGTCGAGATATCATCTGGCTTGAGCACAGTCTGGGCTGCGAGATTGCCAACCTGCATCCCAAAGCCGAGGCCAAAACCGGCAAGAAACTGAAAGCCGATCCAATGTGAAGAGCCAGTAGCCGGCGTGAAGGTGCTCATGAGACCCTCGCCGATGGACATGATTACAGGCGCAAGCAGCATGGATGGCACATAGTAGCCAATTTTCTGGGTCAGGATACCCGAGCCAATACTAGAGACGACGAGGCTCAGAACAAGCGGGATGGTGTACACGCCTGAGCGCAAGGGACTGACCATCTTTGCCGTCTGGAACCATACTGGCACGTAGTACACAAGCATTAGCATGGCCGCGGACAGAAAAAAGGTGAAGAGAGCACCAGAGAGAATGCTGCGCTGAAGAACGACGTGCGATGGAAGGGTGGCCGTATCCGGCATCATGATCTGGACAATGGCAAACGCCACCATGAGCACTCCAAAGAGGACGAACAGCGGAATAATACGCCAGCTCTTCCATGGATACGTTGAGCCACCCCATTCCAGGGCCAGCAGAAGAGACACAATGCCAGGCAAGAAGAGAGCTGTGCCAAGGGGATCGAGGCGCTTGACATGCGTCCAGAACGGTGCGGGCACATGCTTGTTTGGAGGCGGGTTCCAAAATAAAACCATAAACACCAGTGTAAAGGCACCGACGGGGAGATTGATGTAGAAGCACCACCGCCACGTCAAGCGGCTGCTTGTAAACGCACCGCCGACGAGGGGGCCAATGACCGATGCCAGACCAAACACCACACCAAAGAGGCCTTGAAACATTGGCCGCTTGTGCAGAGGAATCATAGGAATCATGATGAGCATGCATCCCGAAAAGATGCCGGCCGATGCAACACCGGCCACGGCACGGCCTGCTATGAAAACGGCTGAACTGGGAGCAGCGCCGCAGATGGCCGATCCGATCTCAAATACCACAACGCAAATCAGAAAGGTCCTGAACGTTAGTTACGCACAGGTGCGTAGAGAAGCTGCGGCACGACCTACCATTTCATGGAATAGAACTTATAGATGCGGCCGAAGAGAAGCTGCGATGCCGCCGTAGTCAGCATATAGGCAGACGCATACCATCCAATGTCGCCAAGGCTGTGGAAGTCGTCTGTGATACGTGGTACGGCAGTAGCCACAATAGTGCGATCGAGAGCAACGAGGAACAAGGCTAGGAAATTGGACAACAAAATCATCCAGAACTTGAGGCTTTTGGGCTGAAACAGACCATTTGGTGGCGGTCCCTGTGACAATGCTGGCTGTAGTTGTTGGTCATGTTGTTGTTGTTGTTGTTGATGATGGTGATGGTGGTGGTGATCAGGGATGGTAGCCAGCTTCTCTATATCGGTGGCATCGCCAAGATCATTCTCTGAACGGTCAATGTCCGTAGTCTGGCCGCTACTAGAAGAAGGCGACGACCGTGATGGCGTTGCTTCTGCAGTCATTTTATGGAGAGGAAAGGGGGAAGACGATTGAAGAAAAAAAGACGGGCGACGAGATGAATATAGAGCGAGAGCTATTCCGACGGTAAGATGACAGGATGTCAGAACACATCGTGAAGTCTAAAGGGCGAAGTGAGTCTATGACAGCATACCCAGGTCAGAGGCGAAACGGGGGAGGGTGGTTTTGGATTTTGGAGTATCGTTTCCTTGTGATGACAATAGTAGGAGCTGATATAGCGGCCTAGATGATAGCTACAGATCTCGATATAGTTTGGGCTCGTCTTATTATTAAATTATTTTATAACTTTTAGGATAGATGCATCTCAACCTGGAGACACTGACAAGGTCTCTAGATCAGAAAGCAATACCAGGATGCTAAAGGGGCGGAGGAAGCTTTGCCCGGAGACACGCTGCTCAAAGTGCGTATGGGTCGGAGATTCAATAAACTTTGATGGACGTCTTACTACATTTTGGTGATCTGTTCGGGCTTGCTGAGATATGCGAGACGGCTCTGCAAGACAACTGTGCGTGCATATATGCATGGCGGTGGACACATGTGGGAAACGGACATGAGAATGCAATGCATAAAGTGGCAGAGACTCGATATGGGAAGAATTTGCGCCTGGGGCGAGGACGATGGCAACGGAGCATGCATCCTACGGTAGCATAGTAACGACACCTCGCCCTCGCTAAGCTCCCGGCATTGTGGAAACTATGTTTGCCCATGCCATATTAAGCGGCGAGGAAGATGTAGGCTAAAAGACTAAAGCCTAAAGACTAAAGACTCAGGCTCAAAAGCATGGGATGTCAAGACTACGTCTCATAATGTAATAGCTAGAACAATGGATATTGCGTGGATAGAGTAGGAGCAATGATCCGAGGATAGCTGGCCCACAGCGTATTCTCTGGCGCGAGAAGACAAACAGAACGGTATAAATGTTTAGCTGGTGCACCGGAAGTGAGTTAAACCTGATCCATGCACTATTATAAGTTGCGGTGTATAAAATAGAAAGAAAGAAAGAAGAAATAAAAAGGTGAGGGGAACAAAATAAAGAAGAAGAGACCAGACATGAGTAACAGAGGAATAACCCTGGCTTAGGAACGAACTAGCAACGCAGCCCGCATTCAAGAGTATCCGACCACATCTACAAAGTTCGAACAGCTGATTCTATCAAAATCATAGCTTTGAGGAGCTGTGGGAAGGTTTATCTACACGAGGTTGAGCTTCCCCATCGGACCCGTAGTTAGATCGAGCCGGGATCGGCTAGACCACATATAGACTAGCGTATCCGCAACTGCCCCGCGCGCCCTATCAGGACACAAGGGCTCTTTCCGTCTGAAAATATTAAATAATCACACAAGAAATGCTACTGTGTGACTGACCTCTTGTAGGAAGGAACGACGACTGGGCGCGACAATGCTAGCGCAGACTGCTTACATACGCGTCTACAGTAAGGGACTTGCTTGGGCTGCCCCACTTCATCCGGCCATGCGAAACCGCCCCTCGGGACCGACTTAACCGCCCGTGTGGACCGAGCCCGCTCCACTTTCTACTGTGTACGACGTAATACAAGCTCCAGAGTGAGAGTGAGGGGACTCTTTGTTCCCTGTTCCTGCGCACAACGGAACCGCTGCTGTCTTCCTCCCCCTTTTTACACTCGCACACAGGACAGACGGCCAGCCTTCTACGCCAACCCTGAAGACCAGAAGACGAAAAGACCAAGCAGAGCCAAAGGAACCGGCCCCGACCAGCTACCCACCGCCACGCACGCCGGTCCCGTGCATGCTACCCGAAGCGAGACACAAACGAGCAATCTGGTAAGCAGACAGGCGGATATAGACGACAGACAGATATAGGCAGGCAAGGCAGATAGCCAAACAGTCAGAGGGCAGGCAGGCAGAGGGCGGACAGCCAGGACTGCAGACGGTACGACAGCTAGTTGTTCTACATCCTAACGTTTCTAATCGTTCTAGAGAACACCCGCCCGCGGCCACCAGCCGTTGCCAGTCAACATAAGGCTGCCTGCCAAGAATAGGGACCAAGTGTAGTAAGTCAGTCTGCGTGTTGTCTGGCGGCATCGACATTGCTGCAGCTGGGATCTGCCGATGCTCGTTTCTGCGTTTCGTCGAGTCCAAGTCATCGGCCGTCCAGACCTTTTCCCATTCTCTGGCCTTTGCCCGTGTTGTCTGTACTCTCTCTACAATGTCTCTTTCATGTCTCTTTCACGTCTCTATCCTGCCTCTATCCTACTTCCATCCTGTCTCGATCCTGCCTCGGCTCCATCGCCGCTGGTCGGGGCTATCCACCTCCCGTCTGTGCCACGGGACTTCCATCAGCAGCATCCACATCTGCCTCCACGCCCACGCCCTGCCTAATGCATTGCACTTTCGTGCATGCCACCAACACTTCAACACCAATGTTGTATCTAGCCTAATCTTCCTTCGCACTCTTCCCACCCTTACGGAGTACTGCCTCTACAATGTGCTCATTGTGCATGTCACCACTCCTGTTGCTACCCCCTCGGCTACTTTTCTATCGTGCCGTCTCTGGTTTGGTTCTTGTTCCTATTACTTGTCTCATTGCATGTCTCAAGCCCTTACTCCCTCCTACCTCCCATATATCGTGTAATACAATAATGTATTACACGTACCCTACACTATTCAACCGGAGTGTACCTTTGTGGAAACCCCCCACCCGGCTGGTCACAATGAACAACGACTGTCGGCATCTCAAAATTTCCCTAGGCTATCCCGATCCCCTTTACCACCCTCTGCTTCTTCTACATCCGCCCATGGCGAACACGTCAATATGTCACCGTCTATTGCCTACTGTTCAAGCTGAACAAAGGTACTGGTTGTCCTAGCCATGTTGTCCCAGCCTTGCTGTTTACTTTGGTGCTGTTGCTCGTCTATAATTCCAGCTGATCGAGTATCACATGTCTCTTACTTACACCCACCATGTAGTATACAGCGCTTTCCTTGTTTCTAGCTCTGACCTCTGATCAAAGCCACGGTTTGTTATCCTCGGACGGCTTATTGTTTTGTATTTCTCTTCTAGTTTTGCCTACTCTCGTCGCATGTATCCTTTCCCCTGTCCCACACCCCTACTCCACGTAACTGTTCTTCTAGATGCATAGGAAGCAAGGGTCCAAGCTCTCTCATATTCATCGGCAGAGGGATCCGAGCTGCCCACCTCTTGTTAACAACAACTTTGTTCCGGACCACCGCTCCACCGCCACAAGCCTTAGTCCGGAATCTTAACTGCTTAGGTCCTGCTGTCACTGATCTGTTGCCTTTGCTATCCCATTCTCCCTTTTCCACCCCTTCTCACCTTGATCTTCTTCTACCCTCAACTCTATTGTCATACAACCTTGTGCTTCCTCAGCACGCGCACTTGGAAGCCAAGATCCGCTTCAGACGTCGTGTCCACTCCACTGTGTTTGTGTCTTGTTTGTGCTCGTATCTTGAGACGATACTTGGGCGTGTGGCGTGTGGCCATCTGTTATATTTTACACATCTTTGTCTTAGTGGCCTGAGACAAAAATACCCGCGCACTACTATCTCACTAAGCCCGAACCTATCATAGGAGGTACGTACTTTGTTAAGCCATGCTTGATATGAATCATGACCCAGGATGCACCGGGTGGCATTGGTAGTTGGTGGGTGGTGTATGTGCCGGGTGAGCTTAATGGCAGCCAGAGGCGTGGACTAAGCGAGGCAGACTAGGAGAGAGATCCAGACAGACAGGCAGACAGGCAAGCAAGCAGACAACCAGACAAGCAAGGTGCCGGGAACTGGGGCTTCCCCAACGGACCCGGCTGGCCAACCGGCTATATGCGTCTATCCTACTATGTATTGCAGAGCCGAGAGTGACGTTATCTGCCGTCACTCCCAGCTCTCGCTCTCTCGCTTTCCGCCCGCCCGCCATATCTCGCTCCTAGACTCTTTGCTGTCCTAGCCATCGCACACCCCTCCTCACCCTGCATCCAGTGGCTGCTACGGCGTACCATGCACATCTGCGCTGCATCACGCGTCAGGCTGGGTTTTTGTCTTGTTGCTCGGATCCGAAACCAGTCCTCAGCTAACCCGTTAGCCTCTTTGTGTCGTAAGCCGTCCAGCTGATGGTGTCGTTTTGCTATCAAGACTGCTGATCTCTACTCGGCCGGTTATTCATAGCCCAGTCCCTTGTCAGCAAGTTAAATGGACCCTCTTGGTGGTACGCCCACATCACAAGGGCCTCCCTTCCCCGTCTCCATGACGGTCCCTCCTGGGCTCTCCGGGCCCGGGTCTGGCCCGCCGCTATCCTCAGGGGCCTTGCTATCATCTTCGACACTGTCAGGGCCACCCTTGCAGCACCAGCACCAGTATGGCCATCAGCACCAACAAATCGATGGACCGGGCATCTCGCTCCCCGACATGCCAATGTCTCACCCTCCACAAATACCTCCACAAGCACATTCACATCCACATGGCCTATCCAGCATGTCTCAAGCTATGTCTGAGCCTTCAGTCATGAAGCTGACTCGCGGCCACTCTTGTGTTCTCTGTCAACAGCGCAAAGTCCGGTGTGACAAGAATAAGCCGTGTGCCAACTGTGTCAAAGCCCAGGTCGAGTGCCGCGTCATCCCTCCCCAGCCCCCGCGTCGCCGGAAGAAGAAGCCGCATGAGCGCGAACTAGTGGACCGCCTGCGCAAGTACGAGTCACTCCTCAGCCAGCATGGCGTCAACTTTGATCCCATTGCACATGACTTCAGACATGGCGACCAGGGCTCGTCGACTATAGACGAGCTCGACGAGCTGCAGCACGACCTAGGCGGGCTCAAGACATCGCCGGAATCGAGCAACCACGACTACTCGTCGGAGCCGGGCGGACCCTCCAAACAGTCCCCCTATAAAGATGTAAGATGGAGTCCTTTACAGTACTTGCGCCGATATGAACGCCTGCTAACAACATACCAAAATAGTACCGCTCCAATGACGATACTCTCCGAGACTCGTCCGACGACGAGGTCGAGGGCTCGACCATCCACCATGCCTTTGACAGCATGTATGACAACCAAGACGGGTTTCCCTTTGTTGTCGGTGGCTCGGCCACGCGCGTCACCGAACACCACCCGCCGGGCATCCAGATCTTCCAGTTGTGGCAGATCTACCTGACAAACGTCAATCCCCTTCTCAAAATCACACACACCCCTTCCCTCCAGGCGCAGATCATTGAAGCAGGCACCAATGTGTCCAAGATTCCCCCTCCACTCGAGGCTCTCATGTTTAGCATCTACTTCATGGCCATCACGTCGATGACCGAGAATGATGTGCAGAGCGCGTTCGACGAAGACAAGGCTCGGCTGCTCAACAAGTACCACCGCGCCAGCCAACAGGCCCTCATCAATGCCGGCTTTATGCGTAGCCCCGACATTATGGTCCTGCAGGCCTATTTCCTCTACCTTGTAAGTTTATCTCCACTCGCGCTGCCCACATACCAACAGTCGCAGCTGTGTGTGCGCCAGTATGTCGACCCGCGCTCGCTCTTCTGTCTGATTGGCATTGCGGTGCGCATAGCCCAGCGCCTGGGTCTACACCGCGATGGCGAGCAGTTCGGCCTCCCCCCCTTTGAGGTCGAGCTGCGGCGCAGGTTGTGGTGGCAGATTGTGATTTTCGATAAGCGCATCGCCGAGATCACCGGCTCCGTTATCACAGCTCTCTCTTCTAGCAACGGCGACACCAAGTTCCCTCTGAATATCAACGACACCGACCTCCATGTCGACGCCAAAGACCCGCCGACGCCCTATGTTGGGCCGACGGAAATGCTCTTCTGCCTGACTCGGATCGAAATGTGCACCTCGCGCGGTTCCCCAGATAGCCAAGCCCCTTCCTCCTCGGCCGAAGACACGGGTGGAAACACCAACACTGACTCCAGCCCGAATCCCAACAACGCTCCATCCACTACCGGTGGCGGTAATACTAGTAACCCCGGTGCCTCCAGTGGGCCTAGCATTGCCCCCGGCAGCAGTGGCCCTGCCCCCGGGACGGCCGCGTCAGGCGTCGTTGCTGCCGCGCGCAAGTTCCATTACTCGCCCAATCCGGTATCCCCTGACGTCGTCACACACGTTGCCCATCACTCGCTGCCCAATGACACTGACAGCTACTGCCGGTATATGGAAAACACGTACCTCAAGGCCTGTGATACCAAAATCCCTCTGCACTTCTTCACGCTTATGATGACCCGTCAAGCACTTTCCAAACTGCGTATGATCAACCTCCTAGTCCGTAGTGCCAAATCTGCCGCCTCTGATGCTACTGGCTCTGGCTCCTCTCCCTCAGCGTCACCCTCGGGTGGTATCCCTGCCACTTCTATGGGTGCTAGTGGGATGATGGGGGGCATGGGTATGGGTGGTATGATGGGCGGTGGCATGGGCGGCGGCATGGGCGGAGACATGAGCGGTATGGGAGGAATGATGGGCGGAGGCGGAACGATGGGCATGGGTATGGGCGGCGGCATGATGGGTGGCGGGATGATGGGAGGTATGATGGGAGGCATGATGGGCAGCGGCGGCGGCCCGGGTATGATGGGAATGAGTATGGGTATGGGCTTGGGTGGCCCCGGATTCGGCCCGGATGTGGCTGTGCCACCTAGCGAATCTAGCTCTGGCAGCCGTACGGGCTCAGGTCTTGCCCCAAACATGGATGACGCCGACCGTGACGCAATGTTTTTGGAGGCCATCAACATGGTCGAGTACGACAACATTGTGCAGGGCGCCCAGAACTTGCGCGGCCTCCTCTGGTACACCATCATGCACTTCCCCTTCCCCGCCTACATGGTAGTGGTGATGGAGCTACGCAGCCGCCGCACGGGTGATCTTGTGGACCGCGCGTGGACCGCCATCTGCGAAAACCACGAGCGCCGTGGGCTTGTGCGAAACCTGCGCAGCCCGATCCACGTAGCCTTTGGGGCGCTGTTTATCAAGGCTTGGGATGCGCGCGCCGCCGCTGAGCTGCAGAACGGGCAATCGCTCAAGACACCCAAGTTCATCCAGCTACTCAAGGCAACACTACACAAAATCAATCCAGCAGCAGCAGCGGCCCTTGTAGCGAGCCAGCAAGCCCGACAGGCAAGCGGACAGCCGCCACCGGGTGATCAGGTGCCAATCCAGCGACCTTTGCCGCAGATGTCCACGGGGGCGAGCAGCAGTGGTGGAGGAGGAGGGGCAAGAGTTGGACAGCAACAACAGCAGCAGCAGCAGCAGCAGCAGCAACAACAGCAGCAGCAGCAGCAACAACAGCAGCAGCAACAACAGCAGCAACAACAACAACGACAACACTTGGGTAGGCCACTAGAAGAAGGGATTGTGATAACGGAGTCACCACCACAACAGCAGCAGCAGCAACAACACCATCAGACGATGGCAGCGCAGGGTCCTCATCCCTCGACAGCGTCGTCAACGACATCTTCGCCGCCAACGGCACAACACCCCCAGCAGCACCAACCGATGGTGTATGCAACACCAACGCCGCCGCCACCGTCCCAGCAACAACAACATCATTCTCATCAACACCACCACCACCAGCAACAGCAACAGCAACAGCAGCACACAGCTGGCCATTCAGGTGCTTTTGATGGCATGGTGCCCGTCCAGCCGATGGGCATAGGTCTCCCCGACATGATGGATATGTCCGATCCAGCAAACTGGGGTCTCTTCATGCAGGGACAGTACGGGAGCGGCTACGGTAATGGGGGCGAAGGACAGGGACAAGGTCAAGGTCAGGGGCCAGGCGGGCAGGACGGACCAGGAGGACAAGGTGGGCCCGGCGGCAGTTTCGGGGGAGGAGGCTTTGGTTCCATGTACGGCCATGGTGGTTAGATGTACAATCTTTCAATGTTTTTCTGGTTTTCAAGCCTGGTTTGTTCCGGATGCAGGGCGGACGGCGAGGTTTTCTGTTATTTGGGGCTTGGTATGTCTAGATTGTCTTGATTTTGGTCACGTTCTCTCGTTTGGCTTCTTTATGAACACGTCTCACGACACTCGTTGATACCTATAAGTTTTTTTTATATGCTGAATAGAGATTCTCATTTATAACGTCTCGAGATGTCGAGCATGCTGGCATCGATCTCGCTGTGTAGTACATAACATGGTTCTATCGCGCCGAGGACAAAACGATGTGAAAAGGTAAGAGGGTGAAAGTAAATAATAGAAAATATACAAGAATCGAAAACCCTCCTTTTAGAAACACCGCCTGAATGCAAAATAAGGAAAAAGAGACATAGATATGGGAATAAAGAAAGAAGCTGAAAATCGCCGATGCGGTCTAGATTTGTAAAGAAACGTGGGATCGTGTCGGAGAGGGGAGTATTGCGGTTGGTCGTCTTCGATTTGGTTATTTTGATGTGAATTATTTTGATTCGATTTGATTTGGTTCGATTCGATTCGTTTCATGTTTGTTGCCGTGTCTTGATAAGAGGCCGACTACTTTGAGTCTTTAGTCTTGTCGTCGGGCTTGGTGTCCTTGGTGTCCTTGGTCGCGCTGGAGCTAGACTCGTCGGAAGAGGTGCCGTCAGCCTTGTTCTGGTGTGCAGGGTGGTTTGTCAGGTTGTGCCACATCGACTTGAGGAAGCCTTCGTTTTCGTGCGACTGGGGGTTGCTATCACTGGAGGCGTTAGTCGATGCCACTTCGTATCTTGAGAGCGAAAAACACTTACTCGACATTGCGGTTGACATTCATAATCCGCTTGGCCGTCTTGTCACCCATCTCGTCGGCCAGCATCTCGACAATCGTCCGCTGGTTCGCCGTCAGGTACTTGGGCATCGCAACGCGGAACTCGACACGTAGGTCACCAGTAGCGCCACGCCGTCCGCTCAGCTTCTTCATGCCCATGCCCGACAGCGTAATCTTGTCACCCGTGCTCGTGCCCGTGGCCACGCGCACCTTGACCTCGCCGTCGAGGGTTGGCACCGTGAGTTCGCCACCCAGAACGGCCGTCGTCAGGGGCACGGATGCCGTGTGCAGGATATCGGAGCCGGACCGTGTGAACTTGGAATCTGTCGCCACGCGCACAAACACGTACAGGTCGCCGCGCACACTGCGTGCATCCGCACCGCCCGCACGGCCAGTCTGGGCTGCATCGCCCTGGCCATCGACACGCAGGCGCATGCCGTCCTCAACACCACCAGGAATGTCGACCGAGATGGTCTGGCGCTCTCGAACAGCACCGTCACCGCTGCAGGTGCGGCACTCGGAGCCACGGGGGATGGCAGTGCCCGTGCCGCCACATGTGTTGCACGTCGAGGCCATCTGGAAACCACCTTGGACAAAGTGCACGCGCGTGCCCGTGCCGTTGCACGACTTGCAGCTGCCGCGCTTGGTGCCCTGCTTCAAGCCGCTACCAGTACAAGTCTTGCACGTCACGAGGGGCGTGATGTTGATAGACTTGGTGACACCGCGTGCCGCCTCGATAAACGAGATGCTGGCCTGCACCTCAATGTTGTCGCCCATCATGACCTCTTGCTGGAACGGGTTGCGGCCTCCGCCACCACGACGGCCGCCGGCGCCGGCGGCACCACCAAAGGGGTTTCCAGCGCCGTTCTGGCCTGCAAACGCATGGAACAGATCCTCAAAGTTGAAGCCGCCGCCAAAGCCGCCGCCCTGACCGCCACCGAAACCGCCACCGCCGCCACCAGCAAACGGATTGCCGCCGCCACCGGCGAATGGGTTGCCGCCGACATCACCGTTAGCATCGAAGCCGGCAGCACCAAACTGGTCAAACTGCTCGCGCTTCTTGGAGTCGGACAGAAGCTCGTAGGCGGCCTGGATTTCAGCAAAGCGGTCCTTGGCGGTAGGCTCCTTGTTCGTGTCGGGGTGGTATTTCTTAGCAAGACCGTAGTAGGCCTTCTTGATTGCAGAGGCGTTGGCCGTCTTGTCGACGCCGAGAGTCTTGTAGGGATCTTTGGGCACGGCGAGGTTGCGATTTGTTGCGTGAAAGGACCTCCGCTGGACCAATGGCTGAGAGGACCGGGCAGGAGCAGCTGTTGATGTCGAGGGTCGGCGAGCCGGGGACAGCTTGTGACAGCTGAAGAAGTTTGCTGCTCGCTGGTTGGAGCATATTGGGAACGCAGACTTGGGAGAAGTGGAACGAGACGAGGGAGACGGGCGCGGCGAGGACAGGTGGTGGTGTTGGCGAGAGTGCAGCTTCGGCGTAGAAGACAGGCACACGTGCGAAGCCGGGGCCAATGCCGGCCGGGCGGACAATGCCGAGGCCTTGGAGAGGAGGCTGGAGGAGTTCATGGTGCACGAACACGGGCGGATGTCATCGGAGGAGAGGAAGGGCGAGGAAAGAGAGGAGGGGGGGGAGAGGGAAGAGAGAGGGGGGAGAGAGGGGAGAAGAGTCGTGAGAATGCCAGCTGTGTGCTGTTTCTATCGTTGCGGAGGGGGTGGGGGAGAGAAGACGTTGAACTCCGAGACCAGGTCAAGATTTCGACATGTATTTTTCTGGTCGCTATGATTTTTTTTGATAGAGGGCCTTTTTGATAATTATTTTTGTATTAAATTTAAATGCACTTACAATTATGGGAATGCTCATGCTTTTGCTGCACTGTCGTTGGCTGCACGGGCTGGTTTGTTGCCTCAGGCATGAAGCTAGGCTCGGCTTAAGGCGTTGCGGGTGGTTTGGACCCCACTTATAGCGGGCTACAACAAACGGCAATTGCACGCTGAGCACCTTCCCGAAATTTCTAGAGGCGTCTGAGGGGCGGGCGGTCAACGGTATTACGGTGGGAGGGTGGGCACATAGGATCATATAAAGACGAAGGAGCGAACAATCACGCACGCGGCAATGGCAGTTCTTGCCTCTGGAGACTCGTGATTACAGAGATCACATGAGCAATATGACAACAGCATAGGAGCGAGCCGGACAGATGGCCAAAAGGTACAGAGTCTATTCTGATAGTGCAACAAGATACAGCGCATGATGTGGTATCATAACAAAAAAGCCCGCCTCTTTCCCACGGACAGAAGCCCGAGGGCGGCGATATCACATTGCCCATAAGAGAGATGTGACGGGCAGGGGAGAAGAGAGAAGGGAAAGAAAAGGAAATAAGAAGAGGAAATGAATAAAGAGAAAAGAAGAAAGAGATGATAAGAAAGAGAGAACAAGAGAGAAGAGGAAGAGAGGAGAGAACAAGAAGAGAGGAGAAGAGAGAGAAGAGAAGAAAGAGAGAAGAGAAAAAAGAAAAGGAAAAGGAAAAGATAACAGAAGGGACAGAAGAAAGAGCTGAACCCTACGGAGAAAGAAACAACAAAGCAACCCGACGACGAATATCCCATGTACCGATTCGAGTCGTCGTATAACGCCAGCCATTGGCCTAGCCAAATGTACCCAGAACACCGCCCAGTCACGTCAACGCCCGAGAGAAAAGCAGAGAGCAGAAGGAGAGCAGAAAGCAAAGATAGCAAGGATTAACATCCCATCCGAGCACGTCCTCAACCTGCCAACTCACGGGAGTTGGAGCCGTGCCTCCGGGGCCGCCGCAGGCGCACGACCTCGCGCGTCTGGACCTTGTGCAGAAAGTCGACGACTATGTCGTTCTCCTGCACACCCAGTCCGTTAAAGTGTTTGCGCGTGGCATTGGCCAATTGTGCTTTGCTCTGGCGGCGCGTCTCCTTGTGGCGCAGGGACGTCGGGGAGTGCAGGCCTACGCTTCCCGGCTGGGACAGGATCCAGCGCGAGAACTCGTTGGAAAAGGCGCCGGGTGAGTCGATCTTGTACGCCCGCTGGTACGCGTGCAGAACGCCACGGTCAAACTCGGACCATTGTAACTGCAATGTCAGACGAAAGAACGGAGCGAGAGGGGAAGAAGAATCAGAGCATGGGAAAGGGAGGCATACTGTCGGGTTGGGATCGGTTTGCACGACTGTGGCGGCGGCAGCAGCCGCGACAGCAGCAGCGGCAGCGGCCGTGGCAGAGGCATTGGACGCGGCAGCAGTTCTGCGCGCCTTGCCGTTGGTCGCAGCATGCTGGCGTTCATGGACGCCGCTGCCCGGGGCACCAGAACCGTTTGGGCCGTTCTTGTCTTTGTGGGCGTCGGCCTTTGAGCCGTGGACGTCGTCTGCGACGACACGGGGTTTCGGCGGCATTGTGTCGAGGGAGGAGGGCCCTTGGATAGTTCGAGAAACAGTGTTTCGAGGTGGGCGAGCTGAGAGTTGGTAGAGGGGTAGGGTCAGGGGAGAGGAGGAGGAGGGTGTCGAAGGTGTCGAGAGTGTCGAGGGTGTCAAGGGTGTCGAGAGTCAAGGTGGTCGATTGAGTTGGACAGAGATAAGTTGTGTTTCGTGCAAGGATCGTGGCAAATAAAAGCGATGTTGTAGGTGGAGGGTGACTGAAGACGGAGAAGACAAGAGAAGAGAAGAAGCATGGCGATAGACGAAAGACAAAGGCAAAAGACAAGAGACCAAGAACACAGGGAGAGAGGCAGTCAGAGAGGGAGGCAGAGCAGAAAGAGCGAAGAAGCGACGGGCGACGGGCGACGGCCGGGCCAAGGCACAGGGCGGTGGACCCTTAGATTTGGTCAGAGTGTGCCTCTGTCGGTCATTTGTGCTTCTGCAATTGTTTTCTGCCATCCTATGCGCGTAGAGTGGGTCCACCTGCTCAAAGTGACCCATTTCGGCGCTAAGCCAGCCTTCCGCCTTTGTGCACGAAATCGAAAAAAATCCACAGCACACGATGCTGACATAATATAGTCTCCTGACTCGGAGGGGTGACGACATTTCTTAGTCGCGTCTTGTGGTTTCCCCTCTTCCCCGCCGTGGTTGACGATGCAGCGCACAAAGTGTCTATGGGATGGTTTGGTAGTTGGTTTATGCTGTATTTCTTTTTTTTTTCAGTCATCCTTTTCTGTTCTTTCTCTTATTGTATCATTTTTTTCTTCTTCCTTTTTCATATTCTATTCTTATTGTTTTCGTATTTATTTGCGCTCTGACATTTACTAATAGGTCGTGGTACAACAAAAACAACATGGTCCAGCTTCAACATAAACACTATGGGCACTTAAGTCCGAAGAAGACTAACAAATTATACTTGATTCAGATCAGAATAGGATGGCGATGGACAGTTCTGCTTGGATCGCCGGTCGGTACAAAGTTCTTGCTGGTCGATTACGTAACGCACTACTCATCCAGACATCGGACTGAAGACTTCAAGTTTAGCTCTCATTCGTGGACCGCTCGGTGTTTTATACTGCAGAGACTTGTATCGTTTAGTGTCTGTTGTGTTTTACAAGTATAATGTCTAATGGCATCTTGTCGCTGCTGTGCAATGCCATACACCCTGGCTGAGAGGAGAGTGTGTGAGTATAAGAACCTGAACGAGAGAGCTTGCATGAAAGAAAGGGTCCTCTTCGGTCGACGTGCAGTAAGTATTAGCGCAGGCTTAACAGCAATGCACCTCCATGATCTGGAGTGCTTGTGTGCGTGGCATCTGCGTCTCACTCGCTGGCTGCCAAATCAAAAGACAGCAATTTGGTCAGGTGTCTGGTAAGATTTCTCTGACAGAAACACTCTGCCTCGTTACTATGTCTGCCTTTTCTCGCTCCCCTCTCTTACCCTTCTTTTCTCTACGTGTCTTCGATGATCAACATCGTTTTCGGGTCCTTTACTCCAAACAACGATGCATATCCTAGCCAGGCCACTTGCTGTGCATGTCGACGGCGGAAAGAGGGCCGGAATACCCCGCCAGCGGCTTCTCTACACGAAGCTCCGTCTCATGGAGAAAACAATCTGTATCAATAATGAAGGCTGCCAGCCAGATCATTACTGCATATGGGTAAATTGACCCGAGCTTTGCGCATTAGAGCTTTACTCCATAGTACTGCCCCCAGCACTGATGCTCGCATCTCTAGCCACTCTTGTCATCGGCGTGTCTGACGGTTTGCCTCTTCCTTGCCATTTCTCAGCTCCTACGAGTAGATAATAAAACAAATATTACCGGTATTTACAAGAGCCTCGGGGCAGGGTGTGGTCTGTGTTGTTTCCTGCTATTACAGCAGTACTCAACATATTGCATTCATATAGCTAAATATATTCCAAGTTGCGTGAGTGGTTTGCGCATCTCCACCCGTCTCGTCTGATGTCGGCCGCTCCTTGCGTTCTCTGCGGCGGCCAATGACAAGGCCAAAGCCATCATATCAACTCGTAAATGATAGTCTGTAGACAACGATGATTTACTTTTGTCATTCTTAGATTGACTGCCCTATATTCAGCTTCAGGCACGGACAGTCCGAATTCTGACGATAAAAGCCTCGTCGAAAGTGGCAAAGGCGCGAGTATTTCGGTGGCGGACGAGCCTTTTTCTCTTATTGTTGCCGTACCTTATTCGCCATGCAACAGCCCTTTATATCGACACGCGACAAACAATAGTCTTGAGATGAGCACGCATAATTCTTACTTTGCCTGTCCATCGAGTTTGCGTGATAAAACCATCACCCTTTACGACTGCAACACCGGTGAGCAAACGTAGCATACCGATCTTGCCTCTTGCTATTTGTGACTGGTAGCGGACTATAGATCTTGTTTCGTATCTTACGTTTGCTCTTATTTTTACATTAATGCTCGACGACAGGTTGGATTCACGCATGTCACATCTGAAATATTTCCCAAATCAGCGAGAGATGCAACGATTGAGGCTGGTCCGTGTCTTTGTTTAGGTAATTCATAGTCAAGTTCCATTAAAATCAAATCACATACTCCGTACGCAGCCCTTCCTGATTGACTCGTAATCGTTCATCCTTTAGAGTCCTTTCCCTTGCCGTCGGCTCTTGGTCGGCGACCGTCAGAGAACGAGTCACCAACAGGTGATATATACTCGTATGGCAAATGGCTGATCTGGATAAGCCGGGCGAGTAAACTACTTTGTTGTAGTTGAGTACGTATCGTCTGCCATGCCCTAGTGCCCGCCTCGGCGCGATGCCGTCCTTTTTTCCCTCAATAATACAAGCACAACAATAGTACACACGGGAACGGGAGGCCTAGAGGACGGAGCAAGACTAGGCAGAGCCAAGAATGCAATCTCCCCACCGAGGAAAAACGCCGCTAGAAGGCGACTAAAGGCAAGGAAAGGCGACTAAAATAGTCCACTAAAATAGCACCAAGTCAACAATGGGGGTGGAGTCGCTCATCCCACTGTCTCGAGACCCTTTCAGACTAAATATACGGAGTAATACATGTTTACATATTACCAACACTTCCTCTTCCTTCTGGGTTATGGCTTGGCACACAGATCCTGGCACGAAAGACTCTTCTGTCTATGAGTTTGACTTTGACTACGATGTGTTTAGTCTTGCCTCTCTTGCCTCTGACTGCACGGATGAAGTCGGGTAGAGCAAGACCACATCGGCAAGATATCTGATAGCAGGCCGTCTTTGATACTTGCCGACTGCAGACTGCAGACTTGCGAGGGGCTGCTAGTCGACACTGCTCTTCTTATTCGCACGGATGTCGGCCCAAGCTCAAGCTGTTACTCGTACGTCGTATGTCGTACGTACGGCACGTCGTAGGTATCCAATTATCTGGCTCCCTTCCCTTATGGAGTACGAGCGCGGGCTCTTGCTACTTCGATTCCTGCGTCGACGTCTCCTCGGAGGTAAGATGCATACATGGGTCTATAAAATTAGTATCGTATTTAGTCGTCTGTAGGCCACGGATGAACGCTTCGATGCAGATGTAAGATACAATACGAGTATTGACGAGTAATGAGGCTGACAGTGTCTTGGGTGTTGTTAACTGCTGGCCTGTAAACAGAAGGTGGAAGAATTAGAACAAGCCTGTACGTAATAGTGGCCGATCTCAGCGAGTCAGGCCACGACAGCAAGGTACCAGGTATCGTTACGCGGGATACTCTTACGAGTATTCTTGTCTACGAAGTAATAAGATCTTACATCACTCTTTCTTTACCCCCATACCATCCCACTTGCCGAGAGCTGCCACGCGGGAACATGCCAGGTCACCGCACTGTCGCGAAAAGATGAAGAGCACGCCGTCGGGCATTGGATAATAGACAGAAGCAAGGACCCCCGCGCTTTCAGTGTCCATAGGTTTGCAGGCCGTGGCTCACGACGTAGGAGTACGACGTACAGGTGACCCCCATATCCCAGCATTGTGGTTCGGGAAGAGACAAATAATAAGAAGAAGAATAAAGAAGAAGAATAAGAGACTGAGCTGAAATAATCAGAACTATTGAAACTGACAAAGATATATATTGAAAGGAACAAATAAAACAGGACGCGCGATCAGATTGATATGGAGTCTCAGACATGCTATCAATATAGCCTTGCTCATGTTGTACACACGTTGTGCAGCCGTACTGTATCTTATATTTATATAGGCTTTTCCGGATTTGACTTTATCGATTCCACTCTGCCAACTCCAGGCGGAGCTGCCCGAAGGAAGTGCCCGAGGGGCGTCGACGGCGATGCAAGCCAACCCCGTATTTCGAAGAGCGAAATGCCCTCGAAATGAGATCCCGAAAGCAGCGCCGATCTTGCTTGTTTTGGCGACCCAGTAAGATATTGCTCGGGCTCTCTCGTCCAACGGCTGTCTCAGTGTCATTATGTCGCAGCCAGACACTGGCACTACTCTCTTTAGCGCTCAGCCGTCGTGTACGGGGAGACGGGGTAAATGTATCTTAAGATATCTTATGTTCCCTCTCTGTGCTCTGTCCGTCGCACAGTGGCTCTGTAGCTGCACTGGAGCTATCACGACGACAATTGCGCCGTCCCTCTCCGTGTGCCGTCCACCGCTCTTCTCATGCCTCCTTCTCCGTGCTCCGATCGCGTAGTTGTAATGCTTACCTTCCGTAGCGCAAGCCGTGAATAGGGGGATCGCGTGCCTTCCTCCTCCTGTCGAGTCTTGATCGTTTGTTCTTTCCCCTCTGAAGCCTGAGTGCTTTTGCTCCGGTGCTCGCAGCACCAACCCCGGTCCCTGCGTCGCTCGCGCCTTCCAAGACTACTCTAACGATCTCAAGGAAAGCGCGACCAGCACATCTCACCGCGCACCTGCTCACAAGCACCCCCACCCTCTGCCTCGCCGTGCTTGCTCCCTCTTGTTTTCCTCTCGTCGCTCGCCCACGTCTCGCATCCCGGTCTCCTCTCATCACCACCACCCCTTGACGCCTCATCTGCACCCCCCGCCTTGTCTCGCTTCTCTCGTTGGTCCCCAGAAACACCACCTGCACCTCTGTATGTGCTGTCACCCTCCTTGCTTTACCCCGTACCATCTCTGCCTCTCTCTCTCTGTGTCAGCCCCCCCTCTCTGCCTGCCAATCCCCCTCTCTGCCCTCTCCCTCCCCCATACTCGCGTTCTCGTTCATCCCACGCTGTGAACTCCCCCGGACTGTGTTTCTTCTGCACGCTTCGACCCCAGAAAACACAAATCTAATCTCTATCATACCCGCCTATTCGTGCTCTGGGTAACCCATCGCCGTCTTACTTCCGTCTCGTACAGCCGCTTCCCCATACTTGTGTCTTCTATTGCTTTCCAGCCCCTCCTATTTGTTGCCTGTCACTTGACCTTTCTCTCTGCATGCGTGTGTGTCGGTCTGTCTCTCACACCCCTCTTCGGCCTGCCTCAATTCACACCCGAGCCATCTTCCAAGACAGCTCACTTGCAAGTATTGCTTGCTCACGTCGTCGGCCCCTGCCTGCAAGTAAGTCCGTTGTCTCCCCATCTCGACTTCGTCCAGTCCCTTCATCTGTCAAACAGCCCCTATCCCCATCTCCGTCTGCCGTTCAGTCGGACTCTACAACAGGGTAGCTATCCCGCTCTCCTACGCCCGCCCAATCATCCTCGCTCTTATTCGCCTCGTCTGTCTTCTCCGTACTCTGCCATAATGTACGGAGTACATGCTTAGCGAGCTCGGCCTCGACAGATCCCCCATGCCTGGTCCCTCCTGCACGGCACAAGCTTGCGTCCCCTACTCTAGCCCACTCTCTGATGCTACCTCTCCTCTTTATTCCTACTCTATCCGCCATATTTCCTGCATAATAGTGTGTCCTTATTATCCACGGCTAAAGCGGGGGCGCCGCTCTTCTCGTACGAATCTCGCGTCTCTCGTCCTCCTCCGTCTCTCCTCTTCTTCTCGAAAAGTCGAAAAGTCGAAAAGTACGGAATACTCCTGCACACCATCTTGCGTGGAGTTCCATGGGCCCATCTATTCTTTGCTTGATCCCAATTTCCTTTTTATACTTGTTCTCCAAATCATTTATCACTGTTTGTTGTTTCTTCAACCCAACCTTGTACTCCGTACCTCTCATCCTCCGCTGCCTTAATCCCTCGTGCCCTGAAACGCTGTCCATCGCGTGCCGTCTGTCTTGCTATATTTGTGCATGCATGCATGCTAGTGCTGTTTGCTGCGTGTATGGCTGCCGCTGCAGCTGCTCGTTACGCTATATCGCCCGTTCCTAGCACCTTAAGAACCACTCCAACTCTATCACATCTGATATTCGATATCGTGCAGACCGCGGACATCCTCGGAAGACCATGGACGGGCGGATCAAGCACTCTCCAGCAGATAGATATCTTACTTGCTTGCTCGCATGGTGCTTGGCTGTGATACCTGGTCTCAAACTAACTGCCCCAGACACCAACCATATTGCAAGACATTTCGCAACCTATTGCCCGGCCTCGCCATATCCTCGCATCCTCGCCGCTCCCCACACACCTTTCGCAAGCGCCACTTCTTGTCTTGCCATCTTCTTGCCTCGCGTCCTGTCGTCTTCCCTCAGCTCCCTCCATCTTTCTCGTCTCCAGCTCGAGCCGGCCTCACTGTTCTCGCCTGTTCATCTTCGTTCTCGTCCCATTCTCTAATGCGCCGCGCTATTTTACCGCTAGCCTCTACGCATCAGCGCTTGGTCCACCCCCTCCAGTCGACACCTCGGGCGCTGTCACCCCCTCTTATTCGTCTAGTCCACCGTCCTCTACGGAGTACGAAATAATATACAACCCTCTGCTACTCTGGTACGGTATTACTTGTCCACTTTACTGCCTGTCGACTCCCATGCAGCTCCTTCGCATCATCTACCCACTTCTTCCCGCCCCATATTGTCCGCAGGAGCCAAAACTCTTCCCTTGTCCCTGCTGTGATTAAAAGAGGAAAAAGAGGAAAAGGAAAAGAGAGAAAGAGGAAAAAAAAGAAAGAGGAAAAGAGATAAAGAAGGAAAGAGAGAAAAAGGAAAAGAGAGAAAGAGGAAAAGAGGAGAGAAACGAGAGACAGGAGTGAAAAGAAGGAAAACCAAAAAAAAAGAAAAAGAAATAGAGAAAAAGGAACCACGAAAAAGAGGACTCGAAATAAACGGAAAAGAAACAAGACGACCAAAGGAACACACCGTGTCCCATCAACAGCCCCAGGCGGCTCGAGTTCCACCACCTTGCGCTGCTGTTCCTCTCATGTCTGTCCGTCCTACTCGTGCCCTGCTCGTCGACTTTGCCTCTCCTTCCTCCCCCCTTCTAGTCGATTTTACCGCAACGGGCGGCACCGCATAACATCCACCTCCCGTTACGCCAGTGCACGCGCGCATGCTCTGACCACTCAGTCCTACTCACGCCTGCCCATCCACCCGTTCTGTCGAGTCGCTCTGCTTTCTCCTCCTCCTCTCCTCCTCCCATGTCGTATTTTTCTGCCTCTGCTCTCCTCACTGTTCCCTTTCCCATACTCTCACATTCTCATATCAGTATTTTCTCATCCTGTTCCGACTTTATCTCGATCTTCTATAATCCTATAATCCTATAATCCAAAAAGTTATACTTTTTCTTTCTCCTCTTTTCCCTTTCTCTCCCACTCTCCCGCAGCATCGGCCTACGACCGACGCTACTTCGCAACAGCACAAACAGCCACAGAACAAGCAACCTCGCATTCCGTGATCTTTCCGTCATCGCGGCAGACCACCTTCTCAACACTACCAGTCATGCACTCATGAGCCTTGCCCACTTGGCTTGGGAGTGGGTTGACTGAGAACGTGAAGCTTTTCTGGATCTGGGTCTGGATCTGGACTGTTTGGGCCGTTTGGACTGTCTGAATAGCCAGTCTCGTCGGCGTTCACAACTAACGACTATACCACTACACAACTGCTCACACACCCTCACAAGCGCACCTTTTCACCTGCTTGCTCACATACCACGTTATTTGCCTCTTTCTCGCCTCCTCAGTGCATCTTCTCGTGCTCTGCTCCCAACATCTGCCTTTCTTATATCTCGCATCTTATACCCCACGATATCATTCGGCTTCGTTTCTTCTCCGTCTTCTTCTTCCTTTCCTCTTTTGGATCTTTCCCGTCTACTCTTGTTGTTTATCCTTACTTCCTTGCATCACATATTTCACAATTCCGTCACAGCTTGCATGCATCAACCTCTCACCTGAAAACCTTCTACAATCTAGCCTCATCCCAGACCTAACCTCAACCCGGTCTCACTTCTACACCCTTACATGTCCGTGTAACAAGACGTCACGCTTCTCGGCTGTCTCTCTTCCTCCACGTCGTGCTCCCGACCCCAGCTTTGGAGGAACATCCCATACACATCTCTTCCATCTCTTCTTCTCCATATCTCCTATTCTCCGCATTCACAAGACACAAGACACAAGACCTTGTGTCGCTTCAAGCTCGGACTCTGCCTGACACATCCACGCCGCACCCGCTTCTCTTCTGGTTGCAAGTACCCTGTACACCATCGCCAAAACATACCAAGTTATGACGTCTGTCATAGTCCCGCCTCTCTCTAGTTCTCATCGTTCCGAGCCCAGTTCTTCTTACCTAGCAACTTCTTCCTCCCCCCATCGGCCTAGGTCGACTATACCAGGGATCATGACTTCCATCCAGGAACTGACCCCGCCTCACGTGAAGCTGGAGGATGACCAGCATGAGCGTGGACGGCACCGTAGCCGCTCCGGAGACAAGGATGATGTCAACGGCAGCGGTCACGGCGACGATGCCAATTCATCCCAGTCCGAAGGCCCGGCCCGCAAGCGCCGACGGAGCCGGAAGGGCCTAGACAAGAAGTTTGAGTGCCCTCAAAAGGGCTGCGGAAAAAGCTACTCGCGCGCCGAGCATTTGTATGTGCACATCCGTTGATAACTTGATCAGCCCATCATATTGACCATAACAGGCACCGGCACCAGCTGAATCATACCCCCAAGCAAATCTACAGCTGCGACTACCCCGGCTGCGAGCGTATCTTTGTGCGACAAGACCTTTGCAACCGCCACAGAGATCGTCATACCGCAAAAGGCTCCTCGCTCAACCGCAAAGATACGCTCCCTACCCAGACCTCTCCCGTCCGTGAATCACGCCCGTCTTTCGGTGCTCACCCGGGCTCTCCATCTCCAGAATCCAACCGGCCCGCAACTGCATACAATAAGCAGAGCAATGGCAACGGATTCAGCAACGGCCTTAGTAACGGCCATACCAATGGTCACAGCAATGGTCATAGCAATGGCCATGCTCATGCACCACAGGGGATGCAGGTATCCTACTCCCCGAAGATCAATACAAGCGTCAATACAAACACAAACATCCCTATGCCCTACTCGCCCATGACCGCTACGCCGACAACGGCATACACCAATGGTTATACGACATCAACAATCGGAACTGACTACATGTCCCATGATGCCGACAATGTAACGCCGGTATACGGCCAGCCGTCTTCCTCACGCCAGCGCCAGCAGGTGCAGCCATACCAGTCACCAGCTATAACACAGCGCCCACTTGTCCGGACAAACGACCTCTATGATGTTATGTCGCCTACCATCCCACAGACCGGCTTTCAGAATCAAAACACTGTTGGCACTCCACAGTCGACCGTCTTTGTCTCGACACAAAACTTCCCAAACTTTGACTTGCCGCCGTCCAACTTTGTACCGCCAGCAACTCAAGTCGGCCCTACTACCGTATCTCAAGAAGAATCTGCTACTGCCGCTGCCGCCTCTGCTTCAACCCCCTTGTCTACGGCCATGGGCTACGTGCCAGGCTCAAGCCATGACTTTGATGCCCCCGCGTCCGCCGGAAGTGAGATGATGGTGCTTGACCAGATGTCAATGCCGAACACGATGCCAATGTTTGGTACCGATTCCATCATGCAAAAGTCACCCCATGTTGGCCTCCCTGAAGACTTCATGGTCTATTTGTTCAACAGCACGCCGCAAGAGGGCTCACCTTTGCAAGTTGGCTACGGGAGCTACGGTGATTTCCAGGCGCAGTACGGTGCGACCTATCCTGGCAACGACCCTGGCCAGGGTGGCTATTTTCCAGCCGCGCCACAGCAAGTCATGTCTGTCACCAACTTGCTCGACCAAGATTTCCCTGAATCATATGTCCTCACCGAGGAGAAGAGCAGCGAGCTCTTTGACATGATCAAGGACCGCTTCCACGAGGATGGCCATACGCCAGTGTCACGCCGCAATGACTCCATTACCGATGGCAACCGCAATGACGACGCACACATGTTGAGCCGCAGAATGATGGAGGCATACATCGGCTCGTACTGGATGCACTTTAGTGACCAGATCCCGATCCTGCACAAGCCTACCTTCTCGCCTGACCGTGCACCCAACCTGCTGCTACTCGCCATGATGACGATTGGAGCCGCTTGTCTGGATAAGACGCACGAGATTGAGATTATCAAGGCCGGAGCGGAGCTGTCCAACTTTCTGGCCTGGCACCTGCGCTGGGAGCTGTTTATGCACGCCAATTTCCGGCCACCGGCCAAGCTATGGGTATTCCAGACACTTCTACTCTTGGAGCTCTACGAGAAGATGTATTCGACGCGCGAGCTACACGAGCGTGCGCATATCCACCACGCGACGACAATCACCCTGATGCGCCGTGGTCGGTCCCTGATTGGCAGAACCGCGGCAGACTCCCCCCCTAGCTCGCGCATGAATGGCAGCGACCGAGATAACAGCTCGCGGCACTCGTCCACATCAGGAGCAGTGCATACCCAGGACCACTGGTGGAACAACTGGATAACCAACGAGGCTACGCGGCGGACTGCGTTTGCGGCGTTTGTCATCGACTCCATCCACGCCACCATGTTTGGACACTCAACGGTCATGGTCGCACACGAGATGCGGCTGCCGCTGCCTTGTGACGACAAGCTATGGAAAGCATCGAGCGGTGCTGATGTGGGCCGTGCCGAAGCACAACTGCAGTCGGAGGGCACGAAGTCGATCTCGTTCCTGGAGGGTATCAAGAAGACGCTGAGTGGCCACGAAGTTAAGACCAATGCATTTGGTCGCACCATCCTCATGGCTGGCCTACTCAGTGTCTCATGGCACATGAACCAGAGAGATCTGCAGGTCAACTCGCTCGGCGGTTCCCAAGCACTGGGTGGCCGCGACAAGTGGCGGAGCACGCTGACACGGGCCTTTGACTCGTGGAAGAGCGACTATGACAAGTCGCTGCAGCGGCGCGACAGCAGTGGCAATCTCATCGACCCTTATGCGTACAATTCGATGAGCAACGAGAAAAACAACGTCAATGTTGTCTTTGAGAGCCGTGTCGTGCTGCATCACCTTGCACACATGGCTACGCACGTTGACATTGTCGACCTACAAATCTATGCGCGTGCCAAACGTCTGTTGGGTCGCGCCATCGGAAACAACGATCTGGCTAGCGCGCAGCGGCGCATGAAGGATGTATGGGCACCGACGGCCAAGGCCCGTGATGCAACATACTATGCGATGCAGTTCCTGTGCTCTGTTCTTCTGCGCAACGAAGGCAACAGCCCCCAGGCCAACGGCTTCGGCTACGGAAAGCAGATGGGTTCCGGTACCGTGTACGAAGAGGCAATGACGTATTCGGCTCGTGACGATGTCCTGCTGAACCGGCCGTGGGTGCTGTACTTTGCGGCGCTCGTGGTGTGGAGCTACGGCTATGCGACGGAGGGGCCAGCGGCCAACACGAAGCTGCCGACGACCTGGGAAGACAAGGTGCAACAGATGCGCGAGTACCTGCACCAATTTGGCAACATTACGTCGCCAGAGGAGCTCAAGGCTATGAAGGGCATCAACAATAACAGTGCAATGCTCATGGTGCTGAAGGTGACCTTTAGCCGCGCGCGGTGGCAGCTACTACACGAGGGAGCTAACCTCTTGGACAACTGCATCATGCTCAACATTGGCGAGATGCACTAGGATGAAGGGTTCTGAGGTGAAAATAAACAAAATCGACACAAAAAAAGACAACAAAAATCAAAGCGAAAAGGGGCGACGGAGGAAAAAGAAGAGGCTGTTCTTCAAACCAAACAGCACATCACAGCAATAAAAACTCAAGGCATATCAGATTTTGGAGGGATTGGACGGCACTGCATTTTTTTTCTCTTTCTTTCATACCTGTTTCTCACCCACTGGCGTATGTTTACTTCATGTCTGCGTTTTCCATGTTGGCACTCTGATCTCATGTATCCCGGCCGTGTTTTGCTATCACCGTCCTTGCATTTTGCTCGTTTCCGATTTATCACGTACATATACCCTATACCATATACCAGACGATAACGATCTCCAAGACTGGTTGGTTTTTCACACTTATTTATCTTGCATTTTAGTATCAAATAAGACGCTCTTCTAGCACGACCGAGTTGAGTTGAATTTTGACGATAGTAGAGGACTTTGCACTGTCTGCTTGCTGCCTTACAAATCAGACACGCTAGCACGGAGAAGAAGGTGGCTAGGCTTCGGCGACTTTACGGGTACATAATAACCGGCACTGTACGGAAGGTGCGAGGCAGCTGCATATCAAAGTAGGGCAAACAAGGGAAAACAGGGGAACACAACGGAAAATAAGGAAAAAGAACGCAAAAGAAGGCAGGAACAAGGCGTCGAGAGCGAAGAAAAAGAGCGGTATGGCGGTCCACATATGCTAGGCCAATACAGAAGGTGCAGCCCAGCGCTGTGTTGATGCCCGGCCGCAGAAGGAGCAGAGCTTGGAGTCATCTGGCAAACGGTCATCTAAAAAACGGTCATCTGGCAAACGGTCATCTGGCAAACGGTCATATAACAAACGGTCATTTAACAAACGGTCATCTCACAAACGGACGCTTCCTCCGTAGTATCGCGAATAACGAAGCCGTGCACCTGCGAGACGAAGGGCAGGTGGGAATGCTGCTCTTGCTTCACGCTGCTGGAGTGCTCATTGCATAAAGCAACAAGCGCCATAGACGCAGGCCTCAAGCCCCCGCTAACACCGATGATCGACTCCGTGCGACACCGGCACGCTATGTAATCTGGGGCGCTTTACGCCTATGCAATCCCTGCAGCCAGCCCTCAGCTGCCAGCACTCAAAACCCGAAGGGACATACGCAACTCCACCTCCGGCGACCTTTCGACTGCCTTTGCCTCTGGCTAGTAATCATCGGATAACTAGCATTTTCTTGTCTATTTAATTCGGCCTATTTAATCTGAAGATTGCCATCTGAATATACTGGTGGTGTGATACATCAGCTCTTTCTGCTGAACTCCCTCTCTGCCCATCGGCTGCATCTGCTGCCTTTCTGCCGTGTCCGCTTCTTCGTCTCCTGCTCGGGCTCGGGGATTTAACTCTGCACTAAAATATCCTAAATATCGCCGCATCCCACCCTGCCATCACCCTTCATGCACTGCATTTCAAATCATCACTGTAGCACCCACGGCACCGTCATCTGCCAAATCCATCCTCCCCGACTGCTTTCCCGCGCCCTGTCTCGTCCACGCTTCTAGCTCTCGCCCCGAGCACCTCGCACGCAGATCACGCAGCTCCCACTCAGACACCGCGCACTGTCTCGCCGCTGTGTGACCACCACCTCGACCACCGCCAAGCCTGATCGCCTCGCCTGCTGTTGCCCGTTGCCCGCCCGCCCTGCACCCCGCGGCCTGGGTTCAACACGGGTCGTGCCCCAGGTCGTGTGCACGAAGACACTTCGACTCTAGTCCTCGCTGTCCCGTCCGAGCATCACCCACGATGGTTTCCCTGTTGGATCTCCCGGTGGAGATTGTCAGCGACATCCTCGGGTGGGTGTCCCCCGACGACCTCTTGTCGGTGCGGCAGGCCGCCCGATGGCTCAACAGCTGCGTCCGCGATAATGTGCAGCTTGCCCGGACCGTCTACTGCAACTACTTTGTATGGCTTACCCGTCGAGATCTGAGAATGGCCTTGATCACGAGAGAATACTAATAGAACAGGATGTGCCACCGAACATGGACCTGGAGTGGCAGCAGGAGCTCGACGATTTCCTGCGCCTGCAGAGCATCTGTGCCAGTGACAACCCGCGAAAGACCGCACAGCTCCCTTTTGTCCACCGCACAGTGAAGCACCTGCTGTCCAACTCGGCGCGCGTTCAACAGGACGACACAGACACGCTGTTCCACCACCGCCAGTTCCGCAACATCGAGCACTTGAGTCGCATCCTCAATACGCCGTCCAACCACGTCGCTTTCTTCTGCCGGTCGTATCTCTTTGACCGCCTGCGCCGAGTATGGAAGTTTAAAAAGGAGGACAGGGCAGATCGCGTAGAAGGCCTCGAGAGAAAAGAGCGGAGACGACTGCGGCGGATGACCGAAGGCTATAATGACGGCGACGTCAGCAGCGACACCGACAGCGAGACCGAACGGGACAGGATCATCATCCGCAACATGGTCGCACCGCCCTTCCTGCTGAAACCCCGCGACACCGTCGAGCGCTATCAGATGAGTGCCGAGCTGCACTGCCTGCTGGGCACGGTGCTGCTGGTGTACCCCCAGGAGGACCAGAACTACGACCGCGTCTACCCTTATGCCGTGTCTAGGACGTACGATACGCGCGAGTATATCACAAACTCGGAGTGGGGGCCCTTCCTGCCGGGAACCGACCGTGACGTCGATTGGGAGAAGCTCGAGGCTATGCTGATTGTGCTGCGCTTCAACATTCGCGAGAGGCGCCTGCTCCAGTTTCCCATTCTCAACAAGTACTGGAACAACACGTTTCTCGGCAGCTACCCTGACAGCTACATGCCCATGATTCGGAGCACGCCGTCCCAATCCCAACGGGCCACAGCACCCACCGCAGCAGCGCCAGGAGCATCACCTCCGAGAGCAGCAGCAGAGGCGGCCGAATCTGTCCTAGACTCTTTGTCGTCGCCTCTTGACAGCAAAGACCCCTACGGTGTGTCGGGCACATGGATGCGGATTGTGTGCTTTCTGGACTACAGCGACTTCTCGCGGCTCAACTTTTCCCAGCGTATCCCGGACAACATGCCGCATCCTCCCTTCTCCGAGGGCGAGGAGCTGCGTTTTATCATCATGAAAGTCCAAGTCACACGGATCGACCCACCTGGCGCAGACGACCACCCAGACTACCCTGTTGTGCACTTTGAGGGCGCATCGCATTCCATGGACAACCCGTGGGATGACAACTCCAACTCGGGACTGCGTGGCGTGGTACGCACGACCCCCAAGGGCCAAGTCCACTGGACAACGTTTTCCATCTTTGACTCCCGCGTACGCTGGCGCAGCGAGAGTGTCCAAATCGGCGGCCATCGCTCGGGCCGCGGTGTCGTTGGCAACTGGTTCAGTGCCGATCACGATCCTCAAGGACCATGGTAAGTTTTTTTTTTTTTTTTTTTTTTTAATAACTTTATTGTTGTTGGCTTTCGCTAGTCTTGACTGCTGTACTGTATGCTAACTACATAGTGGCCCTTCGGCATTCTGGAAGCTGCACGATAAGAACGTGACGGATACGACCCCAGGCCAGCCGGTGCAGGCTTTCTCTCAGTTTCTCAGCAACACAATGGAGCCCGATGGTGTCAATGTCGTCATCAGCATCACGCAGCCCTTGTTCCAGTATGTGGCTACATTAAGCATGCCAGCCCAACCTGGCGAAGAAGAAGAAGAGACGGACGGCGATTTCATAGACGACGAATTTGAAGACGACGACGAGCACCTGTATGAGGAGTTCGGACACCATTTCGGAGGTATTCATGGACATCCATATGAGCATATCCATAGTCACGACGACGAAGACGGCCACGACCACGACCACGATCATGACCACCTTCATGACCACCTTCATGACCATGACCACCTTCATGACCATGACCACCTTCATGACCACGACCATGACCACGACGAAGATGAAGACGACGAAGACGAAGACGACGCTTTCCATGAGAACGCACAGCACCACCTTGACTTTAACCGCATACGCAGCGAGATTGAGGCACACATCTACCAGCAAGTCCACAACGACCCATACCTCCTGAGCTACAACGTCATGGGCGGCGAACCTAGCGGCACAGGCGGCAGTGCTGCGGGAGCCGCCAATCAGGCCAATCAGGCCAATCACACCACCAGCCACACCGACAACGATAATGGCGGCGAAGGCAGTTCCATGCCCGACTTGCGGCTTCCTCCGTTTGCTGTCCAAGCATCTTCTGCTGCGACCAGCTCAAGCACGCCTGACCAGACAGAGCCCGAGTCAACTGCTGAGTAGATTCTGAGGCTCGTCGGAGCCTAGTTCATGCGGTGTTTAGCAAGTTGATTTGTTTGAGAAATCTAAACTATGTACCTACATCATCACAGGCGTTCATCTGCTTTCAATATCCACCATATACCCTCATATATCTTTCCCAGTGAACTGCCATCATAACTTTACGTCCTGGACAACCTTGCCGTGCTCGCATGTGGCAAGGACCGCACCGTCACTGCGGCGACGAAGAATACCACGTAGACTAGACATGCGTCTGCCTGCGTGCAATTGTTCGCAGTCGATGAGAACCTGTATGCCAGAGGGAGCCGGTCGGACGTAGGTGACAGCGAGGGTGCGTGAGACGCCGAGGCGGCGCCAGGATTCGAACAGTTCTTCTTCCTCGTTCGAGCTGGCCGCGGCATGGGCCGACTCTGACGGCGCTGGAGTGGCTGCCAGGGCCAGGGCCAAGCTGGTGCAGAAGTCAAATAGAGTTGCGGTAGCTCCGCCATGCATGTTGCCCAGACGGTTGCAGTTCTCCGGCTGGACGGTATATGCAAACACGACGTGCGGATGGTCGCGGTGACCGGCGTCGTGTTCAAAGTCGTCGGCCGACACCAGCTCGAGATGCGGTTGGAACTGTGTCATAAAGTCCTAGACAGTTAGATTATTCTCATACCAAACAGCTCTCACCATCATTGATCCCGTGAACATACCCCCATGTTGTTATCATCGAGATGTTTAATGAAATCGAGAAGCTTCTGAACGCGCTCAAAGTTGGACATCCTTGCGGGCGCCATATTGAGGATGCCTAAAAGAGAGACAATGGTATATATGAATGCAATGTATAATACACAGATTAAAGTTGCTTGTGTCGTTGCTCCCAAGCCGTGATGCTGCAATGCCCGGATGCTGGGATGTTGGGATGTCGGGATGTCGCTGAGGAGGAAGAAAGCCGCTCAGAGGCAAGGTGCATATATTTCCTTGCGTTCTTGTTGATTCTTTGTATCGGAATTGTGATTTATAAAGGATGCCCCCGGTGAAATAAACTTTAAGACGGAGGATGTACGTTGACTTGTTTCGCCGTCTTGCTGTAGTACCGCTGCAATATATGCTTACATAAGAGTTTCCCTACCGATACCTACTACTGTAAGTTTTAGTGGAAACGTCCCCTGAGGGGAACCCCAGCTTTTGCCTCGGCAAGTTCCACCCGGCGCGCCTGCTGTTCCGCTGATGAGCTAATGGCGCCAGCCAGTCAAGATAAGGAAAATACGTTCACAGAGCAGGAACGACCCAAGTCCCACATGTCGACCAACGGTAGCACCTGCCAGCTTGGACAACCTACGAATACAGGTGCTTTCACGCACAACGTCCGTTCATCGCGTTACTCTTGCATCCGACCTCTCGACCTCGACGTCTCATCCTATCGACTCGTTCTACATCCGACAGCACCTCTCCACGAACGCGACCTGTCTCTGCCCTCCCTTCCTCTTCTGCCTCGACTTGGCATTGCGGCATCACTACGCACATCGCCATGGACGCCGTCAGCTCCGCCGGCCAGGCGCTGGTCGACGAGCAGAAGCCGTCGCTGTTTGAGCTGCTCTCGGAACAACAGCTACACGGCCTGCTGCCGCCGACACTGCGCTATCTCCTGACCGTTGCGACCCAGCGGTACCCGCGCTACCTGCTGCGCACGCTGAATTCGTTCGACGAGCTGTATGCGCTCGTCATGGTCGTCGTCGAGCACTACTACCTGCGCAGCATGGGTGGCACCTTTACGGAGCACTTTTACGGACTCAAGCGCGAGCGCGTACTCGAAGGCGGATCCGGCCGCTCGACAACAGGGGTTCCGATGCGCAACAGCAGCGAAGTGCCACGCGCGACGACGGGCACTCCGACCGTCGTAAGCGAGTTTCTCAAGATGGGATCCAATACCTCGTTGCTGTGGAAGAACCTGGCGATCATCGTCGGCGTGCCATATCTAAAGCGCAAGCTCGATGCGGCGTACGAGATTGACGCGCCTCGTGCACGCCTGGGTGCTGCTTACCAGCGCCTGCCGCCCAACCCGACCCTGCGCGACCGTGTACGGCACATGGCGCGCTGGTTCCTGCGCAATGTGTACCCGAGCGTGCACGCAGCCTACGGGTTCGCAATGCTCGCGTTCAACTTGGCGTACCTCTTTGACGGATCGCGGTATGCGAGTCCGCTCTTGTGGCTCGTGAGCACACGCATCCGGCGCATGACGGGTGCCGACTACCAGGCAATCGACGCGGCCGAGGAGAGGAGATCAGCCGCGTCTGCTTCGTCGTCATCAATGGCTAGCAGAGCACTTGGCGGCCTGTCCCTGGTGCTTCCTGCGAGCATCTTTGCACTCAAGTTCCTCGAGTGGTGGCATGCCTCGGACTTTGCCAAGCAGCTGTCGCTCAAGGCATCCTCAAATCTCGACCTGCCGCCACCACTTTCTTCTGGTCTGCCCGCAAAGGTATCAACCGGCTCCACGACCGGTGCTGCTGTACCAGGTACCAGCACGGGCAACGCCTCGAGCACGGGAAGCATTGGCCGCAAGGGCATCCTCAAGAAGGAGACGTCGCGGCGCGCAGAAGACGCCCACCACTCAAATACAGACGACAAGGCGGGAGCTGACGCGCCTACAGAAGAAGAAGAACTCGCACGCACAGCGCCGATTGCCAAGCCATCACTGCTGCCCATCTACACCGTGCCGGCACCGAGCGACTCAGGACTATGCCCAATCTGTGCCGAGGAAATCACAACACCCACAGCCTGCCAAACGGGTGTTGTCTACTGCTACATTTGCATTCACAAATGGGTGTCAGGCCAGCACGACAAGCAAGAGGCATTCATGGCCGACAAGGCCAGTCGGTGGGAGAGCGGCGAGGGACGGTGTGCCGTCACAGGGCGGCGTGTACTTGGAGGCACCGAGGGCCTACGCCGGTTGATGGTATAAAGTCGCAGTAGTATCATTTCTTTGTACTGTACAAGAAGAGTGGAGGAAGCATGGCGGAAGCATTTGCAGCGTTTGGTTTTATTTTTCTCTTCTTCTCAATCTTTGTTATTCAATCATGTTACCCAACACACCCGATGTGGGCTCTCTTTACGACTTTGCCAGAGTCTCTGTATCATAGGCTTTCATATTCCCCTATTTGGCTATCATCTCACGTCTCATCTAGACGGAGGATCTGTATAGTTTACCAGTCACAAAATCACAAGCTTACCCATCACTACCATTCGCCGTACTTCTCCTTGCTTATCATTACAGGGTCACAACTTGGATGCTGTTGCCGAGGCGCCCAGTGTTGCCGTGCATCTGGCCTGCATTCACTAAGATGGTGCAGCTGCCACCGTCCTCAGCTAGAGCACCGGGCGCTACCAGCCATACCGGGATCATAATCGTGGCGATAGCCGCCGCTGCGGTAATGCGGGCGAGAGACAGCAGCTGACTGAGGATGCCGTCAGCCTGTGATGGTATGCTCTCATCGTCCACGTCACCAGCCTCAACAAGATGCTCGTAGGCTAGCTGGATATCGTCCCAGAAAACATCTTGCCGGCCGGCACCCCAGTGCACATGGCCAAACACATGCAATGATGGACGCACACGCCAGATCTCTGCCAGGATACCCGCACATCCCAGTCCTAAATCAAGATGGTGGCGCTGGTGTACTGGTCAGTTTTGCATCAAGACAGGAGGAGACGCAGGATCAGCTTACCGGGGGGGCATGCGTGACGAGAATGTCAATGTCGTTGGGGATCGTGTCTTTCCATGGCGGTGAAGCGCGAGGGTATTGGAATCTTTACGGTTAGTTAGTAGTCTCTTCCTCCTTTCCTCCTTTCCTGCACTTCCGCATAGCAATCTATTTCAATCGACGTACGAAAAATGCGCTGGCCCACACTCGGGAATGTCTGGCGCGCCATACACCTTGAGTGTCCGCCCGTTGGCAAACTCGATCGTTTTCGAGTCGTGTTCCAGGTAGTACATGTTGGGTGCGAACTGGGGACCTTCTTTCTCGGCGTCGGCCACAACGATGCCCTTGGCAGCGCGAGCCGTCGGGTCAAACCAGCTGTCGTGGTTGCCGCAGATGACAATCTTGTGCGGGTGCGGCAGCGATGCCAGCCAGTCTAGCTGCTTCTGCAGGTCGGCCGGCGTGCCCTCGTCCGTCAAGTCACCGGCATGGATCAAGAGATCACCGTCGGGGACATCAGACACCACAAGATCGTGCGTGTCGGAGATGCACACGACGCGCACTGCTTGGCTCTTCGCGGGAGCGCCCGCGAGAATCCTTGCCGCCTCGGCATCCTCGCGCTCGTTTATCTCGTGTCTCTGAGAGGCCCACCCCCGGACAGCCACAACCCAGCTATACAAATAGTGCGCAGCGGCCCGGACAGGCGAGGCCAGAAGGCGGTCCAGCAGGGTCGGCGCCTCCCACGGGCCCCGCCGGAGTAGCCCGAGCTCCATCAGCAAGGACATGTCGTTCCGAATCTGATGTGCAGTCTAGCTCTCAACTGGCATCTGTCAATTCAAGACAACGCGAACAGTCGCTGGGTGACGATGTTGGTGGTCACGGCTAGAGAAGATGCGGTGAAGGCTAATTGCTTCCATATTAAGTATCTTTATGGTCTAGTTATGTCTCAATGTATTAATAAGTATAGTCACTGGGTGCAGTCGACGTTCTCTCCCTTCATGGCTAATCTATCATCTTCTTCTTTCTCTTCGTTGTGTGCCAACCTATGCCGTGTTCACGTGCGTCCATCATCGGTGTGCAGTGTGGCCCCCCTGCAAAATATGGTGGCCGCTGGTCGCTCTTTCCTTTTCATAGTATTTTTACAAGAATAGACAATAAATAGTCTCTCGCCCTTCCCTCCATTGTCTTGTCCCATCGCTCTTTCCCAGATCGCTGGGCGCCCGGGTTTTGCCGCCAAGCAGTTCCGCCGTCTCTCAGTGCACGGACCAAGCTACACACCAGCACAGCGAAGCTTCCTGGCTACGTAATGACTGCTCCTGCCAAATTCGCGACTCCATACAGGAACCCTCTTTTTTTCAGCTGGCCTGATCCCGCCCGTCCTTCGTGCTTTCCCTTTTCAGCTTTCCTGGTATTATCAGACATCCTCACATGGGAGCAACTTGACGGCTCATCATCAAGTGGGGTGCTTGGATCGCTGCTTGTTTTCTTCTGTTCTGCAGGCAGTAACTCTAGCAATACTAGCTGAAGACTACGTAGTTGGGCGCTGAAACTCGTCATTGGCTGCACTGATTGGGTGAGGGGTGGTGACGAGCCCTGGAAGATATCTGTGTCTTGGCTTTTGGTAGCATTGGTGACGTTTTGGTGCGCTTGATCGCTCTTTCCCTTTTGCTCAGCGCGCCTGCCGTGTTCCTCAGTCACTACCAAGGCCATGCATACTTACGTATACACAGCTTTCTTTCCTTGCTGACTTCCTCTTTCATCTTCGCTCCTCCAACCCCGGTCTCTTCCATCACGAGCCTCACTTTCTCTCCTACACCTAAGCCCATCTTTCACGTCCTCTCCCCATCCGCCATCTCCACCTAACAGCCCTAGCTCCCTCCCTTGCGCGCTCTCCTAAGTCGCCCACCTACTTCTCTCCTCTCCACCTCCTAGATTAGAGGGATAAACAGATAAACTTCCTGCATCCTTTGCTCTCTCTTTTTGGTTTGTTCTCGTCCGCCATCTTCCAGCTGCTTTCGTGACTGCAGCGTCTCTATTCCGCGACCCGCTCCCTCATTATCTGCACACGACATCTGTGCCAAGACCGAATACTGAGCTCCCCGCAGCTCAAGCTTCATAGCTCTTCCGGCGCCATGGCCACGTCCGACGCCACCAGCGGCAACAAGCTGGACTCGAACAGTAACTACAAGTGTGTTTAGGGCTATCGTGCGGGCGTGTATTGCGTCTCACTCGGCACTTGGCTAATATTCTTTCCAGAGTCGACTATGTCATCCACTACCTGATTCCTCCCAAGGAACGCGACCAGGCCGAGGCCGCGTTCGTCCAGCTCGTTGACTCCCTCGCCAATGCCGGGTTCGCCACCGAGGTTCGCCCCGGAAGCGACAGAGCCTCGCTTCTCGTTTTTGTCAAGATCGCTTCCGAACAACTCCTGCGCGCCCAGGTGTACCGCAACCGTCTCCAGGACTACCTCTACGGCATCCGCACGACAGCACCTCCGAGCCGCAATAACCAGGGTGGCGTCGAGGTTGACTTTGACGACTACTTCTTCCAGGAGCCCATCTCCGAGGCCGAGCGTCTGCGCCTCGCGTACCTGCTCATTACCAAGCCGAAGTCAGAGGGCGGCGCTGGCATCTCGACCAAAGGCGGCGACGCGGCGCCTGTTTCCAACAAGAGCACAGGCACGGTTGTCAGCAGCAGTGAGGCACACCGCAAATACGTGGCGTCCATCTTCCCGCTGCACGACCACAAGTTCAATCGCGCGTGGCTGAAGAGATGGAGCACCAAGTACATGCTGGATGCCGAGGACCTGGACGCGATCCGCGACAAGTTCGGCGAGAAGATTGCGTTTTATTTTGCGTTCCTGCAAAACTACTTTAGCTTCCTGCTGTTCCCTGCGGCCTTTGGATTTGGTGCCTGGCTGCTGATCGGCCAGTTCTCGTGGCTGTACGCGGTTGTGAACTGTCTGTGGTCCGTGGTCTTTTTTGAGTACTGGAAGAAGAAGGAGGTCGATCTGGCGGTGCAGTGGGGTGTGCACGGTGTTTCCAAGATCCAACTACCGCGCTCGCAGTTCCAGTTCGAGCGGGAGGCCCAGGACCCGATCACGGGCGAGACGGTCAAGGTGTACTCGCCATTCCGGCGGCTCGCGTACCAGCTGCTCCAGGTGCCGTTTGCACTGGCCTGTGTAGTTGCCCTTGGTAGCCTGATTGGACTTTGCTTTTCGATTGAAATTTTTATCACGGAACTCTACGGCGGCCCATTCAAGCAGTATCTTGTAAGTGACGGCTCCGCTGTTTTTTGTTTGTTTGTTCCATGTACTGATTACCAGACTTTCTTGCCGACGATTCTCCTGACGGTGTTCATGCCAATCCTCACTGGCCTCCTCACAACTGTTGCCGAAAAGCTCACCGTCTCCGAGAACTACGAGACCCAGGATGGTAAGATTATACGGGAGGAGCTTTTGGCATTCTTCCTCTTTTCCCCTATTCTAACAGTGCATCCCTAGATCACCAAGCTGCGTTCGTGCAGAAGATTTTCGTCATCAACTGCATTACATCATACCTGCCAATTTTCCTGACGGCATTCGTGTACGTGCCTTTTGGCAAGGTCCTCGTGCCGTACCTCGATGTTTTCCAGATGACGGCGCAGCACCTTACCGGTGATGTCAAGGCAGACCACGCTGTGCACAAGGCAGCATTCCAGGTCAACACGCGCCGTCTTACGCAGCAGGTCATCTACTTTACGGTGACGGCGCAGATTGTCAACTTTTTGACCGAGGCCATCGTCCCATACGTCAAGCGCAAGGTATTCAAGGCTGTCAAGGATGTGTCGGAGGACAGGTCAAAGAAGGAGCAGGTCAAAGATCTGCCGGAGGAGGCGGCGTTTCTTGAGCGCGTGCGTAACGAGGCAGCTCTCGATGTGTACGATGTGACTATTGATTACCGCGAGATGGTGGTGCAGTTTGGCTACCTGTCTCTGTTCTCGGTTGTTTGGCCGCTGACAGCATGTTCGTTCCTGGTGAACAACTGGGTGGAGGCGCGGTCTGACGCCATGAAGATTACCATCAACAGCCAGCGGCCGATCCCGTGGCGCGGCGACTCCATCGGCCCGTGGCTCGGTAGCCTTGGCTTCCTGTCATGGCTCGGCAGCATCACGAGCGCTTCTATTGTGTTCCTGTTCCGGTCCCACACCTTTGGCCCCGACCATTCGCCATGGGACATCCAGGCATGGGCACTGCTGTTGAGCATCATCTTTGCCGAGCACACGTACCACGGAATCCAGCTCGTTGTGCGGTACATTATTGGCAAGATGGACAGCCCTGGCCTGCAGCGGGAGCGGGCCGAGCGGTTTGCTCTGCGCAAGCGGGTGTTGGCGGAGTCGCTGGGCGAGGCAGAGGCAGAGAAGGCCATCGGACCCAACGTGACAGGCGGCGAGAAGATTACGCGCGCGGTTTTGGAGGAGCAGGCGCGCGAGCTCTCGACCAAGGGTCACGGCACAGCCGAGGATGTGTTCTGGCTCCGTCAACGGGGACCTTCGGAGTCTGTCCAGGTAGGACGTTCACTGATCGCAGAGGTATGAGCGGTTACGCAGTTTCAGCCCCATTTTCCTGGTGTAATACTAACACGTGTGTAGTTTATCGAGGTCGAGACCAAGGCGGCACAGGCAAAGGGGAACTAAACACCTCCTTCCCCGATGCGGTCCAAACAGACGTGGCCGCTGTTGCCTTGTGCTTGTATGTGATTATGAAAACGAGGCTTAGTTGACACGAAAAGGCAACGGCAGCGTGGCTGTACCTAGATGTGTTAGATGTGGCAGGGCTGGAGTGAAGAGTCTGCCTCGCATCGAATGCTGAACTGGATACGGTGTATTGCCCGAGCTGGAATGGTGCAGGCATGACAAGCAGCTGGCAAATGGAATGCCGAGCAAAGTGCAAAGTGGAAACACATACTACGAGTACACTCTGGAAGCGAAGGCATTGCTAAAAGTGTGTTGGAGTTGGGGCCGGCCGGCATACGAATGGTCTCTTTCTTTTTGCAATCTTGTTTCCTTCTATGCGTCTTCCTTTTCCTTCCATTCCTTCGGATCCCACTCCCTCCATGGCCTCTTGGATACCACGAACGAGGCTTTGTATTTATTGCTTATTGGACATATTTTATTGGATATTGCGGTTATTACTCATCTTGCAGTGCGGCACTATCAGCAGTGATATCTGGGATGCCTGTCGACTCCATCGATGCGATCGGTCTCTCGAAGCGTCATCGGCTCTCCCTGGGAGGTTTTGAGGTTTCCTTCTTCTACGTCTCCCTTCTTTTGCATTTAAAAGCCTCGTTTGGGCTCGGGGGGCCATCCTCCCGCAATATTATCGAGGCTCCTCCCGTGTACAGCAGCTTGTCACTGTGGCATCGGGCTGTTCCTGGATCATGTCGCTTTGCAAGGCGTTTTCTTGCCGGATGTCTTACTGATTGCTCTTGCGTCCCCCAGACCGCCAACCTATGCGTATGTGACATATTGCATTCCACTCGAGGGTTTTCTTGCATTACGATTACCAGTCTTGGCCACGTCTAGGATTAACTTTGTCCTCTTGTCGTTCGATAAGTATCTTATCACTGAGTATGTAAGATATCTGACCGCTCCATTCTTGCTACGAAATACGACAGCACAAGTACATGCGTTGCGTACCTGTACTGCTCCACCATGTCGTCAGCCTTGGAGGGTGCCTCCCCCATAAAACAGCGGGCTTACGACGTATCAGCTGGACCGCTTGAAGCATGTCTCCCCTGGTCCCGTCTCTGAAGAGTCGGGTCGACCATTGAACCATTAAACCATTGAGCCCTTGACCAAGACATAGCAGTGGAGGTGGTGTCCACGGAGTCGGACTCCGATCGCTTGCTGTTTGTTTTTCTATTTCCCTGCTTCCTGATCCCTTCCTTCTGGAGTCTGTCAGTTTTGCCTTTTGCCTTTTGCCTTTTGCCTCTTGTGTGTTCCATGTGGCTCTTCCCATGTGTGTGCTCCGTGCGATGGAGAGCATTCGAGTATATTTATGTTGCTGTGCTTGCTCCGTAGAAGAAGGTAAGATACCGAGGATACGTCGCACATGTCCTTGTAGGGACCTTGCCGATCCGCGTCCTTCGTTGGCCATTCCCTGTTTCTTCACCCCATCCGTCTTCTCTTCTTTCTGCCTACATGTAAGATACGTACGCATCCTCATGATACCCAGCAGGCCAATAGGGAGCAACTCGTAGCGGGCGTGCAGCTGGAAGGATGCTACGATCTATTCACACACTCTCCAAAGAGGCTGAGCAAGCTGAGACGACGGCACGGAAACGAGGAGACGAGGAGACGAGGAGACGAGACGACGACAGGTAGCCTCTGTGCATTCTTCCTCCAATGCAAGATCGTCGGTCTTGGCTTGATGAAAGCAATATTACGACGTGCGTTCGCTTCCACATGACAAGCCTCCACGTAGGTGTCTCATGTGTGGTGTACGTCTTGGCTATGCCCTTCCCGAATGGCATGGAGACTGCGAGGAGTTGCGACTGCCACCCTCCTAGTGGCCGGTCTGGTGCAGCTCCTCCTCGGCCACAGCCAATCGTTTACACCGTGTCAGTCAATACGTCGTCCCCCCTCAGTCTTACGATACGAGGATACCTCCTGCAAGTCCGCCTTGTGCGCAACCTTGTCAATAGGACTGCACGTTGTGCCAATGGCTCTGCTACTGTGGCAGAGCGCCAATCGAACAGGATGCAGGGTGGCCTGTTGAAATAGTGTCCAATGGTGTTTCCAGCCTCTGGCATAGTGTGCACCGGCACACACAGCACAGCCTCGCACCAGTCAGCCGATAGCTTCACGTGCCGTCAAAAGTACTCTAGGGCCGTTGCCTCCTGTTAGTTGCTCTGTTGGTTTGCTGACAGACAGCCCTTGCTGTGTGCGACTTCCTGGTTGTTCTCTCCTCTTTCCTCTTTGATCCAAGTTGCTTGTTCTCTCTTCTTTCCTCTTTAATCCAAGTTGCTTGTTCAACCTCGTGTCACTGTATCTTGACTTCATCGCGCCAATCTAAAGGCTATCAACTCGTAGGATACCATCTCCTTTTATCCCTTTCCACCTTTCCGCTGCCACCTTTCCTCTTCTATAAATTCGAATTTTCCATTCTCTTTATCTTTTATTCCCGAGTCATTCTTTCGGTTGTGACCCATCTCCCCCCGCCGTAGGACAGATGGCGCTCTATTATATTTTCCCATTTAAGCGACTATTTTCTCCGTTTTCTTTCTTTTTCTACTTGCATGCTGCCTGCGCTTCTCTTCCCTTCTAATAGCGTCTTCCGTCGTCTCTATCTTCAACTCTATCTCTTGCATTTCTACAATCAATAGTAATGATAACTACGGTATTATCTCTGGCCATGTCGTAATAGACGCCACCAAATAAGCATTTCGATTCTCCTCTCGACTTGTACCCTCTCATATTGCACGCTCCCCCTTATTCCATGCTTCTTCCATGTCGTCTTATCTCTTTCTACTCCTCTATTCTATCTTACTACTCCGTATTTTCCCTTCTCGAGATGTTCCTCGCTTCTTCTCTCCACCGTCCTCGTGCACGGTGTGTTCTGTGGTCTTTGCCATCTCAATAGTCGGAGTACTTGTTATCCTGTCCTTAACGACCTTACGACGTACTCTGTACCCGTAGATACTTGTACATATTATGCAGAACGTGCATGGAGAATCAATAGCCGTACTTTGGTCCTCTCTCGTTCTCATTGATCCTCCACTCTTCCCTCTCCCTCCACCTCCGTCCTCTCCAATGCCCCTATCTATTCCCTACGTCGTATACTTCGGTTGTCTACTTCCTTTGGTTTTGTGATTCCTCTCCGATCACCTGATCCTTCCCATACTTCTGATACTCCTGATATCCCTAGTGTTGCCGAGATTGCTAGATTGCTGAAATTTCAAATGCCCACGACGTATGATACCATTGTCAATGATCACCCTGGTTGCCATGCCCCTGCCACACCGACCTATTGGCCTTCCTTCTTCGTGCCCCTGCCAAACCAGAATCCCACGGGTTAGGTTCTGTCCTTTTTCTATTCGTTTGCTCTTAGTTGCCTGTTGATATTGCGCTGTTCGTTGCGTATCTGCACAGTGGATGTGCTCCGTACTTGCCTAATCTCCATACCTGCCCACCACTATCTTTAAGCTCAACGCTCAAGAAGGTGGACCCTGTGGGTTATTAAGCGGTTTAAATACTCTATATTTATTGATTTATCAACATTATTCACACTCCTACCCAAGAGTGAAGATAAAAATACACACAACACGCCGCTTTTCTTTCTCTCTTCATTGCATCCTGGATGGCATGCACTTGATGTACCCCGTCAGTGTGCATCTTCTCCCCTTTGAACAGAACTAACTCCTACATGAGAATGTGGTATCTTGCCGGATCCTTCATCAGCTTTGCAACGAGAGCAGGCATTATATCCTGTCTCTGGACATGCATGTACTCGTACGGCGTAGTAGATGACACCTACAGGTTAGGGAATGATGCTCGCGTGAGGTGTGCCCCGGTATGGATAGGCGGCATGGTGGGATGTATCTACCGTAGTCTGTGTGTCTTTTATTGTTGATTTTTATTCCAATTTACTATATTTCGTCCGTCTATCTTATCCCCGTTCGAATGGTTGGAAGGCTGCCATGATCCCATCTCGATGATCCTTTATCTTTGATATTGCCTTCTGGGTTGATTTTTAATATTCTGCTCCGAGTCCTATGCTTGCACCTGTCTCCCACTCTCGATCGGACTCGCCTTGCCTCCTCGCATTCGCCGCCGAAACAGTATCAGATAGAGGATAGAATATAATAAGATAAAGACATACAGAGATAAATATGAGTATATCGGAATAAGGGGTCTTGCATAATCCGCGTGGGCTGAATTCTGCACAGAGCATCAATGTCGCAGTGGGAGCAATACTTGATACAGTCGGGCACACAAAGTATGCCACCCCAACATTCTTTTTTCTTCTTCGTTCTCCTCCCTACTCACTTTCTTTCTTCTCTCGGATTCAGGTCAGGCAGATTACGAGTACCTCCTGGACGGCCACTAGACTGCCGACTAAACTCGACCCGAAACTTGTCGACTCCGGGTCTCAAGACGAGACAGCACCTGCAACGACGTTGTCGGTTGCTTTTAGATTCTGCTTTCTTGTTTCTTGTCTTTTATTTCCTTAATCTTCTTTTTTTCTCTGTATTTTTCTCTTATTTTTCTTGTTCTTTATTCTGCCTTTTATATTCCTAGTTGTTAACTAGGCGCCTTTCCTCTACAATTCCCAGTAGCGCTCTATCGAGTCTATGATGCTTGTTGTTTTCTTCTGTCCAGATCACATTCACTTCTGTATACATTGATTCTTGGCTTTGCTAAAATCCTTTCTTCTTCTACCCATCCGCATTGACTCCCTCGCTTGCTCCGCGCTTCACGCACTAGACCGGTATATCGTGCATCTGCACTGCACTTCTACACTGTCTCTTTGCTTATTCTCGCTTTCGCCTGCTTTGTCCGCCCACGCACCCACGCCCGCATGCCCGTCTTTTCTCCTTCGGCCGCCCTGCACGAGCATAGCTGTCTGTCCGAGGCGTTTTCCTTCGCTTCTGCACTCTGTAGCAGATCGCCTTCACCTTGTCTTGCTCGCTCCTTCCCTCCTCTGCCCTTCGACCTTTTCCAGTACCCCCCTCTGCTCCTTCCATCTTCTTGCCCGCTGTTTGGCCGCTGCTCCTTCCCCATTCCTGCCCATTCCTGCCCACCCTTCCTCGCCATTACCTTATTTAGACGTATCACTATCTCCCCGTCTCGCCCGCCTCTGCCTCGCTCTTTCCTTTTCCAGTTGCATAGACTCACCTCTGTGTGTACGGAGAATGCTTGCATGTATCCTGGCTGGCTGATCTCCCGCGCCCTAGCGTCTCAAAGACAAGAAATAGACGAGCATGCAATAACTCCGGAGGCAAGACGTACAGGAAGTACAAGACGTACAACAATATCATAATACAAAAACTCCAATAAAACACCACGTAAGCCGGGGATCGAAGGTCTACGGCGTATTGCCTCTTGAGCTGATCTGGTCGCGCCTGCCTGTTTCGGCCAGGCAGATCTTCAACGGGCCCGACCCCTGCGCTCGCACCTGCCTCGTGAGTCGCAACGGCTACGATCTGATTGAGCCTGTGGCAGGCAAGCCGTGGGAGACCCTGGCCGAGCACTGAAGACATGCACGCGATAAAAATGGAAGATACAAAAATACACTAAAAAACCATGAAAAACAAGTTTCAATACATCTCTGAGATAATCCAATTGAGTTGATGGCAAAAGGAGGCAGGTGCTGCGCGGTGCACATCTTGCTCGTTCTTTCCTAGACTCGTCAGGGGTCTTGCGCTTTTACTCCGTAATCCTCGTTCGTGCCTTCCGTCCTTTGTGCCTTTGTCCCAATGTGTCTTGTCTGGTCCTCCGCCCCTACTCCGAAGCCTAACCCCCAATAATACATGCACAGTCCACCCATCCACCCAAGACAATACTCGAACGGGGGTGGGCCTGGCTCGTCCGTAGGCGCGGCTAGCTGACAGCTGATAGCACCCGTAGCAGGTGTGGCCGAGCAACTGGGCAGCTCTTTCCTTCTGCTCTCGACTCTGCCTATTCTCTTGTCCAACGCTCTGGGCTGTCTGTTCGCATCACCACTTGCTCCTTCTTTCGCCTCATCTCACTTTCCCTCCCTCCTCTTCTTCCACTCTCCCCCTTGATTTTCCTTCCTTTGCTATATTCCTCTCCCACTCTACCGGCCGCATCATTCTCCTCTCCTCGTCGTTTGCTTCTCCCCCATTACCTCACCCTTACTCCTACGACACATATCCACTCACTGGCTCCTCCCCGCCCCCGCCGCTCATCCACGCCCCATAAAGACAGGAGAGCAAGCAAGCAAGCGAGCAAGCCAGCAAGACTGCGAGACAACAGGCTGTACAGAGAGACAGCCACGCAGCTGCGCAAAGCTACACACCTCGGCCGGCTACCACTCAGCTATTCATAGCTACAGCGCAACTACAACACAACAGGCCGACATCATCGTGTCACAACTCCAAACTGGAGCAGCGTCGGACTTGAGTTGACGCTTCACCGTCACCGTCGCTGTCTCTGTTCCTGTCTCCGCCACCGACTGCCCAACATGGACGAGCAGATCGAGTTCCTCCTGCTCAGTCCTTTCCAGGACATTATTGAAAAGGCCCAGAGTGCCGTCGATAATGCGCGCACTGCTGCCGACGATGACATGCTCAAGGCTGCCCAGAGCCTCCTGAAGGAGGGCGAGCGCGGGCGCAAGACGGTCGACGGCGTCGCACAGCGCCAGCTCAAAACGTATGCCGAGAACTTTATCGCCGCCCTCAACGAGGCCAGTATGTCGTGTCCATCTCAATAAAGGCGCCCTTAAACAATAACTAACAAACCCCTAGGGGAAATCACTGACCCTGTCGACGAACTGAGCACCCTCATCTATGACCTCGAGGACTACACCGAGCCCGACAGTTTCGACGCAGAAAAGTTCAAGGAGTACAGCAAGGCCGCACAAAAGACAACAATGGCTATCGTGCCGCTGCTGCGGCGAATGAAGCTTGAGGTCCCTGCCCCTGCTGCTGCCTCCATTATCGTTGCATCGCCTACCATGTCCGCGGGCGTCATGCGCGTCAACAGCCGGGGAAGCATCCCCAGCGTCTACACTGACAGCAGCGACCGCCAGCGCGACGACCTCATTAATGCGTGGGCATCAGGGCCGGGCGCAGTCGCCGCTGCGGCCGCCGCGGCGCAGGCCGAGCAGCTCCCGCAGATGGGCGCACTCAGTGGTCCCGACCTGGGCTGGAACAACGGACGCCAGCAACGGTCCAGCCCGCCACCACCAGTACCCGCCATCCCAGCGGCGCAGCTCGTCAACTCCTTGCGCCACTCTGCTGGCTCTTCGCCCACCATGATGCTGCCCTCCATCCCGGAACCGCCTGCTCCTGCGCCCGCGCACGTGCCATCACCACCCATGCCAACTACAAACCCCTGGCAGGTCGGCCCACGACCCTCGGTGTCGACCATTACCGAAGATGACGAGCTTGGCATTCTTGTCAACAGCCAGACGGTGGACGACAGTACCGGCTTCGACGAAAGAGAAGATGGCGAGGGGGGTGATATCGACGCACTTGACCGCCGCCGCCGCATTTCAACAGCATCACGGCCAGACTCGCCAACCATCCCGTCTCCGACGTCGGCTGCCCCCGATGTCCCGCTGCCTCCAGTCCCAGGAAACGAAAGTCCCGCGAGGCAAAACGGCCGCTTTGTCGTGCCGCTGCCACCGCCGCCCATCCCGCGGCGCCATGACGAAGGCTCAGACTACTGGGAGGAGCGGCGCCTGAACAACATGTCCCCGCGCACACCCACCATCCCGACCCCACGATACTCTACCATGCCGCCCATGAGACACACCTCTGGATCATACCCTCAAATGCAGTCTAGTCAGCCTCAGCACACTGGACACGTCGGCTCGCGTGAGTCACGTATCAGCACAGCCACAGCTTCGACAGTCAGCTCGACCACCAACGGATCAGTGTTCAGCACCGACTCCAACCACCACAACGCGACACGTGAGTCTGCCCTTGATCCTATCAGCCCGATTGTAGGCCCAGTCTCATCATCGCCGTTAGATGAAGGCCTCTCAGCGCAACTTCTCGCCTCATTTGCATCCGGCGGTGCGCAGTCGCCGCCCGGGCCTGCTCCTGCATTTCCGGGACTGTCTAGAGGAGTCCCTCCCGTGCCCAAGAAGCACTCAGTATCCAGTAACGCCGGCCTGGAGGTGCTGCAGCCTCCAGCACCTATTTCTGTTCCACCTGTGGTTATCGATTCCGGCCTCATCCCTGTGGAGAGCCCGACCCAGACTGCAAGGGCCAGTGTACCCAACGAGCTTGTGATTCACCGTACGCCCGACTGCAACATCGGCCCCGCTAGTGCATTCCATCTTCTCAAGGGCTTCTGCGAGGGCGCCAAGGAGGTGCAGCGTGGCGAGCGCGGTGTGCGCCAGATTAGAAAACTGGTATGTCTAGTGAATGATATGTGACTGGGAGGATGACCAAAACTAACTTGTCAGTCATACAGCGGTTCTGGCGCGTACGCTGCCAAATGTACACACTGTCTCTACGAGCTGCAGTGGTCCGAGGTTGAAAAAGATCGTCAAAATCATCGTATGTATACTCTCCCTCTTTCTCTCGTACCACCAATTGTATACTGACCTGGCAGCGAGCGCAAACTACCGCATGCATGGCATCGCCTTCCGTCTCCGCTTCTTGTCCAAGAGCCATCTTCCGGCCAAGCAGGTTGACGACCCGCTGTATGCCTGCCTGTTTTGTCTGCACGAGGGCCGCACGCTCGAGGAGAGCGACGCCACAGTCTTCTTTAGCCAGGGCCAACTATTTGCACATCTGGCGCGGCACCCTCGACCACTGCCCAATGTCCCTGGCGTCACAGTGATCGATGGAGAAGAGGCACCTCCCGATTTACGGTACAACTACGACCTACACTTTACGAACCCGCCAACCCATTCCGACCTCGCCGGGATCCGCCCCGAGCTGGACCGGTTACCTACGGCTATAGCCGTCGAGACGTTCCGCAAGTCGCACGGCACACTCCGCCGGCCGTTTGACAGTGCCATGCCTATCCAGTTCCCGGCCGGCTCCAAAATTGTCGGCATCGAGTTCCCTGCGAAATACAAGGGCGAGTGGGCAGTGGGGTGGTTTGATAACATTAGGGGCCCATTCCCCATCGAGACGGTGCGTCTAGAACCACCACCGAGACACGAGATGCGCGCACAGGCCCCCAGCGCACTCAGGGCGACAGTACGGTGGAAGTGGGCTACAAGCAGCACGTACAAGAACAGCGATTGGCTCAGGCTGGACAAGAATGAGGTGGTGACGGACATCATTTGTAAGTATTTCGCATGGCCTGTTGAATGAGTATGACCACGGCTAACAAGCAGGGTCCCATCCTGACCATTGGTGCTGGGCGGGTATGAGCTCGCGCGGCAAATGGGGCTACTTCCCGCAGTCACACATTGAGCCCAACTCGCTCACGGAGCCATCACCTGGGAGCGACAGCGCCAGCGTGATCAGCGTCGTCAGCCACGAGCGGGTGCCGGCACTAAACGGAAATAGCAACGGCGGCGGCAGCGGTGGCTTCTTCTCGCGCCTGCGCAGCAACAACAACGCGCCACCACCAGCACGGCGACCCATGAGCATCTCCAGCCACTCGACATCATCAAGCCGGTAGCCGTTGGCTGAGTTGACAGTCTGTCGCCAATTGCCTATTATCTTTTGTTTTGCGTTGATTATACGGCCTTTGGCTTTCATCTCTTTGGGTAGACTGTTTTGGATACTGTCTAGGTCTTGGATTCTTGGATTGGTTGCCGTCTTTATTCCAGAAGAGCCTTGGTAGAGGTCTGCATTCTGCTGCTTTTCTTGCTCTTCTTCTTCTTTATATTTTTATATCTATACCCCGTTACCGAGCGGCTTCCTTTTTATCTTTTGGATCATTGCCTTTTTCTTCCCTGGACATCTTGCCAGTTCGACATCTTGACATCATAACATCTTGACTTTTACTATTCTTGTACTTGTTATGTACTAGTTGTTTTTGACAATCTATTCTAGACATTTGGATATCACCGTCGTTTCCTCGCACAACACCTTGTTGTCACTCTTTTGTCCTGCCTCGTCTCAACGTCATGCTCACCGATATTTGACACTTGACGAATCAGGAAATGTTTCCATCTCTGGCTTAGCGGCCTTGTCCTTATGATCGGACAGCTTTCATTCCACAATTTGGGGGTCTGACGTCTGTGTCTACCACTACTACGATGGGACTGCGGACAGCACTGCGGGTACAGTCCATATATTGGCAGCTCTTAGCCGAGTGAACGAGTGCTGTGCCTCTGTGCCTCTAGCGTTTCCCACCCGCTTTTCAATGGAAGTCCTTTGGCTGGCCAGGTTTATTGGGGTAACGGGCCCACTCGCCTGCTGTCCCCATGTCAATCCGAGCACTCGTCATTCCCCCGCAAAACAAAAGGGAAAAAAAGAAGACAGAAGAGACGGAGACGAGGAGGCACGAGAGATGGAAACGGTCAGTCTGGTGACTCGCAACTGGAGACCGGAGACAAAGCAGCACATGCTCTCTATGATGGGCATTGGGCATGCCGAAACAGAACAAGGAAAGATGACCGAGGCGAGCTGGTAAGGGAGACTTCGGGAGAGCTTGCCTCCACCAGGAGCCATCAATACCCCGGAGCATGTACCTTTGCTTTGGCCGCCTTTGCCTCGCATTCTTTGTGTCTGTGGTGCCAGCCAGCCGGCTTCCGCTTGTCCTTTTTCTCCCTTTTCCAGTCTTATTTCCATTTGCCGGTCTTCAACTCTTCTCGTCTCCTTTTATTCCCTGGTGCTCCCTCTGCCTCCGTCGCTGTTGGCCTTGAAATACAACTCTTTCCATCTCTTTTTTCTTTCTTCTTCCTTTCTCCAACGCCAGCTGACTCGTTTGCAGCCTCTCGCTTTAACCAATTTCTCGACACCCTCGCGCCCTAGTTCCCGATCTACGTCATACCTACACCTCATCATACACCTCAGTATACGCCACATTCTACACCACATTCTACACCACAATGGGCCTCTCTGCAAAGGAAATCGCGCAGCATAGCTCCCGCGAGTCGTGTTGGGTTATTGTCCGCGGACGCGCATACGACGTGACCGAGTTTCTCCCCGAGCACCCCGGCGGTGAAAAGATCATCCTCAAATATGCCGGCCGCGATGCCACTGCCGCCTTTGACCCTGTCCACCCGCCGGATACCTTGGACAAATACCTCGACAAGTCGAAGCACCTCGGCGCCATCGACAAGGCCGACCTAGAAGCCGTAGCCGAAGCCGAAAAGACCCGTGTCCGCACACCGGAGGAAGAGGCCGAAGCTCGTGAAGATGAAGCTGTTGCCGAGGCCCGCGCGCTGATGCCTCCTGTCGAGAGCTGCTACAACCTGCTAGATTTTGAAGCCGTCGCACGCCGTGTCATGAAGCGCGGTGCCTGGGCGTACTACTCGAGCGCCGCCGATGATGAGATTTCGCTGCGCGAGAACCGTGCCGCCTTCCAGCGTGTCTGGTTCCGTCCCCGCATTCTCGTCGATGTCGCCAACATCGACCTGTCGACCCGGATGCTTGGCAGCCGCGTGTCAGCGCCTTTCTACGTTACGGCGACCGCACTGGGCCGTCTCGGCCACCCCGACGGCGAAACGTGCCTGACGAAGGCGGCCTCGCGCCATAATGTTGTGCAGATGATCCCGACCCTGGCCTCGTGCTCATTTGACGAGATTATGGATGCTGCTGAGGGCCCCGGTAACCCACCGCAGTGGCTGCAGCTTTACGTCAACAAGGACCGCGAAATCACCCGTCGCATCATCCAGCATGCGGAGAAGCGCGGGTGCCGTGCCTTGTTTATCACAGTGGATGCACCGCAGCTGGGGCGCCGCGAAAAGGACATGCGTGCTAAGGCGACAGCGCTCGGCGATGGCGGCAGTAATGTGCAAAAGACAGAGGGCCATTCGACAGATGTGTCGCAGGGGGCAGCGCGCGCAATCAGCAGTTTCATCGACCCAAGCCTGTGCTGGGACGACTTGCCATGGTTCCGGTCGGTCACGCGCCTGCCTATCATTCTCAAAGGCGTTCAGCGGGTCGAAGATGTTGTGCGTGCTGCAGAGACTGGCCTGGTCGACGGTGTGGTGCTGTCGAACCACGGCGGCCGGCAACTGGACTTTGCACCGTCAAGCTTGGAGGTGCTTGCCGAGGTGATGCCGGTGCTGCGGGCGCGCGGTCTAGACCGGCGCATCGAGGTGTACGTGGACGGTGGCCTTCGGCGTGCGACCGACATTCTCAAGGCTTTGTGCCTGGGCGCCAAGGGCGTAGGCATCGGCCGTCCCTTCCTGTATGCCATGTCGGCATATGGCGTCGAGGGCGTGGATCGGGCCATGTCGCTACTGAAGGACGAGCTGGAGATGGACATGCGCCTGCTTGGTGCGAGGAGCATTGACGAGCTGGGGCCGGAGCTGGTCGACACGCGGTCGCTCGGCAGCCACCCCAACGGCGTGCCAGAGGACCACCTGTCACGACTGGCATACGATCCTCTGCAGACACCAGCGCAAAAGAGCAAGCTCTAGGCTGATTGTATCTTTTGTAGTTGCGATGTTGGAGCAGTCTAGGTGTCATTCTCTACTATACACGGCATACATGTACAACTGGCATTATATACAGCCTGTCTATTTGTAATTTTTTGTTAACTTTTCTTCGTCTTTTATTTCTTTTACAGTCTTGTCTATGAATCTATTATTCTCACGTCTATTTTTTGCCATCGTTTCTTTACTAGCCAGGATCCCGGTGATGACTTGGTAATATCAATTTGAGTAGAGTACAAATCGACGTCCAGGTCCCCTTCTGGTGCAATCACTTCCCTTACAAGACCAGAGGGTACTTCTTCCGCAGAATGGCACCGTACCGGTACAGAAAAAGCGGCACAGGGATCAGTGCGATACAGATGAAGCCTAGCAGACTGTTGCCCCAGCCGATGCCGAGGCTGGCGTACATGGGCGGGCCAGCAAGCGGAAGGAAGGCGGCCACAACGGACCGGAATACAGTGAACGCTGCGATTGCACTGGCTGCATACTGGCCATAGCCGTCAATGACAAACGCCTGAGCCGGCTGCCAGATGCCAAGGACGGCAAAGCCATAGGGGAAGAGACCTAGCACAGGCACGATCCACTGTCTATTAATATGGCATCAGGAAGGGGGGTGGAATAAGAGGAGCAACTCACGTGGACCTGCTTGTCTGCGGACCATCCGTACCAGAAAAAGGTGATTGGAAGGCAACAGGCAAAGTAGACGCAGTCGACGAGACGCATCTCGGGCTCGTACACACCGCCGTTGTTCTTAGTGAGCCGGACGACCGTTCTATCCGAAACGCGAGCAAAGACGACCAGGCCGGCACAGTAGCCCAGACCCATCGGAATATAGACAAGGCCGGTGATGCCCGTGCTCCAGCCATAACCGTCCTTGAAGACCATGGGGATCGTGTTGAAGAGTAGGTAGAGCACGCCATATGCAAATGCAATATAGAGAGAAATCACAAAGAGCACAGGCGACTTGAAGAGCAGCTTGAGAGGCCGCACAAGGCCCTGGAGCAGCAGCTGTCTAGTGGGCGCGCGGGGCTTGGTCGGGTCATCGTAGCAGCTGCGGAGATCATCGCGGCCCAGCTCCTTGGCGAGGCGGTTGACTTTGCGGCGGATAAGGACCTGGTGGCTCGTCTCGGTACTAAAGACGGCCATGACGATCGTGTTGATGGCGCCGGGGATAAGCACAATCCAAAAGTCCCAGCGCCACCCGATGGTCTGGGCAATCCATGCTCCGGCGATTGGGCCAACGGACGGGCCGACCCTAAATCATAGCAAAAGCAGTGTTAGTAGCATGGACATCTACGAGAGACTGTTGGAAAACAATAGGGGCAAAAAGGTAAGAGCATAGCTGCATGAAATGCGCTGGCATGGATCGGTGCTGCATAAGACTGGGTGCAGGGAACAAATACAATGTAGTGCAGGATGGGATCTTACAGGGGGCCAATAGTCCATAGAGACAAGGCGAGGCCTCTCTCTTCAATGGGAAACTAGCAAGTCAGTTGTCGGCGGCCTCAGCGGTGGGATCAAGAAGTCTCGCGGGAGGTTCTCACCAGGTCAGAGATGCAGGCGCCGCCGAGGGTCATGCAGGCGCTGCCTCCGATGCCAGCAAAGAAACGGAACACGATCAAGGAGTTGAGGGAGGGTGCAAGTGCACAGCCAATCTGCCAGACACAGAAGAAGGCGTTTGAGATGTTCAGTACGATGTGGCGGCCGTAGAGTTCAGACAGACCGGCGAGAACTGTTTGCAGCAAGGAATAGAACGGGCTGTCAGCAAACTGGGCAGCCAAGGGTACGAGGAAAAGGAGATCAAGGAATCAAAACTGACGTAAGGGTCCCACAGCATAACCTCTGTACTCGCAAGGAAATGGGTGGTCAGCGATGGGTTCATCAGATACATAAAATACAACAGCCCTCAAGGGAAGGACGCCGAGTTTGATCTCATATCTGCTCTCGTCTGATTCGGTGTCTCACGTACAAGAGATATATGCTCACGGCAAGCGAGCCGAGGGTTAAGCTGTCGTTGTGAAACTCATCGTCCATCATGGTAATACCGGGTGCTAGGATCGACGATGCAAATGGTGTCATCAAGGTCATGGAGGCTAGGAATGTGATTATGGTCCATTTGCGGCGCGGCGAGAAGTTCAGCGGCATGGCTGGGTCAGCCTCGGACTCCCAGCCCACGATGCCGAGGTCGAGATTGCTGACGGGGATCTTGGTCGGGTCGATATGGTCGAGCTTCTTGTGGTGTTCCAAGTGGCGCCGCCGGAGAGTTGAGCTGGCATTGCTGGCGATGCGGGAAATGGTGGCGGCGAGGCTGTTGTGGCCGTGGTGGTGCGGCTCCTGGCGGCTGCCATCATCAGCGGTGCCCTTTTCTGCGCTTGACAGGTCGTCTGTCTGCTCGATCTCAGACACGCCGTAGGGCCCTTCGTCCTCAAGAGAAGCATCGTCGGTGTCGTCTATGCTGGCCTCTGTTCTTTTTTCCTTCGTGGTGTCGTCGGCGTGGCTCTTTGCGCTGTGAGCCGATGAGCCTGATAGCGACACTGACGGGGTCGCAGTGGGGATAGCATCGACCGGACCCGGGTAGCCGGCTGTCTTCTCGTTATCATTCGGAAGGGCCATGTAGACGGTTGCAGCTGTTTTGGCTGGCTTGGGGGTGAATACAGTAGCAGCTGGCCTGTTTATTCAGGAGAAGAGCAATGAGAAGGACTGCCACGAAACTACAAAGGGAAGGAGCAAGATAATAAATACCAGGGGAGGCACGGTGGGGGGGATCTCAGCTGAAAGGGAAAGGGCAAGACATCAAATAAGTAAATAAATTGCAATCTACCAAAACACGGAAATACGCAGGCCCAAGTCCACGGAGTAGACAGAATCGGTCCGCTCAACCCAGATATCGGGTGAAGAAAATGACAAGGAGGAAAGCACATAATGCGACCTGAGCCAGGGTCAGACGGCTGACTTACATGAGAAAGACATGGTGAGATTAGCGTTGCCTTTAACGCGGACGATTATTCTATGCGGGGGTTTGAAGAGCCGGCGTTTACCTTATGTCCACCATGAACACATACACGTCTGTAGCCTACGGAGTAGATGCTGTTGAGGTCCGTACACAAGGTTTACAGCGAATTGAGCTGCTCAAGCCATGTTCAAAGAAAAGAAAGAAAGAGGAAAGACGGAAAGCCAGAATAAAAAGCAGCGGTGAAACCATCAAAGGATGTACATGACGGCCTTACGAGGTCACATAAGCATTAGGGTTGACTGAGTCAAGGATGTCCGGGAATAGATACATAATTACAGTAAATCTGTAATGTCCGCCATTGCTCAGGCTGAGGAAGAAATCACCCGTGAGCTAGCCCCCAGGTTCGTCCTTGCCTACAAGAGACTAGGCCCGGTTGTTCTTTTGCCGTGTAAAAGCGTACAGTACTAATACTATCTACCATCTCCCTACCACACTTGTCAGCATAAGCCAGTGAGATGGTGAGTCTTTGTGAAACGCAAAATCAGAAATGACAGTAAAATCCTATGAGCCAACACTCCCTGCCCTCCCTGCCCTCCTTCGCCCGTACCGCGGAAAATCCACGGATTTGATCTGGCTGCAATGAGCATGCCGGGCTGACATCGGGACATTGCAGCGTGCTCTGTCCAACGCGAACGTAAGACACGAGATAAGAGAGTACGCCTCGTCACTGTCATGCGCTATGTGATAGCTGGAGATCGGAGAGCTGCAACGCGCTCAGAGTTTGGAAAATGTAACGTCCACGGTATACGTTGGCGCAGCACATGCACGTAGCTGAACTGACCTGATGTCACTGCACGAAACTCCCGGTGGTCGGTATAGCCTCAAAGATGGATGATCACCATAATATCAGTGTTTCTCGGATTGAGACGCCTTGAGGACAGTATAGTCGTATTAGTAATATATAAAGTCGGAAATGCTTCTCTTTTTGTGCTGAACGAGGAAAGAGCAAAGCTACTTCCTTCCCGTTTGGAGTGCGAATAAGCTTTGGCCGTTGAGCTAGTCCGAACGTCGAAAACAGTTGACCGGATGTTGATTTAAAAGTATGCTGAATTTAAATGGTAATTACATCAGCAGTCCACGTTGACCCGCTATGCCCCCAAATGCATTACGTACGAAAGAGCTCTCCATAAGCTGGAACGCGTGCAAGCTGCAAAGTGTCATTTTGCGCGCCTGTTTCTTCAAAACGCCACACCCGCTTCGGTCGCATCCAACTTTCAGCAGCTTCCACAACTACTCTCCGTCTCTATATTAGCCAGAATTTCACCTCAATCGCTCAAAACAACATCGGCCAAGCAACACGAGTACCACAGCCGCAAATGGCAGCGCGCCGGTAACTGATATCAGCTGCCCTGCTCGACAACCCCAAGTCTCCCCCCCCCCCCCTCTCCCGTCCTCTTCCAGTCAACACACCTCAACCCCTCCTCTTCTCGACCTGGGCGTGCAATGTCTTTAGCCTCTGGCAGCCGGTCTGGCGCCCGCTCGGGATCCAACAGCCCGGCTCTCGGCGCTACGTCCTCGTTCAACGGGCACGTTGCAGAACTGTCTTCATCGTCCTCGACACACTCGTCCCTGCCCACGACAGCGGCCTTGGTCAATCCTAGAAATGAGTACGAAGCTCTTGCTGCCGGCGTTCCCAGCGCTCTATCTACGACCGAAGCTACTAGCCTGCTGGCCTTGGCTGCTGTCTGCGCCACAGTACTGGCTAACACGGTGCGCCGCGACGATGGTGCGCCGCTGACGGCGTCCATGGCCATCAGCGGCGTTGCCTTCGCGGCGTGCTATTCGATGATCCGATGGCTGGGCCCCAGCTTTGTGCGCATCGGTGTCAAGGGTGCCGACATGAACAAGCTGCAGCGGCGCACCCTGCCCGAGTGCATGGGCGCCGTCTGTGCCATTGTCTATCTTCTGGCCCTCATCGTCTTCATCCCCGTTCCCTTTTACAAGGACATTGTGGCTGCTACCAGCGGCGGCGGCAACCGCGATGTGGTGCTGCACGCCGAACACGTCCAGCGCGGCCGTCTCCTGCACCTCTTCCCCCACTCCAAGGTATGCATACTCTCTCCCTCTCCCTCCTATACCCTGTCTAACAATCGAGCTTGCTTCCTTCTTATCGGCCATAATCTCGCTGCAGTCTATCACCTTGCTCGGCCTCGGCGACGACCTGTTTGATATCCGCTGGCGACACAAGTTCTTTATCCCCGCCTTTGCCGCCATCCCGCTGCTGGTTGTTTACTTTGTCGACTTTGGCGTCACCTCGGTCGTCGTGCCCACGATGCTGCAGCCCTTTGTAGGCAGTGAGCTGTTCGACCTCGGACCCCTCTACTACTGCTACATGACCGCCGTTGCTATCTTCTCGCCCAACAGCATCAACATCCTTGCGGGTATCAACGGCATTGAAGTGGCCCAGTCGGTAGTCATCGCTTCGCTTCTTGTCTTTAACGATGCACTCTACCTGCTAGCCGGCCCGTACCCCCACCCGGCCACCGACAGCCATCTCTTCAGTCTGTACTTCTTGCTCCCCTTCCTGGGCGTCTCGCTCGCCCTGCTCGCCCACAACTGGTACCCCGCGCGCGTTTTCGTCGGAGACACCTACTGCTACTTTGCGGGCATGGTCTTTGTCGTCGTCAGCATTCTCGGCCACTTTTCCAAGACCCTCATCCTGCTGCTGGTGCCGCAGATCTTCAACTTCTTGTACTCGGCGCCCCAGATCTTTGGCCTTGTGCCCTGCCCGCGCCACCGCATGCCGCGCTTTGTCGCACGCACGGGCTTGCTCGAGCCATCGGTCACTGTGTGGTCACCCGACCGGCAGCCCCGGCCACCCATTGCCTTTGCAATCCGCCTACTTGCTCGTCTGCATCTGATCCGCTTAACAGAAGACGAGAACGGTCTCTTCAAGGAGACGACCAACATGACAATCCTCAACCTATGGCTCGTGTGGCGAGGTCCTCTGCGTGAGGATCGCCTCGCACTGGAAATTGTGGTTATGCAGACCTTTGTCGGCCTGTTTGGCCTTTTTGTGCGCCACCGCCTCGCCCTGTTAATCTTTAAGGAGGACAACCTAGGAGGAGTCGGACATTAGATTCTCCTTGCTCAGGCTCAACAGACCATGTTTCTTGGCGTCTTTCGTTATTGTTTCTATTTATGTTTTGCTATTTTATTGAACTAGGCGCACTATGCACTCTACCGCAAGGAGAAGCATAATACAGGACGGCCAGGCGCAATGTGTTCTGTTCTTGTTTTCTATTGGCATCTATCTTCTTGATTTTGATTATGGTCTTGCTTTTTGATATCTCTTGATCTTTGTTGGCGTTTTAGGCATTTGGGCGGTCAGTTTGATTTATCAGATGCGATTTAAAGGCACACAGGTGGTTCCAGGTATCTTCAGATAGGAGCAACCGATTTCAGTTGCAACGGCAGCCTTCTTAATGTCTACAGCATGTGACTCTACGCATGTCGGTCGACACAGACTTACACCAATGTTAATCGGGGGGACAGTAGTGCTTGGCACAGAAAATAATAAAGAGTGGTATATCAAAATTCGGAGCGCCTCTGGAAGAGCCACGGCTCCGTCGTGACGGGGGTAGTCTTACAGATAAAACAAAAGGGCAAATCGTCCTCCTTGTTCGGATCCCTTGCCCATCCCAGCAGCATACAACGAGCTATAGAAGCGAAGCTCAAGAGCTACAACACCGACTGTAACACGAACAATAGAGGTGATAGGCACCAACCAGTTGAGGGCAAGGGGAATCAGTTGCCTTTCCCATCCTTGCTGTCCCATATTCTCGTAGTGGTATTTGGTCGACTAGACACAAATCAGAACAAAAAAAAAACCGTAAACCGAACCCATACCGTTTTCACCCAGTAAATAAAAGAAGACGTAGAAAAGGAAAAAGAGTATAAAAAAGAAAGTGACCATTGACAGCCTCCCGCTTTTGCTGAAGAAAAGATATAGAAAAGAGTAAAAGCAACCTCAACGCCGTGGGCAGCCGTGCCCCCTTCGAAGGAATAGATAATGTAAAATAAGAATAAATAAGAAGTGAACATAAAAGACATAAAATAGGTGAAAACATTAGAAAAAAGAATGAAAAGAGGTGACGGAAGCGGATTGGAAGATGTAGTGATACATGAGAGCATTCCCAGAAGAATGCTACATCATAAAAGGTAGAGAGGAGAGGGACAGGGACATGGAGTCGAGAGGATGTGTATGTGGGTGCAAGTCTGTATGGAGAAGCGTAATAGCCGAGATATGCCGACCATTCCAATTAGGTCGAGGTTGTGGCTGGCGGTGCGTTGTCGGTCAGAGGTGCTTCGGTATTGTCGTTTAGCTTGTCAGCACCGGCGGCTGCTTCATCAGTTGAAGCTGCCTCGGCATTCAAGGCCGGCTTTGACTCATCCAAAGTCGATGCGGAGGTTTTTAATGTCGTGCCACCTCCGATAGATGGCCGGCTTGCTGCTGCCTTTCTGCTTTTTGTGTAGTCGCTTAGACTCATCTTCTTCTTGATTGGGCTGGGAGTCGCAGCGGAGATTCCGAACGGATTGACGCTGCCCAAGGCGAAGGGGGACTGCACAATAGCAGACGCTGACAGCGGTGTTGAGGAAGCTCCAGCGGCCAAAGAAGCGTCGCTAAAAGGTGGCGCCTTGGGAAGTTGGACCCGAAGATCCGGAGATTTCTTAATCGGCAGATTCAGATCCACACCCTCGGCTAGGGCAGGCTCAGTCTTGGTGACTGTTGGAGGTGGCATCGGCGCGTCGGTCATATGCGCATCCTCCTTTGCTGACTGGTCTCCAGCGGCAGTGTTCACTTTCGTATCAGCTGGCGCCACTATTCCATTCTCCTCTTTCTTGCCATCTCCCTTGCCGATTTCCATCGACGAAGGTAGAGACGGCACCGGAGGGACCGATGATGTTGGTGAGGCACACCGCTGTGAACCCGCAGGAGGCGCACGGAATCTGTTGTTGAGAAGACGCTTCGCAAGGGACACAATGCGGCGCTTTGGGCGTGGAGTGGGGGGGATGTCACTGAACCACCATTCAGGTTCTGTAGGGTTCGCTTCTTCACCAGCATCTGTCTGTGTACTGACGTCGCAGTAGATCGGAGGGGGGCCGCTCGAGGTGTGTCTTGATACACTAGATGCTGATCCAACGGCGCTCGGCAGAGAAGCAAACCCAGTGTGGCCATTAGTACTTGCCGCAAGTGGGGAAACAGCACTGTCCGGTGATCCTGACTTGCTCCGCGAAGTACCTGCATCAACATATTGGCGGTTGCTCGAAAGATCAGCTTGGTCAGCAGCGTGGCGCGAGCTGCTCTTGGACTTGGATTTTGTGGATGTGGATGTAGATGTGGAAGACTTTTCGGTGGTTGTAGTACCATCTGAAAGGCGTTTCTTCTTCCTTGGCTGTTGCTCAAGTCGTCTGAACGAGTCTTCTACCATTGCAACTTTCCTCTTGTCGCGGTCGGTTGGTTCCGTTAGTATCCCTAGCGTATCGAACGAGCCCTGCCGCGGAGCAGGAGTCATATCCCTGCTAGGTGGCTTGCTGCGCGATGCTGCTGATAGCTTGTCTGTTTCGGGGAACTCGTCGAGGTGACCTTCGCTAGCGGCGCGACTGTTCGTAGCATGCCCAGTGCTAGTGGGCGAAAGTGCGTGCGACTTTGACTTGCGCGAGCCCTTCTTCTTTGTGTGGCCAGCAGAAGAGGCGCTCTGTGTGTTGCTCACATGTTGGGCCTTGACGCCATATTGGCGTTGGAAGCGAACAAAGGCGCATTCGGCACCAAGGTCACAAGCGCAGCCACCGTAGCGAGACAGAACCGATGAAATCCATCGGGCGATGTTATGGAATTCGTCCTCGTTGATGTTAATGTCTTCATGGCTAGCCATGTCCTCGTCCGTCAGACCAAGAAGGCGAAGGATACGAGCTTTGGCGCCATGGGGCAGACGGAAGTCCCAGGGTAGGGTGATTTGCTCTTCTGGGGCAATACGGCGATCACTCACCAGCCAGAACTGGTACTGAGAACCGGTGGTAAGGTATGTGTCTAGAATGGCATTTGGTCGACAACTTCGGCGGACGTATCGAGCGTTTGACCCTTCTTTTCTTGTGTCAATGTAGAGTGGTAGGAGAGGGTGGAAGAACACGAAAGGAAGTGGACAAGACAGTTCTTCGTAGAGATTCGCCGGGTTTGCGCAGTAGTCGTTTTGAAATCCGATTTCGCCGTTCAGCTCCATGAGGGGCGCGTCCTTATCGACAGCCATGGAACTGGCCAAGCACATCCATTGCGCGACGGAGCCTTGTCCCAAAGAGCGTGTCTTGGCCTCAACATGGGGTTTGCTCCGAATCGCGTCGATATTGAAAGGCAGTGGCTGAAAAACATCGTCGAATTTATGGCCCGTCTCAGACAACATGCGCTCAGGCTCGCGCGGCCAGATCGAGGTTTTGTTAGACACGGCCAAGCTAACAAAAGTGTTGGTTGTAACGAAGTTGACCGCAACTTGGTGGTTGTTGTACAAGGAGAGGAAGTCGGGAGAGTAGTATGCGTCGGCGCCATCTGGTAAATCCGGTGGTGTTGTGGCTGGGCTGAGGGGGTGGCCAGGGTGCATCGCTGCTCGCGAGGCAGAATAAGACGGGCTCCTCTTAGGATGAGAACCGCCAACCGACTGGCTCGACTTATGAGATGGCTTTGGCTTTTTGGGTTGCGTGTGGTTTGTAGTGTCGTGAGAGGGAATGGTATGTCTTGGAATGTCGCTCATTGATGCCGAGTGGCCGTGACCGTGGCCATGGATCTGGAGATCACTGGGTTTTGATTTCTTCTTGTGGCTATGGCTCTGGTTCTTGGATGGCGGTCGTTTTGGCTTGTGGCTGACTGCAGCTTCGGCGGATACTTCTTGTATGCGTCGCTTTTGGTAGTCGGCGGCGCGTTGGCGATCGAGCGGCCGTGGTTTGCAATCGTGGCAGGCGTGAGCAAATTCTTCACGGGTGGCCTCCTCGCTGTTGTTGGGGTAGAAACACTCAATGTGCTGCCATGAGTCGCAAATTTCGCAGTAGATTGTATTGCCGTCATCCCCTGTGAAACCACAGATGCATTTTATGGTGTATGGCTCCTCCTCTGCCGCAGACTCCTCCTTAGGGGTTGCGACATCGCGGGGGTGTGTAGAGATGGTGCTTGCATGGGGAGTAGGAGAGGCAGTGGCGGTAGCAGAGGCAGCGGCAGAGGAAGGGGGGAGGCTATTGTATTGTTCGGAGAAAGCCTTGGGAATTGGTGCGGAAGAGACGGGATTGAGAGGAGGAAGGCTCTGTGTTGGAAGCGCGGTCTGTGTCGACGGCGGCGGGTGCTTTTCTGTCATAATCCAAAAGAGACCTCACCATGGGGGAGGGGGCCGGTAGGGGTTGGTGCTTGGTTTGGGATATTATCTCTGTAGTTGTGATAACATGACTGTGCGACGCCAGTGTTGATCCGAGATGCGAGCGAAGCCGACACGTCAGATGTTCACGCTATGTCGCCGTTGACCGAGAAAGCAAAAGAGGTCCAAAAAAAAACGTGCCGTCGCTGTGAAACGAAAGAGCACAACAAGGCGGCGGGTAAGAGACGGGAATGAGACGGGTAGGTGACGATTGATCGGCTCTGGACAGGACTAGGCAAAGCGCTCGCGTCTCCAAGACGGATACTCGCACGTTGGATTTCGATCCTGCCGACCAAAGGACACGGCGCACACAGTGATCGAGCGCGTTATGAGGGCGAATTGAGGAAGCGAGACGTGTGCGCTTTCATAGGATCTCAGCGGGCGCAAAGAACGTATTTCGCGTCTACTGAAAGAAGGGACGAGACGAGAAGAGGCAACGAGACTGAGTAGCGAGAAAAGTGAAGCGTGAAGCGTGAAGAGAGGTGATCAAGTAGAGGGTACTGCGTAGACCCCGGCGAATTGTGGGAAGCGCTCAATCGACGCGAGGGAAGAGTCGAGAGTCGAGTCGAGAGTTGACCGTCGGGAGCCGATCTGAATGGGAGTATGAACTATCAAGAGTCGTAGGAGTTGAACGAGCACGAGAATTCGCGGGTTCGTTGATGTTTTGTCTGTGGTGATAATGCAAACGACGAAAGTCCGAGGTCGATGAGAGAGAAGTGAAGAGAAGTGAAGAGAAGAGAGGCGAGAGAATCGAGGAAGACGGAGTCGGGGGAGGATGCGACGGGTAGCGGATGGGGAGGGAAGAGTCGAGGAAAGAGCCGAAGAGAAGTCGAGGAAGGAGCGAAGCGGGTGAGAAGGCGAAAGGGAAGGAAGGGCAAAGAACGAGAGGAGACTGACGGGAGGGAAGAATGGGAGGAGACCAAGAGGAGAACAGAAGAACAAGAGGAGAATGGGAGAGAGAGGAGGAACACGGGAGAGGGGGGTGCAAAACAACAAGAACAGGACCGAAAGTGGAAAGAGACAGGAGGAGAGGAGGAAAGAGCAGCAGCCGTCAGCGGGCAGGCGCAGGGGATACACGCTATGGCAGTTGCCCTATTTGTCTTGCAGGGCCTAGCAAGACAGAAGAAAGGAACGAAGGAAAGAGGAAAGAGGAAAGAAGAAAGAAGGGGGGAGAGACAGGATGGGTGGCCAATGGGCAGGCGCGAGTGGCTCCCCACCCAGCGAGGCAATAAAATAAAAACACAGAAATATACGGAAAAAGAAAAATAGAAGAAAAAGTCGACAGCGAGCGACGTGAGAGAGCAGCGAGAGCAGGCAAGAGCGACGGACAGGCCAAACTAGCGTGGCTCTGGCGCGGTGCTCTTCCCCTGGTCTCATTCGCATTCTCCTAGTGCAGGAAGGAAAGTGCAACGCCCGGCACTGACGACGAAAAGAGGAAATGGGTGGGAGCATACCATGTACTGGTACTTACTCTCGCGGGTGTGATGGACGCAGCCAATCAGCGACTTGCTGCCTAAGGCATCCAGGTATCCAGAAAAGTGTGCCTCAAAGCGAAGTTGCTGACTTAGCTGGCAGAAAAGACTCGACTATCGAGCATGTGTAAGGTGCGAGTGATAAAAGGGAAGTCATATTGCCGTCCCTACCGACGGACTGGCTGGCGCAGAAATGGCAGGAAATAACAAACCTAAGCAAAGCAGAGGCTTATGTGATAGATAGTTCACGGATGTTTGAAGAGCACACAAGGGCCGCTCGAGGTGTGTCCCTCTGTCCATCGGGAAGAAGTGGCCAGATGAAGCAAAAGCAGAGTTTTGAGACAGTAGGAACTCATGCCGACGTCCGAGAGACGATGCCTGGACTCGAGACTGGCTGAGATGAGATGGCGATGCGGAGAGTGAAGATGCAAAGCAAGAAGAGACTTGTGAAAATAATGGAAATGGCGGAAGGACGATGACGCTTGGGAAACGACGCACCGGCGTCGGGAACTGGCCTGGCATTGTTTGCCTGAACACCCGGGCGGTGTTGCATAATAAGAACGATCATATTGTCTTCAGGCAGGCATCAGGTGGGCAGGTGATGGCCAGTATGGCGGGGAAGGGTATGTGCGTGTGAGGAGTCGAGGCAGCCAGCCCATGTATCGGTACTCCCGCAGGCTCCCAGGAGATTCCTTTGTCTCGATCGTATTCCACTTGTTTAGCGTGGTATTCGGGCCCAATATAAGATACCGCGTTGCCCAGTAGGAGGGCGTTCTGTGTCGAGGTCTCTGGCTCGCTCTGTCGGTCTGTGCCTTTCGCCTGTGTATCTTGCTCCGTAATTACCTACGAGCGGGCTCGAGTTGGAGCAGGGGACGGAGAGGTCGCATGTACAGACAGCCAAGTAGACTGCCAGACTGCGATGCAGAGCTTGAGGGCCAGTTCACGCCTTTGTCGCGACGAGAAAGTCTCAGCGCCTGTCTCAGGTGCTGGATTCGGACAAGGCCAGGCCGCTGGAATGATCAGCACTGCACCGCAAACAGACAATCGGGCAAACAAGCGTGACAAGCTGCCACTCCGACGGCCAGGCCTGTTCCAGTCGGCGTCATGGGCAATGGGTGGCAATGCAGGTGGCGTTGAGTTCGAGCAGCCATTTTCCGTAGCAAGACTGGTATGCTTACAAAGAGTCCACGAAACTAGCATGGCGATGCTCTGTAACGCAGCAGTTGAACCGCCTGGCAGCTTCCACTGCCTACTTATCTCGGTAGCTTAGATGCATCCTGTCTCGTTCCCAATGGCGCTGCCTCGGTGTTTCAGCCCTGGTGCCAATGCACCCGATAACTCTAGTGAGGATGGCCGAGTGGCCGACTCAATGAGAGCGATCGCCCGTACGTGTAATCGGGACAGGTAAGCCTGGCCAGGTCAACGAACACGGCCGTTTCTCCGAGAAATGCTAGAATGCGAATGTGTCTGTCTTTGCATCTCCTCGTCTCGTTGCTGAGTCTTGTGGTTTTCCGCTGTCTGTGACACCTGTGATCGGCAGCTCCAGCTTTGAAGACCGCTCCCTTGCGTCACAGCTCGCCTCCTGGAGCTTGTGCTCCTCATGCTGAGATAGATAAGCACATCCATAGATAGATACGGAGCAGCGTAGATACGTTGTGCGCTATCTCCATATTTTCTCCATACTCTACTCTGTATGAGTAGTGATGACTGTACACCGATCACGTGCAACGCTGCGCGCAGATGTTGTATCTCATGGAATAATACAGAGTAGATAACGACAAGACCCAAGGCTCTTCTGCTTCGCATGTCTCTGGTGCGGAGATGCGTTATACGGCAGGAGATACACTCGCCTATGTATGAGTCTGTGCCTCGCTGCCATACTAGTAGCAGCCGTTCTCGGCCGCATGGCCATAATAATGTTGCTCTGTTGCTGTGCAAATTAAAGCTTTCTATACTGCGCAGATGTAGGCAACGTCGTGATTATATAAGATCGCATATTCAGCACGCACCGCGTATGGTAGAGTGGGCGCTGTGATGAGTTGCCTGTCGTTTGCGCTTGCCAATATCAGACTAAACTTACAGAGAAGGTGCGATGAGCACGCCCTCCTCTCTCCCTCTTGCCTCTTTCCTTCTTCCTCCACTAGAGGATCCACTCCATAGGTCCAGAGCCCATCTAGTTGGCTAGCGGACAGTATGCAGCCAATCAGCTGTCGTCTCGCTCTTCCCATGACGCCAACCTCCTTCCCTATCTCTATTGCCTTTGCCTGAGAAGCTACCACCGCCTATCGGCCCTGTCCTGCCCTGTTTGGCGCTGCTTGGCCTAGCCTGGCCGCTGTACTTTGTTTGGCACCTGCCCGTCTTCGTCATCCTCGCCCTCGGTTGCTATCGACTCTCCTCCTCTTCTCAACAATTCTCTCATCCACCTTCCTCACCCATGCCCAGCGTCGTTTGCTCCTTCTCTTCCAAAGCTCTCGTGTAGGAAAGCGATACGCACAGCCAAGTAAACAACAACAAACCGCCAGTCGCATCGTTCGCTCCTCTCTCCATCTCCTCTGCAACCACCATACCGCCATCTTCCATCGTCGGATACTTTTCTGTTCCGCCTTTCTCGTCTCTCTCGTCTCTCGTCACTCGTCGCTTGTGTCGCCAGATCCTCACATCTTTCAGTACTCTCCTAACGTCTGCAATCATGCGTGCCTCTACTGTCCTCTTCGGCCTTCTCTCGACTGCCTCGGCAGCGAGCCTGAACTTCTTTGGCAGCGACAACGGCGTCGGCTCCCGTGAGGACCTCAAGGTCCCCGGCAAGTCTCCTCTCCAGTTCTGCCCCGCCGACCACTCCAAGGATGTCCTCACCATCAAGAGTGTTGAGCTCTCTCCCAACCCCCCTCTGGCGTAAGTCGCTATCTTATCCCCCTCTGCCTCAAATAGGATGTGCAATCGTGCTAACCTCTCAGCGGCACTGAGCTCGTAATCAAGGCTGTTGGCTCCGTCGCCTCCACCATCGCTGAGGGTGCCTACGTCAACCTTCAGGTCAAGTACGGCTTGATCCGTCTGATTACGACCACGGCCGACTTGTGCGAGCAGATCCAGAACGTCGATCTCGAGTGCCCTATTGAGAAGGGCGAAATCTCGATTGTGAAGGCGGTCGATCTGCCCAAGGAAATCCCCCCTGGCAAGTACACCGTCCTGGCCGACGTCTACACCGTCGACGACGAGCCCATTACCTGCCTGACGGCCACCGTTGTCTTTGACCGCCCGGGCGTCTTTGACGTCGAGCTGTAAACAGCCTCGGACTTGCATCACGATACATGAGGCCTGTGCATGGGGTCGCATTGTGTCCTTATTTGCCCTCTTTGCCGCTTTATTGCTTAATGTTGGCCTTTAGATAGTCCCCCTGTCTGCCTCTTTCCGCAGTTTTCGCCAGTTTGCTTGCGTTTGTTTTTTATCTTGTCGGCTTTACCATCATATTTGTCTATTTCGCTTTGCGTCTTCTTCCTTTTCTTCTTTTGTTCTTCTCCGAGCATAGCATTTTGCATTTCTCCCGCAACTTGTTGTTATTTGCTGCCACCGGTATTGTAAAACACTGCTCTTGCTCTTCCCTTGTCTAGCGGCACGAACATGTTCCTGGTCGTGTACAATACCTAGACTATGTCGTATTAGTTTTCGAGGTTGGCACCCTACTGTCTGCAGCACAGAGGGAATAGACTTTATGCTTTAGACTTGACTGCGCCTATATATCAGTATTCCAATGTGATTTGCAATGTCTCGTAGCCATTGATAAGCGGCTATACTATGAATTAGATGCCAAAAATAAACAAAAATAACAAGCAATAGAAAAGCAATTATCCCAGCCGGGACAGTGTCTCCAGCTCATTTTGCATAGAAGTGTATGCTTTCAGCCGAGTATAATGATGGTATGTTCGCTGCCTTGCTCGCCCTCGGCTTGTCTACCCAGGCGCTCAAGCCCGCCATTGCTCCCTCTGTCCACAGCCGTAGCCATATCATGCGGTTGTCCGCCTACTCGCCAAACAACCGTCTCACGCGCCGCAGCACGCTGTCCTTCTCGGGGTCGTATGGGTGGTCTTTGCTCGGAATCTCGAGAACGGTCGGGAACGCTGCTGTGTACGTATCGACCAGGTGCCGTATCCGGTCAGCAATCTGCAAGGGAGTTAGTCTCAGCATTTCCCCCTGTCAATCATTGTCTTGTGATCCGTCACCCCCTCGTTTCTTCGAGCTGTGCATCGCAGTCGACATACATGCTGGTTGATCAGGACAATGCCAATGTCCTTGCGCTCGGTGGTAAAGCGCTCGAAGGTAGCTTCGATGGTAGACGTGTCGGTTTTGTTGTCAACGACCAGAAAGTTCTTCTGGGCATCGGGGCCGGGCGTCACATGCTGTCTGGTCAGTAAGGCGTCACAGCAGCAGGAGAGAACAGATTTCTTCAGTCAGGACATACGCCAATGCCAGCCAGGAGAAGACCTGTCACGGAATCCTGTCAAAGGGTCAAGTCAGCGAATGGATCGATGGACTGCTCGCGGTCGCTTTGGCTGTAGCCCTACCTCGTCGCCGATAACAGCAAGAAACTGCCGGTCTTTGAAGTCGGCCTGCGAGGACATTGTTCCGGTATTGTCGAAGAGAAACTAAGCCGGCTGTCTCTTCGATGCGGTGGTGATGTAAGGGTTTGTTGAGGACGATATGTCGATGGACGGTGGGCGATAGACGACGTAGGTTGGTTAATGGCTCACTTCTCCCTAGCAGCGATAGCTGACTGTTCCCAGCGCCTGCATTATCAGCTAATGCACTGTAGCACACAGCTTGCGCAAATAAATGGGGAACTGGCCATGCCCCACCAATAGCAACCGCGGCTGCCTCTGCTTTCTGCTTATGTAAGATACGATAACGTGGTGCTGAGGTTACCAGCCCAAAACGGACGTAATAAACAAAACAAGGAAAACGTAGTCAACAGCGCCAACGTGACTTCCATCAGGCTTGTCTCTCTTCTTCTTCTGTTGTCGATACCCCCGCGTTTGGCTTGAGAGCCCTGCTTGTCTATGACTGCCAGTCAGTGTGCGCATGTACATGACTACACCCCCTTTCCAGGATAGCCAGGCTATCATCTAGGGCGTCCCCCTCCCACCACGACACAGCGACAACACCACATCGATCACGGCATCCTCCCCGCTACGAGCCATCCTCGTTCCATCCGGGCACGCATACGACTCCGAACCCAACTCGCCATGCCCCGCCTCGTTCGGCGCCAGACGCTGTTTCAGCGCATCTCGGCTGCCATCAACCCGTGGGACTTTCTCCTCTGGCTGTCCGAGGAGATTGAGACTCGAGAGCTCGACTCCTCCAGCGTCGGCACCCAGGTCGGCCTTGTGGCCAACTTCCTTTTCCTCCTGGCCCGTGCAAACCTCGGCCCTTCCAACACTGCCGACGATGACGTCTTTGGCGATGGCTCTGGCCCCGGCTGGATCTCATACCTGATCCAACTCCTTGTGTGGGCAGGCTTCTCGCTTTCCATCGTCAATGCCCTCTTTGTCTTTACACGCAAGCGCCACTACCGGCTCTTCGAGGCCAACATCGAGACGAGGCCTGGTGGAACGCCGTCTGCCAGCCGCGTCCGCGTCCAGTCCTCGCCCACCATCAACTCCTTCTCTCCCCTCCGTCTCCTAAACCTCAACGACCTAGTCGGCGCTGATTCCTCCGCCGAGTCACGCGCCCACCCGGATAGCACCCGCGATGTGTGGGAACTCGCTGTATGGGACCCACGTCCAGCAGCTCTTGCTCTTCTGTCCTATTTCAGCCCGCTTCATATCCTCGTCTACATGTTTGAGCTGCCACTCGACCCGCTCGAGCCCCGGCCCAGTGTTGCCGTTTTCAAGTGCCTAGTCCTGCAGGTCGGCCTGTCGGCCACGATGCACCTGCTGCAGCAGAAGAATGACCAGCGCCAGCGCGACAATGCCATTGTTCAGAAGGAAGTGCTACACGAGTACGATACCAAATTCGTGCAGCCGCGTCTGCACCCTGTTGTGCGGGACATGGGCACGCAGGTGTCCATGGAAGACGCCGGCGTCGGGCCTGACGCCAGCCCTGCCCCTGGCTCCGTGTCTGGATCCGTTGAATTTGGTACACCCACGACCCTGATCCGCCGGAGCTTCCAGACGCACCCCAACGCCAACTATGTCAAACATGTCGACCCAGACTTTGTGCCGGGCGGCTCCAATACGCATAGCACCAGCATGAGTACCGGTACTAGCTACAACTACTCCTCAAACAACAACCCTAGGGTTGCCACCACACCCCGTGCACCCACGCCTGCAACCCAGCCACTTAGATACTCGGATACGTTTACGCCAGCCCACAGCAACAATTCGTGGGCACGGCAGAGCATGCCATCTGGTCCTGCTGTAGCAGCAACACCTATCGCCCCTTTGGCAACTGTGGCCGGTACACCTGCAACAGCAGCTAGCAGCAAACAGCCTCCATCTGCACTCCCATCGAGTAAGACGACCAACTTTGGTGGAAGCATGGGCGTCTACAGCCATGTGAACTCACCCCTCAAGAAGGCGATCAGTATGAATGATATTGGCTCGAGGGGCTTTGCGTCGCCACGCAACTCGCGCGAGATGGCAGCGGTGGAGCAGCGCGAGGCGGCTGAGCGCATGCAGAGACGGGGAGCCACGCCTGCCAAGGAGCATGTCTCGAGAGTACCGCACCCACAGCAGACACACCAGACGTCGCAAGCACAGTCCCAACAGCCCGCGCCGGGAACCGATTCGAGACTGTCGTTCCGTCCAGACGACCTGTCGTCACCACCAGTTCCCTTTAATCCATTCGCCAAGTCTCGGCCAAATGCACAGAAGTACGAAAGATTTCCTTCGCGGTGGTAATCTTGGTACTGTTCACATTCTTTTGTCTATTTTTTGCCGTTTCTTCATACTTCTATATCCGTATATAGCTCAGCTTTTTAATCTCATTTCTCATTTTGTCTTCTTTTCTTGCTTGTCTCTCCCTCTCTGCTTGATCGTATCTTGTTTACATAAGCACAAACGCCCATCTGCATGCGAGGCGTTAATGGGTTACTGGTCGTTTGTTTACTTTATTTTGTGAGTTTTGGGAAAGAGCCCGACGTGGCTGTCACTTGTTCTGTTATGATCGCTCCTTCTGCATGATGGGAAGCTCCTCTTGGGGAAGCGGCGATTTGTTTCCAGGTCTATACCATCTTGTTCATCTGTTGACCGTCCCCAGCTTTCTTCTTTTTTATTATCTTATAAGTCTCGCCTATCCTGTTTGTCCTGTTTATCCCTCCCATGGCTTCATTCCATTATTACCTATATCATTATTCCTTGGCTACATATTTTCTTTAAATACAATCCGGCTTGGTCCCAGTCCAAGAACCAGGACCTCCCGGCCTCATCGAGAAAGCTGAGTCTCAACCTGTTACGTTCTTTAAGTGCCATCCCCGATGCCAGCCAACGACTGGGCAAGGCAAAAAAGACAAGCAGAAAGAGATATAGCACGAGAAGCATCATCTGTTCAGTGTTCAAACAGTCGGAGACGTATACCGCGACAGTCAGTGCGGTCAGAAGACATATCTGCTAGCACAGAACACAAGTCCCTCCTCCCTGTCTTTATCACAAAGCTTTTCCCGAGCAACAAGCCAGAGCGAGGCGGCACTCTGCGCGAGCACGGGGTCTAGGAGAGCTCCGGTTACCCTGAAGCAGCATATTGTAATCCAAATGAGCCAGCATCGACAGCTCCTCATCGGCCTGAACGAATAAACAGAACTCCGATCGCGCCTGGCGGGTGGCCCTCCACCACAGCTGAGGATACTGCTCCCAAGGTTGCACCAGGCTCGGCCAGGCCTCATCCAGCTCGAAGGGATCAGCGTTTGACAGAGTCAGCCTTGCGAGCGACAGCACTTAACAAGGATCTACCCGACCCCGACAATCCCCCACGAAGAGAAAAGGATTTGCGGCGGCAGAGAAGAAGTTTGAAAGAAAGCGGTGACTATCTAGGGGTGCAAGGAATCAACCCTGAAACTAGGAAGCTGGATGTTGTGACCCCAACCACGGCTACCACAGCTTCAAGTAGCACGCTCGACAGCAAACCTCCCAAAGCCTCGAAGAAACGACCAACCAAACACAAGATGAGTGAAGGCCACGCACAAAGAGATCAAAGGCTGATTCAATGGCGCAAAGACTCTGGCCAGTGGTCATCTGTTGCTGTACCGCCCGAGCTCCCTGATCATGACTAGAACTCGAGTTCTGCGTCAATCGGAACAATAGTACACACCCCGCCATCTACCACGGAGCTTGAGTCTGTGTGCTCTCCGAGAGTACATCAGGCTCGCAGTGCGTCTGGTTCGGCCAGAGATATTCACAAAGATGAACTCGAGGCTGCTGTACATCGGGAACCCTGTGTTAAAGAAGGTGAGCCACTATCATCACAGGCATTGCAATCCCTGCTGCCCCGTCCAAGTTTGAGCAAGCCTGATCCTCGGGGGGATATGCGCTGGGGTGCTGCCGGGAACGGACTTCTCAGCGAGATGGGGTGTGGCATCAGACAAACCCCCAGAGGTGCGCAGACAGCAAAAGGTACAAGGGGCGGGCAGAAAAAGCGAAAAGCCAGCAGTTGTGTGTTGACAGTTGATCCGTCCGGGCTATCACAGATTCACCACACGTCCGATCAGCCCCCTCAGAGCAAGCCGGGCACTCCAAGTGTAGCAACTGCAAGCTTGAGTGCACAGAAACCCGCCCCGTCCACCCTGCCGATGCCGATGTCGAAACCTGGGGCGATCCATATTAGAGCCGGTTCAACCAGAACTACGCCGGCCACAAGCCAGATACTCGGCATGGCGACAAAGCCGATACCAATGACAGCAATGCCAAGAGTAAAAGTCACAGAACCTGTCCATACCCCGAGAATAACGATTTCGCGGAAGCCAGTTCAAGGGCAGCAGCCTCAAAGCCTGATAGCAAGGCAAACCCGAAGCGAGGAAAAGCCCAAGTCTGTCTTCATACCCACCACCACCACTACTGGATCCGTCATGAGTCACCTACCAACGGGCCTAGACGGGGTGATGGAGCCAGAAATTGGCACATTCGGACTGCAAGCGCACGGCACGAAGGTGTATTCGAAGCCTTTCCTGCAGAGCACGAGGCTGAGCAGCTTGCCGAAGTAGGAACAGAGGCAGCTATGGAAGCCCAAGGACGGCGCCCCCCCTCAAAGACTAGCCATGAGCGCTACTTTATCCTCAGAAAGGGTAGTGACGGCAAAGAAGATAATGAGACTTGACAGGCGATCACTGTCGCTATCACGACCGATGCCGCTGCCGACGCCAATGTATCAATCCCCAGCGGCAAGGTACCAATCTGCAAACCAAAAACGCCAGTATCGCAGCTCAGTGGAGGGGATGGCATTGGGGGCGGCTTCCATGGCGGTAACACGAGCTGGTATTGTCGACCATCGACGTAGTGGACTACCCGGGCAAATGAGACTGGAGGGACGACAGCAAAGACGAGAACACACCAATGCGATTCATCTTACAAGTGCGCGCAGTAATTCTGGGCATGCTGTGCAAGAGGCATATGCAAGGTCAGGCCATCATCATCCCCAGCAAAGAAAAGGGCAAAGACCGGCAGCGGGTCCGAAAATGCAAGGCAAATCTCAACTCACGAGCATGGAACAGGGTCGAAGCCAGAGCAACACCCAAAGCCATATGCACGTACAAAAGCGAAAGCAACAGCAACAGATCCGAAATGACTCCGGAACCGGAGCTGCGGCAAACCAGATCCGACGAAAGCCGGTTGGAACGTCAAAGCCCAGTGAGAACAGCCGTGGAGGTAGCAGAAAGAGCAGCAACGGAAGCGAGGCGCTGCTCGAGGTGATCAAGAACGCGGGGGTGCTATCATTTGCGATCATGACGCGGTACTACTCTCATGTACAGCCTGTGTTCGACAGCAGATCCAAGCTACGAGCACGTTTTCGGGCGGGCCGGCTGACACTACCCGATGGCTTTCTGATTATGCTCGCAGGCGGGTTTGTGGTGACGTTGGTGCTTGTCGGCGTGGTGGCATTTCGAGTCCTTGTGGCGTTTGGCGTGGTATTCCAGTTTACGGCAGGGATGATCAGCATGATCCTTGGGTTGTGAGTGTATTGCTAGCTGATACTAACAGAATTGTTATCGAGATATATTGTATCTTATGTTATTACCACTACTCTGTGCATGCCGAGTGCTCGTAAAAAGTATGACGACACACCGTTATTCGGCAGGCATAACTCACGAGGCTGTACGTCGCCACACCCCGAGAGAGGGCCAAGCCAAGCTCACTACGTGTGTGTTTAAGATGTGTAATACGGGGTGCGGAGCTGTATGATGGTGCGGCTGTCGGAAAGAAAGGAAAACGTGGAGAGTGTCTGCACAGACCAAGGTACAGAGAGTACAGAGACGCCGAGAGTAGCGTAGGATGCTGGAGAGCTCTCTCCGTCTTTCGGAGTTGCAGCACAGCCCGCGACTCTTAGATCTGGGGACGACCAAGGAGTCACTGGAAGCAATCAATCAGCGAGCAATACAGACACGAGTATGACTCTTCAGAAAACGGGGCAGGTTGACGTGTTGCTTTGCAGTCACTTGTTCGAGTCTTCGTGCCGCTCTACTCTCTGGCGTGCGAGAGCTCTCATGCTGTCGGCTAGCCATGGTCGAATGATGTATCTACGATAATAAATACCGACCTTGACAGCTTGTGGGGGTGATACGAGCCTCGGCCTTTTTCATTTCTTCTGCATTGTGTTCTCGATCGCAGTCTTTGGGCCTGGATCTGAGAAAAGGGTAAGCATGCATGTCATGTCCTGCCCATCTTGCTGTCTATCATTTATCATGAAGCTTGAGCCGATATCGCAGTGGGGAGGGATTTCAGGTCAGAGGGGCACCTACGGGGTAGCGGCGGTTCACGTCTGTTCTTTTTATTGTCGTTGTTGCTTGTGTTCTGGCCGTTCCTTGATTCCTCCGAGACGGACGGAGCACCCGTAGCATAAGCAATACAGATTGCAGCAGCCAATGGCGCATTTGCGGTTTATCAGACATCACAAGCCAGCAGCGGGTGAGGGTGTAGGCCAAACGGCACACGATGGGTGGGCATATGGGCAAGACAAGATGCAAGGCGAACGGCAAGACGGGCCTCTCAGCGTGAACATGGGCACAGCTTGCTCCGTAGGTAGTGGGCAGCCCGGGCTCGTTCTGTTGGGGTGATCCCGTCATACTCGCCGATGATGATCTGATGACCTGCTATCTCGGGAAGCTCCCATCTACGAAGGAGAGTATCTGGGGTTGCGACAGAGCTCGAGCGCCAAGACAGCTTTATCTTGTGCCTATCTCTGAGCTATTTTCCATTGTGCTCGGGAGCTATGCAATTGTGGTCTGGGAAGTTTGTACTCGTATGTATCTTACTCAATCTCCCGCTCGCAGTCACCAGTGTCGACCACGTTTCCGTTACTTAAGCAGCCGTGGGGAGGGAAGGAGCAGGTCTGCCGATATCGCCGGCGTGGGATACTGAGAGGTAAATACGGGGCCAGAAGGGAAAAAGCTTCGCATTGCCGCTCGACGCAGACAAGCTCCGTACGCTGTACTACTTTGTATCTTAACTTTGTACTTTGTACGTCGTTGTCCGTGTCCACCAAATCTTGTGTACCTCTGGTATCTCATGTGCATTATGCATCCCATGTCAGTGCAAGTACGTATGTATTTTAAGATACATCGTCGCCGCCGTGGTATGTAACTCTAGGGTGTTATCTGCTAGCTCAAGGATCGACGTGCAGCCCATCACCGCCAGTTGCTGTTATCTCTTATCCCCTTCCATGGCGCCGTGCTGCTTCTGCATGTGCGACGTGCGATAGTACATGTGGCTTCCAAGTTGCCTCGTTGTCCTTGTCTTTTGCAGGACAGACTGCCGAATCTCTCGCCTTAACATCTCGGCTATTTGCTCTGTTGTCATTTGTTGGTTGCGTTGACTCGTCTCTCTCGGGTCCATCCGCGGCGAGTAACCACTATTATGATGTTGGAATAGAAAATAATAGATTGAAGATGAAAATAGCAAGGCAGTATCACAACGACACAAAACAAGCTTTGAGACTTCACTGGTGTCAGTCATGAAACCACAAACCCGCTCAAGCTCTTAAATACTGTAAATTAAATCTAGCAAAATGTACTCCGTATGCATGCGCTCATGGATATTCATGTAGGGCCTCGGTGATATTTGTCTATTTTCGTTTGCATTTTCGGCACACATAGACCCACTTTAAGTTTGACACGCCAACGATGTCAATGGGGTGCTCCCCTCTTCTTGACCACTCTTTTATCTGCGTAGGCAAAAGCACAAGAGAACAGGTATGGCTACTTTCGACCGTCCGGCCAGACCGAATGCCGCCACTGTGTGGTGGTGCAGACATCGCAAAACCGCAAAACCGCAAAACCGCAAGATCGCAAGACGAGATGGTCACGTGTGCAACTCTCATGCCTGTACCCGATGGCTTTGCAGTTGTACGATGGATGCGCCTGCCCTGATTACGTCACTCGACCCTGGCCCAGCGCGTGTCATGGCTCGCCAACACAGGTCTATTGGGGGTTGGCAGACAGCTTGACCCAGGCCGCTGCGAGCCCGTTGCAAGACCGAGACCGGAATCCGCGCAGGAACAGATCTGATGCACACCACGTTGGCTAGATAGATGATGCGGAAGAGCCTGCTTGTGCACAGGGTTGCGCCGTCCCCCCATGGCGCGACACGCAGTAGCAATCACGAGCGGCGCGAGCTGTCTACGCCCTCCGTACTAGCTCGGCGGATTCCGCATCCAGTAAGATATGATAGTACTCTCTGCACAGTAAACAGTCGATGGTATGCGCTGCTGAGGCCGACCCACGCCGATGAAAAGGGAAGGCCGATACATGGCCCAGAGGCCCTAAAACGGCGCCGACCAATCTGCGTCTGCCAATTCTCAATCAGCCATCCCCGCGTTTCTTTCTGCTTCGCCAGACGAATGAATTAATTGGGAAAATAAATAGAAAAACGTAAATAAAAGCGATAAAAGGAAAAAGAACGAACCGCGATCAGGAAACAAGAGGAAAATTAGTCCAAAAATGGGCCACGGTTCCGCGCACCGGACCAGGCGTGGAGCCCCTCCGATCATCGGCCGCAGCTGTGCCTTTGACTCGTGCTGTTTTTCGGTTTGGCTGCTTGCATCTTGCTCTGCTTTTGGAGACTTGTTGGAGACCCGTTGCGACGGGCGGCGAACCAGAAGTGCCAGAAGCAGCAGCGGACAGGAATAAGGAGATTTCCTGGCGCAATAAGTGGTCTCGCGCGCAGGCGCCCCCGTATCGTGTGAGCGTCTGTCTCTCACGAGGTATCTTGTATCTTGTAGTCACAACCTAAGCAGTAGCTAGAGCAGCCCGGAGGCAAATTTGCGCCTTCTGACTCTTGCATCGAGTCGGCTCGTCCTCTCGTCTTCTGAGCCTGCTGGATGCCATCGGCCAGGGACCAATGCCAGTCGATGCCTTCATCGCCCCCGTCGTAGCCAGCAGAGCCGCCGCCCTCCTGCCGTCCGAGCATCAGCAGAACAAGTGCAAGTAAACCGTGAAACAAAAGGAGCCAATGGGGTCTGTCTTAAAGCACATCGCGCAACAGCCGATTCCGTAGTTATCCCGCAGCCGTCTCTCTTCCTCTCGCGCTCCCTCTTGCTGCTGCTGCTGCCTCTATCGCTATTGCTCTTGACCTTACTTACTCTCATCCTTTGGTCCTTTCGTTGAATCGCTAGCTAGCCCCGGCATGCACTGTTTCTCGCCCTTCGTTCCCCTGGCTTCCGCCTAGTTCCCTCTGTACTATTTCTTTTTCCTGCGCCTATTTTCGCATTTAAATTTGCCTTTTCTTTTATTCTTCTTTTCTCCAGAGATACCTCTTATAAGACACTCCGGTCGGGCTCTTCTTTCCCTTTTTGCCACGGCTTCGTCCTTTCCCCTCTTAAAGCTTCTCCCCGTCCCTTTTCTCGTTTGACTTGCTTGATCCTTTTGGTTTTTCTTCTGGCCCTGTCACCCTACATCACACACTCTCGAGCGGCACTCCCCTTCACTCTTACACCATCACACCCTCCCCTTCTCCCTCTCCTCTCCTCACTCTCTACTCTATATACGCCCCCCCTCACATTCACAATGCCTGGAGCCGAGAGAGCACCACAAACCCTCTACGACAAGGTCCTGAGCGACCATATTGTCGATGAGAAGCTGGACGGCACCCTGCTGCTGTACATTGGTATGTTCTGACTCCCATTTGCCTGTTCACCTAATGCCCTGGCACACGCGAGGCACAGCCAACGATGTCGCCGCATGTCCTGACACCCACTAACATCATTGTGCATAGACCGGCATCTTGTCCACGAGGTCACTTCACCTGTGAGTCTACACACCAATAGGAGATCGGCAAATGAAAAGACGGAAGCAGCACGATAAGCAACGAAGCAGACACACAAAGAATGCGTGGCCGTCTGCTGGACAACGCCAGCTGCCAGTCGCCCGAGATAAGGCCGTCCTCTGACCGATGACGAGCGCATGCAAAGTGCCAATGTCGCGCAGCTGCATATCGTGCTGCATGCTGCATCCTTTTTGCAATCGTCCTACATCCAGCCACTAACGCCTTTTTTTGCACATTGTAGCAAGCTTTTGAAGGTCTGAAGAATGCAGGCCGCAAGGTCCGGAGACCGGACTGCACCCTTGCCACCACCGATCACGTAAGCCAGCCCTGCCAAATCAACTGGCCTATCGATCAATCAGATCGGTCAGATTTGTCCGATACATTCACGAATCACAGACTAACACCATCTTCTGCAGAACATCCCTACCTCTTCGCGGAAAACCCTGAAAGACATCGCCTCTTTCATCCAGGAGGACGACTCGCGCACCCAGTGTGTCACCCTCGAGGAGAATGTCCGCGACTTTGGCGTCACATACTTTGGCCTCGGCGACAAGCGCCAGGGTATCGTCCACGTTATCGGCCCTGAGCAGGGCTTCACCCTGCCCGGCACTACCGTCGTCTGTGGCGACAGCCACACCTCTACCCACGGCGCCTTCGGTGCCCTGGCTTTCGGTATCGGCACCAGTGAGGTCGAGCACGTGCTCGCCACCCAGTGCTTGATTACTAAGCGCAGCAAGAACATGCGTGTCCAGGTCGACGGCGAGCTGGCCCCCGGTGTTAGCTCCAAGGATGTCGTCCTGTACGTCATCGGCATGATTGGCACTGCCGGCGGCAACGGTGCCGTGATTGAGTTTTGCGGATCTGTCATCCGTAGCCTGAGCATGGAGGCCCGCATGTCCATCTGCAACATGTCCATCGAGGGTGGTGCCCGTGCCGGCATGGTCGCCCCCGATGAGATCACCTTTGAGTACCTCAAGGGCCGCCCCCTGGCCCCCCGCTACGGCTCCGACGAGTGGAACCGTGCCACCGCCTACTGGAAGAGCCTGCAGTCTGACCCGGATGCCAAGTACGACATTGACATCTTCATTGACGGCAAGGACATCATTCCTACCGTCACCTGGGGCACCAGCCCTGAGGATGTTGTTGCCATCAATGGCCTCGTCCCCGACCCGGAGACCTTTTCTACCGAGGCTAACAAGGCCACTGGCCGTCGCAAGCTCGAGTACATGGGCCTGACTGCCGGCACCCCCATGGAGGAGATCCCAATCGACAAGGTCTTTATCGGCTCTTGCACCAACTCGCGCATCGAGGATTTGCGCGCCGCTGCCTCCGTTGTCAAGGGCCGTAAGCTGGCCCCCAACGTTAAGCGTGCCCTGGTTGTCCCCGGCTCTGGTCTCGTCAAGACCCAGGCCGAGGAGGAGGGTTTGGACAAGATTTTCACCGCCGCCGGCTTCGAGTGGCGCGAGGCTGGTTGCAGTATGTGTCTGGGCATGAACCCCGACATCCTGTCCCCCCTGGAGCGTTGCGCTAGTACCAGCAACCGCAACTTTGAGGGTCGTCAGGGTGCCCAGGGTCGCACGCATCTGATGAGCCCCGTCATGGCTGCTGCCGCCGGCATCGTCGGCAAGCTGACCGATGTGCGGAAACTCACAGAGTACACTGCCAGCCCTCACATCGAGGCATTCCGTGCCCGTGCCGATCCCGAGGTCGCTGTCGGAAAGGCTCATGTCGATGAGCGTGTGATCGAGGATGACGCCGAGAAGGAGATCATCGCCGACCAGCCCGAGGACAACGCACCCCACACCAACACGTCCGTTGCTGGCCACGGTGCCACTGGTGGCCTGCCCACCTTTACTGTTCACCGCGGTATTGCTGCCGTCATGGACCGCACCAATGTCGACACTGATGCCATCATCCCCAAGCAGTTCCTCAAGACCATCAAGCGCACCGGTCTTGGCAAGGCCCTGTTCAACGACTGGCGCTACCTGTCCGATGGCTCTGAGAACCCCAACTTTGAGCTGAACCAGGAGCCCAACCGCAGCGCCAAGATCCTGGTCGTGACCGGCCCCAACTTTGGCTGTGGCTCGTCCCGTGAGCACGCCCCTTGGGCCTTGAACGACTTTGGTATCCGCAGCGTCATTGCACCGTCTTTTGCCGATATTTTTTTTAACAACTCGTTCAAGAACGGCATGCTGATGATCCCCATCAAGGACCAGGCGCACATCGAGGCTGTTGCCAAAGTGGCCCGTTCCGGCCGCGAGGTCGAGATTGACCTGCCGAACCAGCTGATCAAGGATGCCGATGGCAACACCATCTGCCCCTTTGACGTCGAGGAGTTCCGCAAGCACTGCCTGGTCAACGGTCTGGACGACATTGGCCTTACCATGCAGCTGGACGACAAGATCGCCGCGTTCGAGAAGAAAATGACTCGCGACACCCCTTGGCTGGACGGCAAGGACTACCTGAAGCGCGGCCGCAACGGCCAGCTGCTGGCCAAGCCTATCCCCGTGCCAAAAACGAACCGGGGTGAGGCCCTGAAGGAGCCTCTGGAGTGGTAGATTACGTCTTATCTCCCGTCTGTCCTGTTTCTTCTTTTTTCTCATATTTTCTCCATATTATCGATACTCTGCGCCAGCCTCGACAGCATTTTACCTATTCAAAACGCCAGTCTGCGATCCTCTTGCATATCTGCATGCTTTATTTGTTTCACCTATTTTTTCATGATCTGCATCCGTCTTGATGTTTTTCATGTGTCTAGGTGTTTCTCTCTGTTGCATACGCTTTTTCTCTCTCCTTCCGTCTGAAGAAGAAAGCGCTGCAAAAAAGGGCCTGTTTCTACGGTGTTCAAAAAGAAAAAGAGGATGTTGCTGGGGAGGAGAAGACAGAGAGCAAGAGAGAAGAAGAGAGGGAACAAGCAATACCGAAAGTGTTTCCTTTTGTTGGTTCCCTTGATCTCTCGCAATCTTCCTCTGGAGTCTCCCTCCTCGGCATACTCTTCTATGGTCAAGGGGTTTCTGATTTACCATCTATCTACGTTTTCCAATACCAAACGAATACCTAATCACGATACACAAAACCATATGCCTCGGTGACGTCATTGCCATTGTAGATAATTCTTTTTGTAGGGGTATCATAAACTAGCAAGCACAGTGGGAGTCCTTAGTCCCACCAGAAGCTCACACTGAAGCTCACGCTTAGCCCGCGCACATAGTGCCACCAGCCCCGCGGAATATACAGTGTGTCGCCCGGCTCCAGAATGCAGTCCCTATAGGCCAGGGCGAGGAACCGTTCTCGGTCCGTTGTGCTTGTATGCCCATCACCGCCAGCCTCCTCAGATCCAGTGTCCCACCCCTCCATAACTCCCACATCGACCGCGCTCGTGTTGCCCATCTCGACACCGCCCTCACGCCCTCGCGGCCGCAGGCCTGCCGACTGCTCTGGGCTGTACAGCCGCACGTACTTGCGACCCACGACCTGGGCCAGCAGGTTGTGATGCGGGTCTGTATGCAGTGGCGTGATCGTGCCCGCGGGTCCCAGCCAGGCGTTCAGCATGGGTTCTTGGCCCTCGGCCTCATCATCGGCGTCGGCGTCGGCGTCATTTGTCACGGAGTAGCAAGCATCCGGAATGCAGATGTCGTCTCGCAGTTTGGGAATCTGAGTGAACAACGAGTGCTGGGCAAGGTACATTGTACTGTTCGTTGTCTGCGGCGCGTGACTACCGGCCTGAAGGGCCTGTAAAACGCTCTCAAACTTGACAATTTCCTGTCGCCAGCTCGCGTCGACATAGCTGCGCCCAACCTCGACTGGTACGAGCCTCTGCCCTCCGAGCGTACGCCACCGTAGATAGTCGGGCGATCCCCACGGCCTCGAGTCTGCACGCCGAGCCGGCCAGTTATCGATCAGCCCTGTCATAACTAGAGGCTGTGGCCCCTTCTGCGAATTATCGTGCCGGGCCCGGTCTAGGTACGCCTGAAATCCTTCGAGGCCTAGAGGCCCCGATCGGAGCACAGGGTGACGGACAGGAGGGGCAAAATGTGAAGCTGCAGTGCCTTCATCGTTGAACATGGGCCCAGAAGAAGAAAAGCCGCAGCTCAGGCTGCTCATCAGCCTTGGACGTTTTGCCGGGTTTCGGTAATCGTCAGTGCGCCTTGTGTCCATCTTCGAGTCTAGTATGCTGTGCAGGAGCTCTAGAGCGGCATGTATCCACGGGCCACCTCGGCTTGGTGGCCCGGCACCGCCTGCAAGAATCAATGCCATGTCGAGCGGCTGTACCAGACTGTCGATAACGCCATCTAAAGCAGGGCTCTCTGTTTCACTGTACGCCAGCGCAAACTTGAGAATGCTGGCATCAGTGTAGAGTTGGCGCCAGCAGACGGGTACTTGGCTGGGAACGTGCGCGTAGAAACGGGCATGCGCAAGCTCAATGAGGTCATCTAGCCGGCGGGCTGTCAAAGCAGCCGAGCCTGGTGATGGTGTAGTAGCTGTAGGTGGAGAGGACAGTATTCTCAAGACCGAAACAGCCTGCCGGCCGAGCAGGCTGGTGATGGGCGCGCCGCATCCGTGGAGAGAAGTAGAAGTAGCCGTGATGCTAACAGCACTGATAGCGGCATCGGATTTCTTAATATCGCCGTCTCGGCTGCGGCAGTCGACAAGTATGCCTTCTGCCGCATCGAGACAGTGGTCTACCAGGGCCGTGTTGAGTGCTGTAATGCTCATACCCGGCAATGGTCGTGGAAGAGAAACGGTGTTTGAGGATATGGGATCTGTCGGCACTAGAACTGGTGTATTTCCAAGCGGGGCTACTATTGGTCTAAATTCACCATGTTAGTTAGTGCACACAGACCAGCAAAGTTAAAGTATAAGTTGCAGTGCAAATAATAACCATACTTTATACAAAGGGGATCATTAAAACAGATTATACTCAAAAATACAAGCAAAATATAATCAGCTGTGATACATAGAACCAGACATGGGATCTATTTACACAACACCCAACATCATCTTCAAATCGACGGGCAGTCGTACTTAAATACATTACAAAGCCAACAAGTGCAAATTCAACAGCGACAATTGCTCAGGTACTGGACTAGAAGAGATTTGAAACAGATAACAAGTTTGCAGTCGTTAAAGAGAATTATAAAGGCATCGAGGGCAAGTAATACTTGAGCAACAATTGGTTCGGAAAATGGCTCTTTCGTCTTCATTAGGCTTTGGTTGGGATGCGAGTGACCTTGGTGAAGAGGTCGGACTGGATGAAGATGCCTGCATTGATTGAGTGCCACGGCTTGTTGGGGTTGACAATGGAGAAGTCGTAACGGCGGAGAAGCTGCTGGTTAGTAAAACTGTCAACAAGGCAGAGTATTCAAGTGAAAGACTTACTTCAACAAACACCTTGTTCAGCTCCAGGAGAGCGACTTCCTTGCCCAGGCACTGCCACTTTCCGTACTTGAAGATGAGATTCCAGGTGCTGGTCATGCGCTTAAGACGCTCGCTTTCGGGATCCTCTGCTAGCTCGGCCTCAGCCTCGAGCCAGCGTTCAGGGCGGAACACATCCGCATCGGAACCAAATACAGACGACAAGCTCTGCACGCCAAACTCGGAGCAGCCGATCTCGGTTCCAGCAGGCACAGAGTAGCCACAAATGACATCACCACCTTCAGGAACGACAACATCCATTGTGCCGGCAACCGGCGGGTTGATGCGGAGACCCTCCCGAATAACAGCCTGGAGGTATGGGAGTGCGCGAGCCTCAGCGTCTGCCACAACTCCAGGTGAGATGCGGCCTTCGGCATCTGCAGTGCGCACTTCGTTTGCTAGGCGTTGGTAGGCTGCTGGGGACGACATGAGGTAGAGCATGGTAGTGCGAATAGCTGTAGCTGTGGTGTCGGATCCAGCAATGATTTGCAGCAGAGTTTCGCCCTCGGCTTCTTCACGCGTGAGGCCGTGAGCAAGGAACGAACCGAGCATGTCCCGGCGATGGGGCTTGTCTGAAGAGATGCGGTCGCCAACAACCTGTCTTGCTACTCTGTGCTTGGTTAGCGAACGTAGCACAGCTAGAAAGATAACGAGACCCGTGCCTTAGTACACTTACGAGATAAACTTTCCGAAGCCGACACGGTCGTGCTCCGAGGGCATCAGGCGACGGAAAAGAGGCGACTGGAGAACAAGAGCAAGGCTAGGGAAGATGGACAGGAACATCATAACAGGCATGCTATCCTCTGTGATCTTGATGTATTCGTACAAGTCGGTGTCCTGCTCAGTGTAGCCGAAACGCTTGCTAAAGGCAAGGGCCGTAATGACGTCGAGCGTGAGGTACTGAACCTTGCGGGCCAGATCCACGGGCCGGTAGTCATTCTCAGTAGAAATATACTTGCGCTCGATCAGGTCACAGAAAATAAGAATTTCCTTATCCATGGCGGCCTCAAGGCTCTCGTTGTCTTTGCCAGCGTACTATATGGTTAATGATTTGATTGGGCAGAAACCATTCCGGAATATGCGACTTACACCCGGGGCCATCTTTGCACGTAGCTCGGCATGGAGAGTGTCGTTGCGCATGGAAATCAGATTATCACGCGCAGGGTTGAAGCGTACAGCTTCGTAGAAGGGGCCCTTCTTGTAAGGAGAGCGAACTGCCCACAGAGTGCGAAGAACATCTGGATCATTTGTGACAAGCTGGTTAGGGCCAATCCTCACAAGAGAACCTAAATCGTGGCGTGTCAGTCAACTCGGAACTTGATAGTTGACGGTGTCTCGAGTCAAACAGTGGTGATTGGATGCCGCTCTCAGTCTTACCGTATTTCTTGCACGCAGTCTTTGTTGCAAGATGCATGTGTCCACCCAAGGTGTTACGCAGCATCCACCATTTACTGAACCCAACACCTGGTGGACCCGGGATGTGCCTCAGTCGATGCCACGATGCAATTGTCGATGCTGTTTTGTAGGCGACGATGACCAAGCCTAGTCCCAGGACCACGGATGCCCAAATGGACCCCGTGGGCCAGACCAACAGGCTGTCCAGGATCATGTCTTGATGACCAGGGCTAATGTGAAGATGCGAAGATGTGAAGATGTGAAGCTGCGTGCACGGCGTGGCACGAGAGCGTGGACGGTGAAAAAAGAAAAAAAGTTGAAGGAACACAAAAAGCAAGTAAGGCGTATGTATGTTGGAGTATGCTGGGGTGCGGGTGATTCGGTCTGGTGCTGCCGCTCGATTGTTTGAAAGCTTTGAAATAGCGATTCAAAATGAAGAGGGGAGAGGAGGAGAACAGGCTGCTTTAAAGAGTTACCGACAGAATGGGTTGAGAAAACGGGAGTAACCAGAAGTAGAATCCCAGAGACAGCCAGACGGAGACGGAGAAACAGAGATAGGGAGATGGGGAGACGAAGAGGTGGGAGAGACAGTGACGGGACAGGGCTCTCTTAGAGACAGAGTTGCAAGTTGCCAGAATGATGGAAGAGTGTCTCGAATAGGCATATGCCGTAAATGGTGCTCCGTATGTATCGCTCCGCAGTTTTCAGTCCATGCTACCTCGTCTCGCTCGTGTGTCCGTTCATCGAGCTCCCACGCAATTTCTCTGGTTCAGCGTCTCATTTTGGCTAGATGGTGCCACAGAAAGGCATGTTCCGACTGCATGTATTCCATGTACTTACATGTGTCGGGTGGGCGCAAAGAACATGCGAACCCTCCACTGGCCCTAGGCCCTGTCAACGGGCGGTTGATTATGTCCGCCGAGGACTTTTGAACACGAACGACAGCGCTTCTCCTCCACCTGCAAAAAGCCACCTTGTGTGTGCACGCACTGAGGGCACGGAACAGTCAGATTCCGAAGTACACATTGTCGAATGTGATATCGTAGCAGCCGTGATAGGCAGTGTGGTGGAGTGACCGGTAAGGTGGCAACCACTCAACAACCTGTACTCCGTAGTTCCTACTCCGTATGACGGGACGGGCTACTCTGCACAAGCTGAAATGCAAGGTCTTTCTCGGTGTGAAATAATATCACAAATGGAATAACTGCCTTTGTGTCAAATATAGTAGTCGACATTCAGCACATTGATAGAAGCTGTTGAAACAATAAAGGTTGGGGTCCAACACACATTACACCCGCCTACCCGTCGAAGCACCCGGCCGCTAATGTGTGTTGGTGTTCTTATCAAACTCAGTTCTTATCAAACTCAGCTGTTCTGAGCAAAGTGGAACAGGAACAGGCCGACACAGACATTTGGAGCACTTAAATCCCACGGGGATGGTTGACTGGACGCTGTTTTAGGCGAGTGGCATGCCAGATAAGAGGTAGCGACATATTATGATGCAAATGGATTCGGTTCGAGGATCAAAGTTGATGCTGAACTGGTCGCAGCTCAACCAGACTTGGAGATTAGGCTGGCCAACCAGCCAAGGAACGATTGGACCACCAGCACGAGAATATTGACAATCTATGCTCGTATTGGCCAGAGCAACAATAGGAACGAGCCGCTTCTGCCGCTCGTCAGTGTCCCATTCTCCACTGGATAGCCATGCAATGGTAATGGAACACACCACACGGACCCTTGTCCGATGGGAATGTGTGAAATACCATCAGGTCCGTCTGATCAACGGGTTCTGGTCACGGAGTATGCCCGAGTGCCCGAACTTGATGCTGGCATGTGTTGGTCCTACCAGGCTAGGGTAAGTGGCCGTTGAAAGAAGAGAAGAAAAGGGGAAATGAAACGGGGACTAGGGAGCAGCCGTGGTTTCTCCAGATGGTCTCGTCGCCGGAGTGTTTCTCGTTTCTTGTTTAGCGTCTGCCTTTTTGTTTCTTGCGTTCTCTTGTCTTGCTTGCCTTCTTTCCTGTTTTCTTTCTTGCTTTCTTGTTAGTTTTCTGCACTTGATTTATGTCTTGCTTTTTTACTTGCTTTCTTTCTCACTTTCCTTCTCACTCTCGGCACAAACGTGGGTGCATACCCATGTCTTTGCACAGCCTGTGTCCATTGACTCCGTAGCCATGCCAATGACAGCCGTTTACTGGCAAGCCCTTGCTGCTTGTGTACCCAATGGGGTCCTCTTCCGCGCTTTTGTGAGGGTCTCTCACACAAAGACGAGAAGTGTGGAAAGTGCCTCGTGCATGTGAAGTGCATTATTACTGCAGTCTGCAAGCCTGTGCCCCGCTCATGGTTGTGATGTATCTCATTCAGGTCGGCGAAGAGAAGTCGGCAAAAGGCAATGTCTGGCCACCCACTTCCATTTTCCTTGAGTCGACGGCTGATCGTCCCCAGCCCGTATTACCGCTCCTGTTGTCGGCGAAGTGTGCTTGCGTCTCATGTGAATGGGGGTCAACCTGTGCGAGCGCAGCTCCAGCTGTTGCACAGCGCAAGACAGCATCAATGAGTTTACTCTCTGCCGCTTCGTCTTGTCTGCACTTTTTTCGAGCTCGTTTGTGATGCGCACAAACCAAGCGGTGAGATGGTGCTCAGACGATCATTCTGGACTGGTCGTCCGTGTCGTATTTGTCCAAGTAGGATCGCCTCTTGTCGCTGCTCTGTTGCCCTCCGTCTGGACAGGGCTTTCGGCAGGGATGCTCGTGATGCGATGGTGTCATAAACCGGGGAACAACACGAGCAAGACGACCGGGGACATACACCGTAAGTACTGCAGATGCTTTATTGCTTGCAATCACAAAGTGTAACAAAAACAAAGGATGAAGCTGAAGGGAGCCGGGTTTACTGGATGAAAAAAGGAGACGGTGGGACAGGTGAGAAAGATGGAAAGATGCATTGTGCTTGCCTGTTGAGGCTCCCGTTCGCTCTTTCCTCAATTACTATGAATGCAGATACGTTCTTTCCGTAGATGTTTTGTTTACTGATCGCTCTTTCCACATTGATGCGGTCGTGCTGTTTGTCCTGGTCCAATACAACTGCGACCTCAGCAGCACAGCTTTTCGTCCTGATCTTGATATGCTTCATTTTTAAGGAGGGTTATTTCTGTATGCTAAGATACATAATCAATACCCTCACCCCCAGCTCGCTAAAATTCCGCTTCTAGAAAAGAGTGCACGGCACAACATCGCCGACCTCGTAAATCAGCAGGCACGTCGGGTTACTTCCTTTTTTTTTTGCTCCTTCTTCATTCGCTCCTTCCTCGTCACTTTCTCTCACATCATGCTCTTTCCCTTTCATTTCACACTATTCTGCCCCCCCCTTCCAATACACGTATCTAGTCCCTGCGCCTGTCATTGGCTCTTTCCCCCTATTCGTGGGTACAGGATTGCTCTTTCCTCCAACGTACATGCATCGGCCAAGTCACATGCAGTAATAGTCCAACGTCCTGTTTGCTTTTTCCTCCTCACCCCTCCACTCTCCTCTCTCTCTTCGTGCATGCCCCCTCCTCTCACACGTCCTCACACTCAATCACCGCACCCTTTATCTTCGGATATTCGACTTTTATTCAAACCTGCTCTCGTCAAGCAGACATATCCCTGCCTCTCTGTCATCCGGTTGACGTGGCCTTCTGGCTGCATGTGATTCGCACCACGCAGAACAGCTGCCGCCGCCTCAACTCCGGGACCGAAACGTCAAGCTATCACATTTGTTGTCTTGCTTTTTAATGACTGGTTTCTCTTCTCTTAATGGCCGCTGCACTCGCTATCTTCTACTGCTCATACAGTTCTTTCTACCATTGTTGCTTGTAGCTAGTCCGTGTGTGCCGCAACACCCCCTTGCGTTGTTGGCTTGATATCGTGCTATCGACAAAATATTCAAAAGATCGCCTTCTATCTTTACTATTTGAAAGATCGCCTTCTATCTTCCTATTTGTTCAACTCTCTTGCACCGCGTCTCGGCATTCTGCCGTCCTACCTATAGATCTGTGGCCAGCCGCTCATCTGCGTTTATTATCTGCATATGGTGCTGTTGCATTCACCTATGTACCTCGACTCCACTAGGATTCTATTTCTTTTTTTTGCTCGTTTTATACATTTTCATTGCATCTTGTCTTTCCCCCTCCTATCTCTCTATATTGCCTCGTGGTTTCATATTTTCTCTTGTTCACCCTCCGGGATGTAACCGTGTGGTTTATGGATATATCAACAAGGGGAAATACAATATATCAGAGAGCAAGAGAGTCGCTTTTCAGTGTACGGACAGTTCACCGGTTGAACTGCACCCTTCGACAACGGCGCCAAGGAAAGCTCCTCTCGGCCCAAAGCCTGCATCAACAGCGCGAAGAGCGGCAACAAGGCGAGGCCATCAGAGACACGAAACAAAATAAAACAAAATCAAGACAAGGAAGATCAAGGAAGACCAAGAAATCAAAACGAGGACACCTTGACGACCACCCTCTACGTTCCGGTCCAGCCCTCAATCCATCTCGGCAACTTTTCACAGCCTATCGCTTCCATGCACCTTCGCTGTTGGTGCTGCTTGAGATATCTCGAGATTTTTCAGTAATTTTACACATTTGTGTTTTCACCTTTCTTGTGCCGTTTACCCTGTTCTCCTTGCTCTCGTACCCCCGTCTACGCCCTATCCCCACGCCAGATCTATGAGATACTCGACCCCTTCCTCTTTTCTGTCCTTGTCGTTGGTTAAGCCATTTGTGCTCCTGCTGCCGTCCGTCTGTGTAGCTGCTGGTCACACCCCAGCTCAGCCAACCACTGCTCCTCGTTTATTTTCAGAACGCACAGCTCGGACATCACATCTTTTACTCTCGCGTCTCCTGCACGTCTGATATTGCTTGTTCCTGGACCGGAGGCGCCTCTTGCTTTTGTCTTTTGCAGGGGAGCACAGCCGATTATATAAGAACGCCAATGCCCACGTTCGAAACATTACCTTTCTCTTCCTTTCCCCCCCTTCTTCTATTACAACAGAATATTCTTACGCAAAGCCAGTGGGTTCATAAAAACGCACCAACGCTTCCCAACTCTATCCTAATCCCATCTCCTATTGAGTATCTGGGATTTCGGGTCGCAGAACAACCTACGGATAATATCCTTGATTGGAAGCGTCCAACCAAGGCATAGCAGCCGCTGCTGCTCTGATATCACACTGCTGGTAGTCTGTTGTTGCTCTGTTGTCCCTTATAGTATTTTTTCTATTTGTTTACACCCATACTCTTGATACCCAAGCCTTTTCTTGCATTCTTTTTTGCGGCTTCTTTTCTATTCGCATATATTTTGCTTGCAACAGTATCTCGCAAGCATGACAGAGCACGACATGGATTTCGGCGACGACTTCGTCCTCGAGGCCGACAGTGATGTTAGTGTAACACCCGGAGAAGAGCTGGAGTCAGAACATACAAGGCGATATCGACCACATCCTGCTTACAGAAACTAACCGCTATGACACAGATCTCGGGTGACGCCAGCGATGTTGACTCGGCTCTGGGTGATGTACATATATCCTCGAGCAGACCGCTTGACTCTACGCTACCTACCTTGATCACATAACTTACGTGACGCACAGGGCATGTCGGTATTCTCGTCTACTGCCTCTCTCCGGTCTAGCCTCCTCAACCACCGGGACGAGAACGGCCGCAAGTACCACGCTTTCAAGGACGGCAAATATCTGCTGCCTACTGACGATGCAAGTCCCCGTCTCTCTGCCCAACCTTCTGCAAATGGCTGTTAGTGTCTTTTGATAGTATCAACTAACATATCTCAACCTACAGCAAGAGCTCGAGCGCCAAGGTTAGATACGCTCACCATTACATGTCTACCCAGGCCTCTATGTGCGTTTGTTATTAACACAGTCAACAGAGTACCAGTATGCTTTGTGCCTCTACACTTTCGGCACTCTCTCCCTTGCTCCTTTGCAAAATGCCCAACGCATCCTCGATGTAGGCTGTGGCCCTGGTAGGTCTTAATATAGAACCAAATCAGCCCTTTTTTATGGATTTGCTAACAATGACTCTCGTATAGGACACTGGGTCATTGACTATGGTAAGATTCTTTGGTCCTTTGATAGATTAGTCATGTTGCACTGACGGTATTATTAACACTGTCCAATTAGCCGACTACCACCCTGAGGCTCACGTATGTATATGAGTCCGCTTATACTATCGCCAAACATCTTCTAACTATGATCAGGTTGTTGGAGTTGACCTATCCCCGGTCCAGAGATAGTGAGTTTGTCTGATATCCATGTGTGGATGACTTTGCATCATTGGTCCTAATTATATAGCGCTCCTTCCAACGTAACCTTCGAGATTGATGACTTGGAGGAACCATGGACCTTCAGCTACAAGTTCGACTACATCCACGTCATGATGATGACTGGTGCATTCAGGGACTGGCCTGCCTTCCACAGACAGGCCTTCCAGTAGGTTCACTCTGTCTCATGTTGTCTGAGACATGTACTCTCGCTCTAACATCGCTACAGATTCCTCAACCCGGGAGGATGGCTGGAGATCCAAGACATTGACTTTCCTCTTCGGTGTGCCGACGGCTCCCTGCCCGCCGACAGTGCCCTCCAGAGATGGAATGACATTATGATGGAGTCCAGTGAGAGGTCCACTTTCCTCCTGAACACCTGCGGCAAGGCTGCCGACTTCATGAGAGCGGCTGGCTTCGTGGACATTGTCCGTGTTCCCTACAAGTGGCCCATCGGACGATGGCCAAGAAACGAGAAGATGAAGGAGCTCGGCGGCATGGTCCGTGAGAATTTTGTCGGCGGCGTGGAGACCATGAGCCTGGCTCTGTTCACCCGATTCCTTGGCTGGAAGCTCGAAGACGTGCAGGAGTTCACGGAGCAAGTCCGCAACGACATGTGCAACCCGACCTACCACACGTACTTCGATATGTACGTCACCTACGGCCGCAAGCCGTAATGGAAGGCAGTGCTACTAGTGAAGGACGCCCGTCTCCTGCATCAGAGTAGCCTTGCGGTGTGTGTTGGATTTACATTAGTGCATTTATGTAGTTGACGTTTTGTTTATTGAAAAAAAAATGGTTATAATCATATCTTTGACTAGATGTATGAGACCTTGTCTATAATTCTCTTGGTACTAGAACTAGAAACATGTCTTGCATCACAGCAGTATGATTTCCTTGAGAAGAAATTTGAGAAGAAACAAGGCTCTGTCGAGAATGTGACTGTTAAACTCTCGTCCATGAGGCCATTGGTGATCTGGTTATAAATGCTATGGCCAGCAGAGTCTCTGATAGCCCCATACGAGCGATGGCTGGACGTGCGACGCCCATTACATCTTCTCCTTGCCGTATCTTGCGCGCCCGGGGCAGTGCTGCTGTTATCACTGAAGTGCAATTTTTAGGCAGTGACTGGGAGACGCTGTCCAATCGCATGTGATGTGAGGTGCACTCCTGCACACCACCTCACCTGCCCACACCGCTCGCCTTGGTTGGCCGTGAGCACCGGCCATCAGCATGGCGCGTGTTGCGCGTAGAAAATCACGAGTGGGCGTCCCCAATAAGTATGTATCCAAGAGGGCAGAAACATACAAACTGGATGCCGCCTTCTTGCTAGCCCTTTCATGTTGGCGTCAAAAGTGGTTTCTGTGCCCAGACAAAGTGGATGGGAATATATGCATGCACTTTCTTGTCGGATAGAGCTGCACGCACGCCGTCAAAGAGGGTGTCTATTTCTGGCTTTGTGAGCCCGACATCGGGGTCGTGGCCATTGAATGGCTTAGACTGCAGTGCCTCCAGCAGTTCAGTCAGGATCTCGCGGAACAGGAAGGCTTGCTGCATGCGGTTCTTCTCCTTGGGCCAGAGACCGACGGGCACGTGAAAGACCTTTCGCTGAATATTGTGAAAGCCAAGGCTCGCAAGCTGCGTAGGCAACTTCTCTGCCGCACTAAAGTCCCAGCCAAACTTGCGCTTTTGCACGTCGGCCAGCAGCTGATAGAAACGGTCAACGGCATAATCGTCGGGCAAGGAGCCATTTTGACAGCCAATGCGCGGCACAATCTCCTGCAACTCAACCCATCCGCCAGGGTTTAGATTACAACGGGGAGGTCAGCTACGGGGTTTGCAGAAGGAAATAGAAAATGATAGAACAGAATATAGCAGAACAGACGAAGAAGATGGAGAAGAAGAAAAAGGGGTGAGCTTACTTGAAAACGTTGACCAGAACTGAGGATAGATCCTTGAGAATGGCAACCATGAGCCTGAAGTGAGCAAAGTCATAGCCGCTGCCGTGAATCCACGCGTTCTCCTCGACGTCGTCAATAACAAACTCGACATTGCCCGGAACCCAGGAGGGCTGAATCGGCGACAGATCGAGGCCGATGACCTTGGCACTGGGGTAGCGGTCAGCGGCGTCTATGACCCAGTCGCCGAAGCCAGTGCCAATATCAATCATCTTCTGCGGCTGGTCGCCGATAGGAGCAAGATGTAGCTTGCCGCCCAGGATGTCGGTGAACAGGGCATTGCGGACGGTCTCGCGCTGGTACTCCTTGTCGTCGTTGGGCATGGGATACCGCCCGAGCTTGTAAGAGTGGTACCGCCTATACGTCAGGGCACAGCAACAAGAAGAGGAGGGGGGGGTGCCGAGTACCTTCCGTTCTCGTATACGTGCTCATACACACTATTTGTGAGGGACCCTACAAGAGACTCCTGGTCGAAAGTGGACGCATAGTCGGAGCCAATCGCAAAGCTACCAAGACTGAAAGAAGATGCACTGTCGTCTGACGCTGGCTCGATAAAGTCGGACGAGTCACGGAATGCGGCCATTTGCTTTTGTGACTTGGGAACTGTGCGACGGTACGTGCGTTGCTGGTTGTCGGATCAGGGAGGGATTTGATACTCGATACAGGATGAAAAGAACGGCGGGGAGGTGGAATTAAGAAGGGATAGGGCAGTGGAAAAGGTGGCTGCCAAGACTAGCACAATCGAAAAGTTGCTCTAAGCATAATATGTTATTATTCCTAGGGAATAGTGGAAAGGCAGGAGGGAGTGATGTGCAAGGCCATCCTGTAGTGGGCGGGTACGTCTGTTGGGAGCTACGATATATGCTGAGTTGACGATCGGAGGGGACAGGCGAACTATTTATGATAAAATAGGAAGGCGCGGGTTTACAACACAAGGGTTTACAACACAGGGTTTACAACTAACTAGTAAAGCTTTGTCAGCTAGCTGAGCTGACAACCATCGACATATATTACAATGCAGGTGTCGCTATATTGGTGTACAGCGGTCATAGAGTGAGTCTTCAAAATAAGGAAGACGGGGAAGCAGAAGAAACATTTTCAAGCGTGAGGTATTATGGTACCGAGTTCGTCTGATACGGCGGGTCCTTGTCGATCTTGTCCCATTTTCTATTCTTCTTTTTTCTTTATTTTTTTTCTCTTTCTTCTCTTTTCTTTTCTTTTTCACTGTTTTTTACATTGATTGCTTTTATCTTGTTCTGGTTTGTTTATTTGGCTTTTATTTATTTATTTGCTTACTTACTTTTTCTTTTCATTACTCTCTCGTGTCTTCTTCACGACCGATTGTGCGATCGCCTGCGTTGCAAAATATGCAAGCCATACAGTGCTACCACCCCGATACCGTTGGACATACGACGTGCATAACTAGCCACCTCTGAATGCTACTCTGCACAAACACATGCAATATCACTAATGTTATCTCCGTAGGACCAATAGGCTGCTCCATGTATTATTGGCTAGATAATCAAGTATATGGATAATCATAACAACGCCAGCCAGTATGCTCTACACGATACGCCGCGTCAAATCTAGACATCTATGAGAATACAAAGATCACGCCCATCCGGTCAACCGAAATCGTCGCCATGTACGGACTCTCCAACAAGGCCGCATCCAAGATCGCGTCCAAGTGGCTGCGCAACAGCTGCTGCTGCTGCATTGCAATCACCGTTGACCTCGACGGCCGGGGCGTGCTGCTCCCGCTTGCACTCGCTGCGGCCGGCGCCGTGCCTCCGTTGCTTGCTGCCTTGGCGCGCGCCGTAGCACTTCCCTTCTTGCCATCAGCACTTCCAACTGTACCAGTAGTAGCTGCAACAGACCCTCGTGGTTGGCGCTCAATGTTGACAGTCATGGCGGTCGTCACAGGCGTCGCGGTGTACGTCGGCCGCCCATCATCAGGGAGTTGGCCGCTGTATATCGTGCTGGCCTCGATGCGCGAGAGGTCCCAGAACCGCAGCTTCTTGTCGCTACCGCCCGTCACGATGAATGCGTGCCGCACGTCCCGCTGGTCGTCAACCGAAGACGCACCCACAACCATGGCGCGCATGCCCTTATCTCCACCGGCGCCGCCGTTGCCACTGCCGTTGCCACCACCGACATTGATGCCCGCAGACGCGCCCCCAGTGCCTCCATTAGAAACACCGGCTGGGTCAATGCTCGTGGCAAACCGTCCCAGCATACCCTCGGGCCGGTCTTCGTCGACGTCCCACGGCTCGTAGTTGTACCGTATCGTGCCGTCCTTGGCTAGAGAGGTAGTCGCTGTTGGTGTCGTGCTGCTGGATCCACCATTACCAATGCGATATACTTCACGGCACAGCGTCTTATCCAGGTCCCACACTGTCACCTCGCCCTGGCCCGTGCCGCCCGCCACGCAAATCCACTTGCCGCGACCCTTGGACGGGTGGATAGATAGCCGGTAGATTGGGGCGCCGCCGGGTATACCCCAGCCCTTGAGCCGCATCTTGAACCGCAGGTCCCAAAGGTCGAGAACGCCATGAGATGTGGCTACAACCAGCCAGTTGTGCTTGCGGTCCACCACAAAGCACGTCGGCGTGCCGTGGTGCACGGGGTTCATTAGCACAAATACCAATGTCATCGTGCGCAGGTCAATGCCCAGCACGCGCGATCGGTTCGTTGCAAGCACCATGACCGACTTGCCGTCATGCTTAAAGTGCTCGCACCATACGGCCCACTCGTCTCGTGGCAGCTGGTACTCCCGGAGCAGTCGTGGCCGGCTATACCGTGGCATGCCCGCCGTGCCTGGAACAATGTCACACTCAACCTTGACCACGTGCACACTGCCGTCACTGGCACAGCTAATAAAGCAATGCGTATTTTCAATAAAGCATAGTGCCAGCACGCGAGCGTCTGCTGCATGCCAGTGGATTTGCCGTGACCGACGTGAGATGTTGCGTTCGAGTCGCTGTGTGTCCCAGATCCGCACCGAGCTGTCGTCGCCGCCCGTCAGGAAAAACACATGGTCCGGAGACACCACAACGCGATTGATTGCTCCTGTGTGCTCTGAGAAGGTGGCCACCATCTGACCTGAAGGCTTCCAGCCATCATATGCGCCACTGCTGCCGTTGCTATTGCCACCACTGCCACTTGCGCTGCGTCTACCGCTGCTAGCACCACCTCCATTGCTGTTCCCGGAACTGTTACCAGCGGCAGCTTTCTTTCTGGAAGAAATGGGCACGACAGAAGGGCTGAACTCAGTAGCATCGTGGGGGTAGTTTTGAATAAACATGGCGTCCAGCATTCGGAGCACGTTAGGATCATTCCCGGCGTAGGAATGGTGCCCACGGTACCGGTTAGCAAGGCTGTTCAGCGCAGGGCTGCCACCTGACCGGCCACCAGACCCTGGCCCTTCGGGATCACTGCCCGTGCTGTCGAAATCATCGGAAGGCACAGGAGATCGGGACTGGATGCTTCCTGTGAGTGCAGACCGCCCTTCTACTTGCCCAAAAGCATTGGTCTCAGTGGTTGATGTCTCTGCGCCTGATTTGATACTATCCTTGCGGTGATTCAGCAAACTGATGGCGCTCGGCCGGTGTCGTAAGGAGAGACCGCGCTTGCTGGCGTCAGATAGCAAAGCCGTCTCATCAGGCGGAGTTCCGGCAGCCTGGGCCGATCTGATAGAGACAGCGTCATCGGTCGGCGAGGATGCCATTTGTGCCATACTCGAAGTAGGTGACGATGGTTCTCCGCTGTTGGCAGCGGTCAAGAAGCCATCGCGCACAGCTGGAGAGGGCGAACCACTCATCAGACTAGCACCACTCCGGCTTCCCATGCGGTTCTTATGAATATTGAGTGCTGCACGGCGGCGCTTGGCGATGGGGTCGTCGATCGTCATCGACGCGTCATGCAAAGCATCCTCGATGGACCGTGGTGCATTGCTGTCAAAGTCCATTGCAGCCGCTAGCGTGCCAGGGAGTGGTGGAGGCCTGATCGGCTTGCTAAGTGGCTCTTCTTCGAAGATCACGTTTTGGATTTTGATGCCCAGGCTGACAAGAGAAATAATGCTGTTCAGATCAGGGGCAAGAGTTCCATCGTAGCCAGTCTCACCACCGTGCGTGCTGGCATTGCTTGCCCGGCTCCCGTACCCGTTACCAGACGCGGGGCTGATGGTTTCGTGAATCTTAAGGCGGCTGAGACGCCATATAAACCCACGCAGGGCCAAGAGTTTGAACTCGTCTTCGGTCGACAGTCCAAGATTGCGGAGACGGTTGATCCACTGTTCGTCTTCTTCGTTGCGCTGCACCTTGCTAAGTAGCCGCGGCGTGACGTCTCGTGTCAGCGACCGGCCGGACGAGCCTGTCGGTCCAGAAGACGGCGATGATGATAGTGATGATGACGACATGCCAAATGGGAAGCCGCGCAACTTCTGGACTGGTTTCCAGAATGCACCCCGGTCGGCCTTCATGGCCCAGTTGAGTGCCTGGTCAAAGACAACCCTAGAGAGGGGTTTTTGCAGCTGGTCAAGGAGCTGTAGCTCCGACGAGTTGAGAGTCAGCATGCCAGGCTTCACGTAGGCCATGATCAAAGGCATAAACATGCAGCGGACCTGCGCTGGAGAGAGAAATTTAGTCGCTGCGGATAAAAATCGTGCTGCCGTTTCGCGGATCCAAATGTTCGGGTGCACAGTAAATCGGGCAACCACCTCGACAAGATCCCATATCATCTTTTTGGAGAATAGTCCGACATCAGCCAGCTCGGCAAGAGCCTGTAGGACAGCCTGCACCACATGCTCTTCGGGGTCGGTCAAAGCTTGGATCATAAGCGGCAGGATGAACTCCTCAAGGCTCACGCTTCCGAGGAATGTGGCCACGCCGACAATAGTATCGAAAAAGGCGCACTTTAGCATCCAATCACGGTCGTTGAGATAGGTGTTGAGGTGCGTGACAATAATGTCGTTGGCATCGGCGGCACCGAAGAACAGGCAGAGATCGGGGACAGATGTAAGAAACGCGCGCCGGACGTAGGGGTCCGTGTCTTCGATCAGGATCTTGGTGTGCAGCTCAAACATGTCGACTAGGTCACGCTGGGCCATGTCGAAAAGGGCGCCATCAAACACCGGGTCCTCGTCGGTGGTATCGGGGAGTGCAGCGGCAGCAGCCGATGAGCCAGCTTCAAGATCTGCATCGTCGGCAGCACCCACCATACGATCGACACGGGCCGCCATTTCCAGAAATCGGTTTGCTGTTGTTGCAAGGGTGCCCAGGCATGCCGCGTATGTTGCTCGCACAATAGGGCTTGTTTCACTACCATTGCCGTAGTTCAGTGCAGGGTTGCCACCATTCAGGAGAGCACTTTGCATACGCGGCATGATGTACTCGAGGAAGACGTGTGCATTGACAGGGCTTACTGTTCGTACAAGTACTAGCAGCTGGGCAATAGACCGCACGGCTGCAACGACAACCATGTCTGCGCGGTCATTGAGTAGAGCCATGAGGTAGGGCAGGACACGGTCCAGCTTGGCCTCGTCTGTTAGGCGCTCAGAGAGCGCAAGCAACACCTCGCAGGCACGGATCTTGGACGCTGATCGTGCCGTGTTACGGATGGAGGCCACGATCAGCGTCAGGAAAATCAAGGCACCGTTGTCGGCAGTTGGCTGAGCGCCTGCCTGCACGAAGTGTTCTTCCGTCGGGATGCTGAGTCGCACTGGAAACAGGCCCAGGCCTAGCCGCAATGGTGGCGAACCCGTTCCGGATGCCTTGACGAGGCTCTTTGCATTTCTTTGTTTTGGCTCGTTCGTAGCACTTGTGTCTGTAGAGCCTCCGGGGGCATCAGGTATGGATTCGTCCTGGAAGCCAAGGAAATAGGAGATTTTGTCAAAGTCGTAGTACACGCGGTCGATGCGCTCGTCAGCCTCGCCCATGTTTCGTGTTGCGCCTGATGCCGGGTATTGTCCTGACGACGGATCGGTAATGAGCTCCATGTATTGGTGTAGGAAGCTATAGAAATATTCGGGGAAGACCTTGCCCCGGTAAAAGTCGAGATACTCATGTGCCGCGTAGCGCTTTTGGGGGTCTAGCTGGATCATGTGTGCAATCATGTCGGCAAGGTCCCGGTCAGGGATACGGCTGAGGTGCGAGATTGTCGGATCGTACTCGCCACGCCGGTATCTGAACAGCTGGCTGAGGCTGAAGATGGGTGCCTCGAGGACGAGCTCGGCGATGACACAGCCGACGCTGAACACGTCCATGGCCCATGTAATGTGGTTGGGTGGTGTGCCTGGCTGGGAGCTGCGTCCGCGGCTGCGGCCTCCTCGGGATTTTGAGCGTGGTGGTGCTTTACCCTTTCCTTTAGCGCCTGTCCCCGGTCTTCGTCGACTGCTGGATCCGGTGTTTGTATCCTGATCGTCTTCATCGTCATCGTAGCCTTCTTCCATCTCATCGTCGTCCTCATCGTCTTCGGTTGCTTCTGCAGCAGTCTCTGATGGCACAAACCGCTCGGGAGCTAGGTAGCATGTGCGCCGGCCAGATGTGTCGAAGAAGTAGGAGAAGTCTGCCGGGTTGTCGTCGGGCAGGAGGACTGGTTTGAAGGCAGATGAAAAGTCGGTAAGGTAGAGCCAGTTCCACGAGGTGACCAGCACGTTTTCAGTCTTGATGTCGCCGTGGTATACGTCGCGGGCGTGGCAGTCACGCAGGGCACATAGCAGCTGAAAGGCGAGCCACTTCTTCTCGATATCCTCGAGAAAGGGCCGTGTACTCATGCGGTCGTAGAGCGAGTTGTAGAGGAACTGGCGCACAAGGTAGCCGTTTGTGTCTTTTTCGACGATGCGCTGGTAGGCGAGAGCGTTCGGGACGTCGGCGAGGATCCTACGTTCGCGCAGCAGCTTGTCTCGGTAGACGGCGAGGCTCATAGGCTGGTACGGCTTGACCAGGACCTTGACGAGGACAACACCATCGTGGTGGCGTGCACGGATGCTCTTCATGAAGCGAGCGCTGCCGATCGACTTCTCGTAGACCAGGTCACCGAGCTCAGGCACATCGATGCCCGCCGACCCCGCCGAGGGCGTCGTGAGCGAGTAGCCTTGACCCATGGTGGCGCAATGAGCACGCTCTGCCTATTGTTGGGTGGCGCCGAGATTGCTTGTTTATCGCATAGAGTAGTCGTGGCGGCAGAGTGCAAGGCGAGAGTCGTTAAAAGTCGATCGTAAAGAGGTGCTGGGTGAGGATGTGTCGAAGAGTGAGGGCGAGGAGGGGAGGAAAGACGGAGCTCTGGAGGGAGGGCTAGACGTGTCTCGGCGGAAATGACTATCGTAGTCGTTGAAGAATCATTGCAGCAGACGCTGTCAGGTGGTGTGTTGTTACCTGAGCACCCGTAAGTCTTGGGCCGGGGATCTCGTCGTCGGGTGTGGTGTCGTCGATGTCTTGTGACCGAGAGAAGAAAGCTGGTCCATGCTGTGGCCGCTAGAGCTTCGCTATATTACACACCGCGGGAAGGTGCACACCCCTGACGTCTTACGGTGGGGCCAGTATAGGCAGGACCAGGCGCTAGTCATCGATAAGACGGCGAGGCCCACACGTGATGCATTTCACGCTGACTAAGTACGGAATTCACAGCGTGGGATAGCCAACGACAAATGAACACCACATCGAGTCGGAAATAGCTCGTGATCGGTGTGTGAAGGAACCAATAAATTGACAGACGGGACGTGAGGAGTTACTGAGCAAAATTACATCTAGAGACGCAAAAAAATAACTCCCTCGGGTGGGCTCGAACCACCAACCTTTAGATAGGCTATTATTAATAACAGTCTAACGCGCTATCCAATTGCGCCACGAGGGAAGAAACGAGGAGATGGGTCTGTTCGTGGACCGAGCCTCGCGTCTACGACAACAAGTTGTCTATGCAATACGGAGACTGGAAGATGAAAGCAAGAAACTCTGGCACAGGCGGTCTAGTAGCCACTGCGCCTCGGGTATGTCTGCCGGCATGGGACTGTCCTCGCCAACCCAGTCCCTATCGAAAGGTCCTTCTTCGTCTGAATCGTCCGACACGAGGAATAATGCTTCGGTGGCTCTGCACCTAGGTCGTGGGCGACGTTGCGAAAGGCGGCAGCCAGGTTCCGCGCCAAGTGGTGCACGTTGGCCTCTCGTCAAGGAATAGTACCCAATGGAAAGGACTCTATGCGAGAGGCTGAAGTATTCACATGCCATGGGCATTGATATTGTGTTGAGATTAGTTGATATTTGTATTTTTATCCCCGCCATAGTCCAATGCTGTGCAGTATGTCCCAGATATGCTTGTTGAAAAGAGAGAGAAAAGAAGAAAAGATGACAAAACAAACGAAAACAACCCAGAACAAACCAAAGTAGATATACAAGCCCAAGACCAAAAAATTGTCGAGCAGCAGTCCGGACACGCTGGCCCTTTTCCTTCCCATGTGCATTATGATTAAACCGAGAAAAAGTAAATAGACAAATGATGGGCATGAGCATGAACATGAACAGCAAGAAACTCAAACCCAGACGCCAGCAACATGCCTACGCCTCAACACCAGACACGAAGAGTGCACTCACACCCTCGAGACCAGCCACAAAGGCACACAGCAGGCTGGCAATCACAAAGTGGCTGATCGTCGAGCCGATCTCCAGCCACGAACCCTCGTCCTTGACCACCCAGAAAAAATACAGCGTCAACACGTCGCTCATGGCCATGACCACCATGAACAGCGCCGACGGCGCCACGCCCAGCCGCACATTGAGCATGCCCAGATTCGCCGAGATCAGCGCAAACGGTACCAGCAGCTTCACGATCAGCAGCGCGCCCTGTGAGAATGGGTCAAACACTGGAATCAGCCGCTGGACGCTGTCCAGACTAAACGACGACACGGACGCGACGTTGCTCGCGCTGAAAAAGGCAGACTGCAGCAGCACAAAAAAGAACAGTGCTATCCGAGCATCCGCCAACGTCAGTGAACGGGGCGACGCCGTATCTGCAGGTGCTGCTGGTATTGTCGCTTTCGGCTTAGACGTAGGCGTCGCGCCATTTGTCGGCTTGCCATTGCTGCCACCGTTTGCTTTAGCGGCCTTATCCTGCTTCTTCTTCGACGGCTTCGGTGTTGGTGGTGCCGGCTGCGCCTGAATCTGCGGCTGCTCAGCCTCTTCGGGTATTTGGCCCTGTGTGTGGACGAACACAGCGTGCTCTATCCGGACCCATGCAATCAGCACAGCGCTAAACGCGACGTAAAATAGGCCTTCGTAGGAGATGGTGAGAATAACAAATGTGGGTGCAAATGTCAAAAACACCACCATCAAGCGGTTCAGGTAGTTGCCGCTAGGTCGCGAGCGGTGTGCCAGCGGCATCACAGTAAAGGAACTGAACAGGGTGATTAGGCCCACAATCTGGTTACCCCGAGGCAGGCCGGTCTTGTTACGGATAGCAAGTGCACTTGACCGTGTCACCAGCATCGACAATATAATAAGGCCAACCTGTGCGCCCAAAAGAGCCCGGCTGATCGGGTCTTTTGCTACAGCAGTAGCATTTGTAACGACGGCTTTCGAAGCCGACTTGCTTGCGGCAGCAAAATCGCTAATAATGGTCTCCTCAAACACGAGGTAGATGATGCCGATGACGACCATTACAGCGCCGCCCAGCATACTAATTAGTTAGTATCAGTCTTATCATCAAACACGTATCTGGTTTATTCAAAACTCACATCAGGCCAATGTTCTCCGACTTGTTTGCAGGCAGAAGCGTAAAGGAGCTCATAGACAAGCACGAGATGAACCAGAACGCAAAAAGTGCAAAGTGCTTGCGTAGGAACGAGATGCCGTACGTAACCGGCCAGAACGCGCCGAGAACGAACAGCATCGTGAAGATTTCACGGTAAATGTAGCCGAGGGCCTATAGTAATTAGCATCAGAATCATAGCGCATCTCGATTATGCCCTGTGTAAAAATAAAAATAAAACATACCAGTGACTCCATGACAGCAATGTAAAGAGCGGCCTTGAAGATGAGCGACACAACACGGGCGCTGCGCGACGATGAGGACGAGGACAAGGACCCGGCGGCACCACGCTTACCAAGGCTGCTAACCAGCTTGTTGCAAGCGGCGGCAAGACTGGCACGCCGGCCAAACACGCACTTCCAGAAAAAGACCGGGAAAAAAGCATAGGCATAGTACGAAGGGGACGACCCAGAGGCAAAGAAAGACGCGTACATTGCCAGTAGCACAGACGAGAAGAAGATGTCATTGCCAAGCGTCTTTGAGGGAAGAGGCCGCGTCTTGTCGTCCAGCACGTGCAAATCGACAACCGTCGTCAACGCATATGCCATCCAGCCCAGGTAGCCAATGGTGATTAGGGCACGCAAAAACAGCCAGTCGTAGGTCTGCAGGTAACGAAGGCCTGCCAGGCCCAGTTTGAGCAGTGCGGCTGCCTCCTCGATCGCCTCCTCAAAGCTGCCAGTCTCAATGAGCTGCTCGATCTCTGCGACACGGCGGTCGCTGCTCTTCTCGTTGGTACTAAGCGGCTGGTAGGGGCGAAAGTGCAGCTGCGAGGCACTCTTCTGCTCCTCCTTGACACGGTACATCTCCAAGATGCCTCGGGCATTCACAAGCGCCGCCCGCGCCTTCTCTTCAATGGGCGCCGAAGCGTAGTCCAGCGGCAGCTCACCAACCGAGTTAGCAGGGAACTCAACGCCCACGAGGTATGCCATGAGGGCAGCCACATCGGCCTGGGCAACGTCATGGCGCTGCACATGGCTTAGGCCCCACTCTGATGAGTACTCGTCGTGGCCCGGCGCCATAGTGCCTGCTTCCTCTCTAGGCTGGACCACCGGCTTAGCCACACCAGAGCCCCAGACAACCAGGGGTGTGCGGGTGTTGTCAGGGTGGCCATCACCGTGGCTGCCCCAGTCGCTCATGCCGTGGTCGGCCGTAAAGACAAAAGCTGTGCGGTCGTCGTTGTAAAAGTTGTTGATAAGCTCGCTGATCTCCTTGACGCCCTGGTCCACCACCTTGATGTTGTGCAGATACTCCTTGGAGTAGGGCCGGAACCCGTGCCCCGTCGTGTCAAGGCCGAGAAGGTGCAAGAAAAAGACAATCTTGTCCTCGCGCAGGCTGGCGTTCAGAGTCGCATTCGTCTTGGCCTCGGCAAAGAGCTCCTTGACGTGGTCAAAAACCCAGTAGTCGAGGTGCGTGGCGTCGGCCGAGAAATCCTCAGCTTCTGCTTCGTACATGTACGTGTCGACACGGCCTGGCACGGCGCCCATCTCGAACATGGGCAGGATGTCGGGGCTACCCCAGCTCCATGTGTGACGGCTGCGGTTGAAAACGCTGTCAAAGTTGACCGGGTTCAACTTCCAGCCAGTGGTAACAGCCGATACATCTTCGTAGAGGCCGGCAATGAGGGCAACATGGCCAGGCCGGGACTCTGTGGGGACGCGTGTGTGGGAGATGCCAAAGGTTCCATGCTCGAGCACGCGGGATCGCAAGAATGGCGCAAGAGGGCGGGGCACAAGGTCGTCGTCGGATTCGGGGTATGGCTCCGGATGGTATTGGAAAGCTTTGTCGGCACGCAAGCCATCACCTATACGTGTGAGCAAACCACGAACCAGCAACGATGCAGTAAAGAGCGGGAGGGGGTACAACAAAACTTACCAACGAACAGGACTAGCCGATCGGCTGGAGCTTTGACTTGTGCTGGCCGGTCTATTTGAAATAGGCGCATGCCCGATACCACCGGACTGACAAAGTAAATGTCAAAGATGGAAAAGATGTAGACAAAGTGGAACGCCATGGCAATTGCCAGGAAGCGAAAGCGAGGGAAGCCCGCCATGGTGACGTGTGAGGAGGGGCGGTCGAGGAGCACAGCTGTAGGATTGGTGGTAGCTGTCAAGCTTGTGCTGTCAAGTCGGTATTGGGAGGTGTAGAGGAGAGCCCGTCGTCAAGGAAAGTCGGAACAGTTTCGGTATTTAGAGCAGAGCCATCCTAGAGATCGCAGTCGGGAGCAGTCGAGCAGCAGAGAGCGCGGAGCACACGGAAGCTGGGGAAATCGCGGGACGAGTAAGAAAGCAACGAAATACGAATGCAATCGAGATTCGGCATTCACGCGAAGCAAAACAAGAAGAAAGGAAACGATACAAGCAACGAGATAGGTGCTTCGAAAGCGACGTGTCGGGGGAGAAGGGCGTCGATACGAGGTGCGAGGATGCAGGAAAGGCCAGACGTTCTGCTATGTAATCTTACCTAAAAGGTTCCTGCCGTAATAAATTACTACTCGTATATGCTATTTGCTGGAGCTGGCTTGGCCATTCACAATTGCAGTGGCAGTCGCGATCGGGCGCGCGCTTGTGTCCAAAGGGGGAAAGGGGAAGGGGAAGGGGAAGACAGGTGGCGGGTGGGTCCGAGCTCCTTAAGCTTAGTAAAACCCTGAGTTGGGAAAGAGCGACACATAGAGGTCGCATTAGAGCGGCCATTCAGCATTGCTTATGCTGCCACAGCAGAACGTGTCACAATCCAAACACTGTCACTGGAGGGTAGGGGCCAACAGCGTGAATGCCATTTACGTGCTTACATAGGCTGGTAATAACAGCATCCGCATGCAATAGCACAACACGCATGGTGAGTAATGCATTACATAGTATCCTACTTTTGCTGCATATGTAAGGAACCGTTGATGCGGACCTAGTGAATAGCAGGCACAGGCAGTAAGTACTAACTAACCTACAAGATAGTAATCGGCTCAACGCAAGCAATCATGAAGTGCATCTCTTACAATCAAAACATCAACCGCCTCTCTGGACTGGCAGTATCACAACATGGCTTTACCAACAACCCATGGCTTAGCAGCTCTAACAAACGACGGAAACTGGAAATGGCACAGGTCAAATAGAAAGATGAAGCCTTTGAATACAAAATAAATACAGAATATAATTAAATAATAGAGATGACTGAAGCCAGACTCCAAAAACTCCAGCTAGACTTTACTCATATGAAACGGTCACAAGACAACCTTTTCTTTGATATATATAAGTGCAAAGAAAAACCTGAAACCTTTGTAGATCAATAACTCATAACGAAACCCCATTGCGCCTCGGGTGATGCTCATATGTCTGGTGGAAGAGTCTTTTAGACTGGTGTGGATTGGTGTGAATTGGTGTAGATTGTTGTGTATTTTTGGGGTCATAGGTGGACAGCGCGTGCTTTTCTGTTCTTCGTGATGCCATCTACAGGTATGCAGCAGGGCTGGATCGGGCCAGGCTGCACCTTTAGGTAGCAGAGTGAAGGGGTATGGGAAGGGAAATGAGCGTGGGCGTGAGGGCATTCGATTTGCCAATCCGGTATACTGTTCGCGAAAAAGGAATGGCAGGCTCGGTCTTTGGTATAAAAGGGCTGGGCGGAGTAGACAGGTCACCTGCCGATCTAGAAAGTCTCCGAAAGTCGTTGTGTAAATGCACGGTAAATGGTGCTGATGGCATAACCCCGAAAGAGGCATGGTAGGAAGGGGATACCGGTCGAGAAATTCGTCTTCCGCACGGCATCGAAAGCAGCGCAAAATCATGGACATCGTCTCTTTATGCAAATTTCAAAATATGGCTTTTGTCCCTTGTGAAAGAGTGTTTTGTTTCCCGTGTATATGTCGTCAGATCGTGTCAAGGAATGTGAGGGTAGAAAGAAGTCAAATGGGTTCGACAGTTTCGCATCTGGGTTTATGTAGACGTGGGTGTAGATGTAGATGCAGATGGGCGATCATATGCGGCCGCGGCACAGCAAAGGCGCGATCACAGTATCAATGAAGGATTGCCCTTCATAGGGCAAGATTATGGCGGTGATGGTGATGTGATATAGCGCGAGTAGATGATCGGAGAGGTGAGCCGATATCTCTGGAGTAAAAGAGTGCAAGATGCGGGATGCGAAATAGGGAGATAAAGGGGGAAAGTCGACCAGACGTCTAGCACGCTTGGGTATCAAGCGGCAGACGAAGGAACAAAAGGTAAAGGCACTTCATCTATAAGATGACACAGCGGTTGCTCTTGCTTCTCCGGTACCGTTCCGAGTCTGTTCGCCTTGAGCCGCCCTCTGTGCCTGCTGGGCGACGGTTGCCGCCTGCGGGGGGTAGCGGGCGGGCGGCTTGTTGTCTTTGGCGGCGCAGGATGCGGACGACATCATAAAAGGCCTTTTCGACGTTGATGCAGTTTTTAGCTGAAGCTTCGACGAACTCGCAACCCAGCTCGCGGGCAAGGGCATGGCCTTCCTGAGTAGAAACCTCGCGCTCAGTAACGCGATCGCTCTTGTTGCCGACAAGCATAACGGGCACCGGGGCTTGTGAGTTTGCCGCGGACAAGGGCGAACCGGGATAGGACGGTGATGATGCAGTCGACTCCTTGACTCGCTGGATCTGGTGATGGAATCGCTTGATGCGCGAGAATGATGACCGCGAGGAGATGCTGTAGACGAGCACGAAGCCTTCGCCGTCACGGATCCATTGGTCGCGAAGAGCCGTGTACTCCTCCTGGCCTGCTGTATCGAGGACTTCCAGCATGCATGCTTGGCCATCAATAACGACCTGCTTTCGGTACGAGTCTTCGATTGTCGGATCATACTGCGTGTCAAAAAGTATGTGTTAGCGGCCAGCGTACTTGTATTGTGGAGCGAGACCGAGGGGGCAAGAGGTTTGGAGGAGGATTGTAAGAGGTATCTGGGCGCATGAGGGAGGGAATGACGAAAGCAACTAGTCAAGGTAGGTGAGGAAGACAGGAAGACAGCAAGGCCATTGGAGATAGGAGACAAAGACCTGGTTCCGTCTCGCAGTGAGTTACCATTGCGCCAGTAAGCCTCCGCGCGCCGCGAGCCATTGGTAGCCGCCGCCAACGATATTCGCCGGCGCGACAACAAAGTAGATGCGTGAGTGTAGAGGAGGAACGGAACAGGATAGAGAGGTCACGGATAACCATATGAGAGACCAGGCGCCAGGCGCATAGAGAGCAGAGAAAGGTAGGGGGTAGATGTAGGCACGAATAAAAGATAGCAGAGCTGGAGCAACTTACAGTTTCGACAAAGTGCTGTAGACATAGTTGAATCGTCAACGCAGTCTTTCCCACACCACCATCTCCCAACACCACCAACTTGTAAAGGACCATTTTGCTCGCCATCGTAGTACGAGAAGCAGTCGTCAAGTGACGGCTGGATCGGCTTGGGAGGCGAAGTGAGGGTCGATTAGAGCAAGGTTGTCACCTAGTTGGATTTGAGGAATTGGTAGGAGTAAGACTGTTGATAGTAGGGCGATTAGGGAAGGGAAGAGGAAAGAAAGGCTTTAGAACCAGAGTAAGAGAAGAGAGTATAGAGAGAGAAGATTGGAGGTAAAGAAGGAACGATAGGGAGGGGGGGAGATAAAAGAGGAGGAGAAAGGGTGGAAAGGGTAGAGGATAGGGCGAGGAACAGAGAGAGAAGGAGAGGTAGAGAAATGGAGATAAAGGTGGAAGGTGAGGAGGAATTGGACGAGAGGGAAGAGCAGAGAAAGCTACTAAGAAGTAGAGGAGCACAGCCAGAAAGAATGTGGGGAGGGGATAAAGAGAAGAAAGAAGAAGAGGAGGGGTGTCTAGTATGGAGAGTCTGGGCAAAAGAGGCTAAGTCGAGGCCGCCGTCGGAGATGGAAGAACAATAGATAGAGATCGATAGAGATGCTTCGTAGAGCTAGGCGCTGCTGTATGGCGGCTGGCTGCCCGGGAGAAGGTAGGGGGGCTCTCTGTAGGTAGCTGGGATGGGCTATGTCGTAAGATATCCGATGTACTCGTACAGCGGCTATGCGTAGTCTGGCCAGGCCTAGTAGAAGGTGCGCTGGTGCGTACGGAGTACAAGGTCAAGTATTTTAGCTTGGGAGGGACGCAGCATCCGATGGAGAAGCAGCTAGCGCAAAGATACAAAAGCAAGCTCTAGACTGTTTGGTGCGAAGGACAGACCAGGAATTGGCTATCAGGCTAGAGGCTAGATACGGAGGATGAGGGAGGTGGCGAGTGGGCTGGACGTCTGTTATCGCATCAAGCCTGCTGCTATTGCTGCAGCTGTGTTGTTTTGGATTTTTGTATCTTTTGGATCTTTTGTATCGTTATGCAAGAGAGGCACAGCCTGTTCCCATCTGCCGTACTTGTGATCTTCTGATTACAGGTCAGAGCCAGACGGATCCGTGGGGCTTTGGGAGATTCTCAGAAATTCGCAGAGGGGGGTCAAAAGAGAGGAGCCTCTCTCACAGGTCGGCAAGTCGAAAAAGGTCGAAGGTGAAAGGTGCAAATGCGACAGCCCAAAGTGGCGAAGATGCAAGTGGCCAAATATATAAAGTATGTAGCAATAGGCAAGCTGGTACCGGTATGCAAGTAAGAAGGCCAGGCCAGCAATATCGGGAGGGGGAAATAAGTTATATAAAACAGGCCAAATAGAAAAGATACGAAGAACAACAGTTTGGTCAGAACGAGGCAGTCGACTTGAGGCGGGAGGAAGACAGAGGGGGCTGGGCAAAGATGTGCAAGAGCAGCAGTCACCAGAGATTGGCAGAAGTGATTGTCGAAGGATGGAGCCAGAGCGAGGCTATTTTGGAGCGTGCAGAAGATGATATGGAGTATATGAATGAAGGCAAGGAGATGGTTCGAGAAGAGGGAGACGCGAGTGAAGGGAAGAGATGAGAGTGATGATAGAGATGGGGATGAAAGAGGGGAGAGAAGAGATGCAAGGGGAGAGGGAGAAGGGAGAGGGAGAAGAGAGAGGGAGAGGAAATAAAAGGCGTAAAAGCGAGCAGACACGGATGATACTAAAAAGGAAGGCAGCAGTTGAAAAGGGAGAGGATAGGGTGATAGAGAATAGGCAAGAGTCAACGGGCTTAAAGAGTCGAAATAGGAAAGAGGGAAGCAGCGGGAAAGAGCTACGGACTGAGCACAGCGAAATATGGCTGGCGGTTAAGGATGGGATGGGAAGGGACGATGGACAGACAGCAAGACAAGAGACCGTGGAGGAAGGAGCAGATGTCGAGCAGCGGGGCCAGGCACGACGACTATGCTTGTATGTATCTTAGGATAAGTGCATATAGCAAGTACGGTGTCTTGGGCTGCTACGGCTTCGGATGGGAAGACGGGAATCAGGAAAGAGCGAGGGGTGAGAGGTAGGGGAAAGGGAAGCATGAGTGGGAAGGAGGCAAGAGGAAAGAGGAAAGAGCAAGACCAGGCGGACGATGCAGAGCACGGCCAAGGCAAGAGCGAACCACCAATACAAAGCAAGAGCTATCCGATGCGATGGAAACAACGTAGACGACTACAGGACTACTTGGAGCTGACTGGCTTACATACACATACAGTTGTGCTTAAATATAGGCAGCAGACAACAGACAGAGACAGGAGACCGCGGACAACAGACAACAGACAACGAATAGCACGGAGCAGACAACAGACAGCAGACTCCAGAAAATAGACAGTAGGCTATCATATATTACGGCTCGCAGTCTTGGTCGTCTACTGCAATGCCTGCATATGCATACTCCGTACGTATATTGCTGCACTCTTCGGCAAAGCGTAAATGAACCTATTTGATAGCATTAACCGCACTATGCTCAAAAGCCGTTGTGGCGTATCTAGGCGGCCTTGGAGTATCTTTTCAGAGGCAGGCAACACGACACAACACAAGAGACCTGACAAGAAACATGACAAGAGACATGACAAGAGACCGGACAAGAGACCGGACAACAGACAGGACAAGAGACAGGACAAGAGACAAGAGTCTAAGAGGCAGCAGGGTCAGGCGAAATCAGGAATAAGGCCAGGAAGAAGATCAGGAAGAAGACCAGGAGGATGCCCAGTAAGATGCCCAGTTCATGGAGAGAGTGCAGAAAACGGCATGCAAGACCGAAAGGGGCGCTCTCCACCTTGGAGCAGCTAGCCAGCCGGAGGCCCTGCCGTAACAAGCAGAGGCATAGCGGGCACAGCGGAACCAGAGCTAGATGGAAATACAATACATATATGTACAGACACGCAACATGCATTACCGACTTGTCTTTCGGTTTTTTCGGTTTTCTAGTTGGCGTGTTCTCAGCAGCAGCGGCGACAGTGGTATCAGCATAAGGTGGTAGAAGGATGAAGGACGATGGACGATGAGGTAAGCGACGACCGAAATGGAGAAAGAAATAGAAGAATAAAAAGAAGAATAAAAGAAAGAATAACAGGAAGGGTAGAAAGAAGGCGAGAACGAAGGAGAGAAAGAAAAGGAAGATGAGAGAAAAGAGGATAAAGAGAAAAGGGCAAGGGCAAGCGGGCTGTGACCGAGCGACAAGCGAAAAGGAGAGGTAAATAACGTTGCCAACGTCGTAGCGATCGCAGTCCCAGACCGAGAGTCGATGCTACGGCGCCATGCCCCGTATGCGGTGTGCTGGCGGCTCCGGCGAGACTAGATCCAACAGTGTATGTAAGATATGTACTCCGTAAAGCAAAGATACTACGGAGAAGGTGTTTTTCGTATGTGTGTCTTACGTAGTCGCCGACCAGAGGTGCTGTCTGGGTTTTTGAATCTGTATTTGAATTTGATGTTGAGTATGATGCCTGTATTTGATGTCGAAATCAACAGAGAGTCAGCCATCTCTGTTGACGTCGCCAAGGTAGACAGACGGTTAGAGACAGTAGAATCAGTAGAATCAGCAGATTCAGTAGAGTCGGTAGAGATAGTCAGACAGTCGGACAGTCAGAGACAGTAGCCAACCCAGCCTTGCAGGGTCGCCATCACATGTCTGCCATGCGATATTTTGTTTCAAGTTAAAATTCTTCAATCTCGGACCGTGCTTGTAGGGATTAGAGACAGACATTAGGGGGAGCGGACGCCTTGCGGCTTCCGGTGAGGAACTAGTACGAGTAGAACGTCAGTGACAGGGGCAGCAGCAGTGACGAGGGCCTAGCCTGTAAGATGTTCTGCTACTCCGTGCTCCGTGTGTACGGAGTACGGCGTAAGATATATAATCTCTCTAGCCTGTGGAAGTTTCCACGGCCTGCGAGCAACGACATGGGATGTGTGATGGGCAGGGGCACTCTCTTCTTTGCTCATTGCGCCTCTCCTCTCAACATATCCCTCTCTCAAGACCCAGCCATCACAATGCCAGACACCGTCCCCTTCGCTTCAAGTCATCACTTCCATCCCATCACATCCTATGCACTGCTCCATCAGCTGCGTGCATAGGGCGCATACGATACACGTATACATAACCGAGAAAAGGAAAGGCAGGGAGAGTATGCATAGATTAGGCGAGCCTGCTAGGTGCATACTCCTCAAGCTATCAAGCTGACTACCAGATTTGTGATAGCCTGGGAGTGACAGCTCGAGTGATGGCCGCAGTGATGTGATATCTTGAATCCTTCAAGGGATAGGGCACTCACTCGTCTCGCGAAGTGATGGTGCTGCTCACTGGCTGAGAAAGTCTACACTGAGAGTTGTCCTCGTCACCATGGTGGTTCCGTAACACATGATGCTGTAATACAGGACTACGGACTACGAGTGCACTTTTCTTATTCTTTTCTATGGGCTTAATGTCGGGAGAACGGGGTTCAACCCAATTGGCAATCGGCCACACAGTGGCGGCAGAACTACCACCGCCCGCTCGGGCTTGAGCACGGGCCAATACTCCCCGCCCAAGAACACCCGTTTTCGATCAAAGCTTTGTCTTTTAGGCGTAGCGCATATGCGACCAGTCGTTTAGTGGGTGGATGGTGGTGGATGGATGGAGGATGGTGGATGGCTGCTAGCTGTTGGTGGGCCGGTGCGGTTTGTGATGGCAGTAATACGTCGTATGTATGCTATTAGTGCCTACCATACGCTCATTTGTAAATTACTTGGAAATTACTTGTGAATTCTTGTGAGATAATTTCTTGAAGGCCCTTGTAAACTGTATATTATTGTTTACTACTTGTGATTGTGTGTCCTGAAGCAACGGCTGCCATACGAAGCAATACTACAAGTTGCTGCTCAAAGATGATACACCTGCGTCGTAAAACGGCATGTAAACTAATAACAGGCGTCGATCGGCTGTGCTTTTTCCATGTAAATACGATGAGAAGAAGAAAACGAAATGAAAGGGAGCAAAGCCGAGCAGATCGCCGGCCAAGACCACCCTACAAGCACGCTATCTGCCATCTTGCTACTTGCTAATTGGTACTTGTTACTCTGCCAAATACCATCTCGACTGCAAAACTGCACGACTGCAATCTCGTCGTATGTGCACACACAATCCGACATCTCCTGACTACGGAGTACTCGTATGCCAAACAAGTCCACACAGAGCACGGATTGATCCGACCGCACCTGTCCCGTACTGTTGCATCCATGGTCCCATGTGGTGACAAAGGGGACGAGGGAAGCAGCATAGAAAGAAACGCTGTGTAAGTGCGAGTAAATGTAAGATATGTCTACTGATTACGGAGCACGGAGCAGTAGATGCATAAATGAAAAGGCCGATCTATTTGACCCATTCTACGATTTGCACTCATAGGGGTCCTGCCACAAGAGCAAGTGGACTAACTCGAGTGTTCTGCCATCGCCGTCGGATGCACACCGGTACAGCACTCCTTTCTACTGTATGCAGACTAGCAGGCGAGGCTTGGGCTGTCGTGTGTTTCTGCTTCTTGTGCCCGTTTTCGTTCCTGTTACGATGTTTGCTTTGATGCTGGGTGTTGATTTCTCTGATGCGATTGATTTGATTTCGTTTTTTTATTTGATTTCTTGTAATTCAACCTATTTCCCCTTCTCGTATATTCGTAAATAACCGACGTATCAGCTCAAGAATACGAATCACATAAAAGACACAGCAACCGACAGATCTCAAGCAAGGGCCTTGCAAAGGACCAGAGAGCATCTTACATAGTGTACTCTTGAGACTCTGAGACCCTGAGACTCTGAGACTCTGAGACTGAGACTCTGAGCATATCGTTTCCTCCGTTTACGAACTAGAGCTGGAGCTCCTTCCACAACGGGAGTCAACGGCACTTTCTCGCGCCGCTGTCTGCAACCCTGTGCAAGGTTCTTCCCTTGCTTCTCTTCTCTCTCTGCGTCTTCTCTGATTTATGCTCCTTGATTTTCACATCTCCCTTCTAATCTTGGTCTTCCGTTTCCTCCGCCCGAGTGCTTGTATGGGGAATCTGAGCCGTACCGCCCACGTTACTACTCACAGGCCTTCTTACCCTCGCAAGGATGGTGGGCAGGACCGCTTGCCGTCGCCGTGCTAGGTCAGAAATTTAAACGGAGTACAAACGCATCGAGAAAGACGACCCGTTCAACGCTGCCCCACTCTACTGGCTCCGGATATTTGGACCACGAGTTCTCGATGTGCTGGCCCATTTATCCACGTGACATCATTGGCCAGCTGTGTATGCTGACTAAGTCATCTGCAATGCTAGCTGAATACCATCAGAACAAGACTGATGGCTTGCATACATCCATGGTCAATATTAAATATAGATATTAGGTAAATCCACCAGTATGCACGACCTCTTACGAACCACATCACATCACTGCTCATCAGCAACGCCTTGCTCTTAGTTCCCATTCTCAGTATTTGAGAGAAGGAACTTGGAAGGAGCCTTCCGGGCAGGTCACAACCACAACGTTATAATGTATGCCATGAGAACAGGTGTTTGTGGTAAGGCTTTTTCATTCTGTATATGATATCGATCAACTGTGGTCGTCTTGGTGTTCCAAGTAAGTCTGTCTTTCAGTAATATGAATATCGATATATTTACCATTTATAGAGATCAACGACATTTCGAGGGAAGGAAAGATGGAAAAGAGAACGATGAAATAATAATATAAATTATTAATAATAAATATAACAAATAAATAAAACATAATAAATGTAATATAAAAACGCTTGCCTTTGGACGCGACATACTCTGCATAGAAAGAGTAAGAATATGCATGCAATAATGTTGATGAGTTGTCTTGTAGGACAAAACATATATCAGTCGTCTGCCTATCTGCTGTGCACCTCGAGCCAACGAGGCAGTATGCAGCAAGTGTTTAATTTATCAGATTGCTACTCAATGAATATATTGCTGTCAATTTAAAATGGCTAATCTAATTACAGCTTCTTGCCATTCTTATGTAGCCTTGACTTTATCAGATGTGAACTACGGCTCTTGACGAGTAGCATATATCGCAACTATCTGCATTAACTTCTATGATATTCATTAAAACAATAAACCACCTACACAACGTACACAAGCCAGCCCTGATGTCTCGCTGTGCCCTTACGACCCCTGGTCGTCTCTTTGCCAGCCGGCAGTGTGGATGGACGACGTCGTAAGCCCACATAGTCCCAACGGTGTCGTGTCCGTGAAGAATGTCGAGAGAAGAAACGCAGAGGCACAAGACTAAGACGCAGGACTAACACAAGGCCGTGGGGGTCGAAATATATTCATGTGGAAGGGAATCTAATGAACGGCAATGAGGTCTGCTTCTTCTCCTTTAATTCCTTCTTCTGGAAACAATGCTACTGCAATGACCACGGGCATGCTTCTCGAAGAGAACGGGAGATACGTCACGAGTCCAGTCTACCCCGGCCGTTCAGTTTTCTTCTCCTTAGTTCCCCTGGCCCTCGTGCTGTGCTCCCTAGTCGAGGCTTTGAGATGGCGGTGAAGGCTCAACCTGCCCCGGATAGTGCAACACAAACGTCTGCGGATCAATCCTTTTGTTTAATTGCGGTGTCCTCGCACCCGAATATGACGGTAAGCTAGACATTCCGAGTAAACACTCATCTGGTCTCGCATATGGACGTTTTCACGTGTCATGGACGCTGCATTTATCGACTTGTACATTTTCCCAGCCTCTTTGGCTCATAGCATTCTTTTATTTCTCGATATCAAAGCATTTCAAGTTCATGCCCTCGCCCGCTGCGACCCCCATGCCAGTAGAGCAGAGCGCTTCCATCACCGTCTTGATACCCAAACCCTCGAGGGGCCGGACGAGAGAGCAGAGTATCACATCCGGGCAACTCCGGCGTGGCACAGCCGTTGATAAGGCACAAATGTCTTGATTGCACATGAGAAACGAGCAGTTCAAGTAGAGGTCTAAGAAAGGGCCAACTACCGCCATGCAGCATTTCAGTACTTACAGGGAATATGAAGAAACAATTGCTGCTAACCACCGCGTCAAGGGGCAAGTGAGTTTGAGAGTTCGAGTCCCTGGCTCCCCCCCCCACGCAGAAGGAATCACGCACAGGACAACAGAAGACTAACCTCTCCCCACGCTCTTTCAACACAGCTTCATAAAAATGGAAATAAAGATGAGCCCCAAGAGTTTACAAGCTTATTTCCTTTGACTTTTTACTTACTTTTTTTTTCTCCGTGATACTTCGTGCTCTGGGGCTCGTATTGCCTCCCACGCTCTAAGCATATGCGTTTTACCCCCCCCCCCCCCCCCCCCCCCCCCTCCCCCCCCCCCCCCCCCCCCCCCACCCCCCCCCCCCCCCCTCCCCCCCCCCCCCCCCCCCCCCCTCCCCCCCCCCCCCCCCCCCCCCCTCCCCCCCCCCCCCCCCCCCCCCCCCCCCCCCCCCCCCCCCCCCCCCCCCCCTTTTCCTCCCTCCCCCCCCCCCCCCCCCCCCCCCCCCCCCCCCCCCCCCCCCCCGGTCTCTCACATCCGCCTCAGAATGGCCGCCGTCACTGCCCCGGCGCCCGCTGCCACCTCAAGATCTCCCGTCTCCAGCACGCTGCACCTGAAGCAGCTGCCCTTGCAGGAGATGCATGACCTGCCGCTTCCCCCGTCGTCTGTCCCCTCTGTACCCCCATCAGACTCGCCGCGGATGCGACAGCCCCCCGTCTCGCCCGTCAGAGTCAGCTTCCACCCGGAGAACTGGGCCCAGCCGACAAATGCCCACATCGAGTCGTCCTACTCGTATGCTCCGTCTTCTTCTTCACCAGAGAGAACAGCCCAGATGCAGGACCGCGCCCTGCCTCGGTCTCCCGAACCGCCCGCCCCGCCACTGCACGCCGACAGCAACAGCCGCCACAGTCGGGGAGCCGCCAGCACCGGCACCAGCTCCGTGGACGACGGCTCGCTGCACAATGGCCTTCCTAGCGAACAGTCGGTGCCGCAGCTGCAGTACCACCACCAGGCCGCAACGCACCAGGCTGCTCTACCTCCGTCGGCCAGCTCGACGCCCGATCTTGTGCTTGCCGGCCATGGCGCCGCCATCAACCGCCACCTAACCCCGACCTCAAACACTATGCGCCACAGCTCACTACCCCGCCCCCAGTCCACATACTCTGTCTACTCGGACCTCGGCGGCCGCGGCCGGTCGCCGGGCTTCGGCTCGCCCAACCGCGTGTCCTCCGCCCAGTCATCCCGCAAGTCGCCCGACCCGCGCCCGTCGTCGTATGCCGACATGCTCAATGTGCCCTACCCGCAGCCGGCACCTGCGCCGATCACGCTTGACAATGCCCAGCTGCGCCACAATGTCGGCTCCAATGCGTCGCTGCTGAGTGCAGAAAAGACGCTGGAAATGTACCGCCAAAATGTCAAGAAGACAAACGACATGTCCATCCAGTATTCGTTTGCCGTCTTTCTTATCTCAACAGCCCAAGAACAGGGTCTCGCCTTTGACGAGTCCACAAATGCGAGCAGCAGAGATAAGACGTCCCCTGAACGCAGTGCAACCCCGCTTGAGCTCGTACGCGAGGCACGCAGCATCCTGCAGCGCCTGTCCAACGCCGGATATCCGTTCGCCCAGTACTACCTTGCCGACGGCTATGCGTCTGGTCTCTTCAGCAAGGGCAAAGAGGACTATAATGCCGCCTTCCCGCTCTTTGTCCTTGCTGCCAAGCACGGCCACGCCGAGTCTGCGTACCGCACCGCCCTCTCCTACGAATTTGGCTGGGGCTGCCGCAAAGATCCCGCCAAGGCCGTCCAATACCTCCGTACCGCCGCCGCCAAACGCCACCCCGGTGCCATGACTCGGCTCGGAAAAGCTTGTCTCTCGGGCGACCTCGGCGAGAAGCGCTACCGCGAGGGCATCAAGTGGCTCAAGCTCGCGACGGAGTCTGCCGATGCGATTTACAATGCCGCGCCCTACCAGCTCGGCTGTCTGTATGAAACCGGCTACGGCGACGATATATTCCAAGATGAGAGCTATGCGGCCGAGCTCTTCACACAGGCGGCCGAGCTCGGCAATGCCGATGCCAACTTCCGCATGGGTGATGCCTACGAGCACGGGCGGCTCAACTGTCCGCGTGACCCCGCCCTGAGCGTGCACTTCTACACAGGCGCTGCCGAGCGCGGGCACGCTGCCGCCATGATGGGCTTATGCGCATGGTACATGGTGGGCGCCGAGCCGCTGCTGGAAAAGGACGAGGAAGAGGCGTACGAGTGGGCACGCCGGTCGGCTGATCTGGGCCATGTCAAAGCGCAGTATGCCGTAGGCTACTTTACCGAGATGGGCATCGGCTGTCGCAGAGACATCCTCGAGGCCAATGTGTGGTACGTTCGGGCGGCCGATGCGGGTGACGAGCGGGCAACACAGCGACTGGCGGCTATCCGCGCGGCCGTTAGCGGCGGCCTCGGCGGCAGCGGCGGCACACCAATGGAAGTCGGTCCGCCGCGCGACGGTTCGGGCCAAGGCCACGGCAAGATCAAGAAGAACGGTTCCAAGGAGGAGAACTGTGTTGTCATGTAGGCGTTTTGTTCTGTCTTTTTCTACGTCATTCTGGTACACTGCTATTTCTTATCATATTATCATGCATTTGGAGGAAACAAAAGGCTGACGTTGGACGTCTTCATTATGAGCATTCGTTTTTGTTTCTGTTTTGTTTCTATTTTTGTTTCCGTTTTGTTTCTATTTTTGTTTCTGTTTTGTTTCTGTTCATGCGTTTTCTTCCATCCTCGTTTCTTTCCGCCGTTCTCTATTCCCTGTTCGCAGGAAGCTCATAGCCAGTGTATATATGCAAGCGGACGGTACTTTGCTAATTAATTTCATTGATTCGTCGGCTCTGGACCTGCTCATCAGGTTTCTACGCCACCATAATCTCCTTTTCTCCTTTTCTTTTCTTCTTCTTTTTTTTTTGGTCTTCGTCTGTCTTGGTAAGCATTACTCGAATCAATCCGATACAACCCCTTCCACCGCATATGCTGTGTGACCCGAGACGCACAATAGAGTCAGAGAGCAGGCGGACAGAGTGGTGAGCGAAAGAAGGGCTGCTCGTTTTCTGTCCAGTCCAATCCTCTCAGGTCTGTCCACCAACGACCAACCACCAGCCCCAGCCAACAGCAGAATGCAGCCGGCCGGATACGACACCCCCTTTGCAGCAACAGCAAACAGATTAAGAAGAGATATCAAGCCAGGGTTAATAAAGAGCGTACCAAGTAGAGTTCATAATAGAGGATACCAAGTCAGAGCAGGCGATGCACGAGGCCATGTCTCAATGTCTGCCGATGACCTCGTAGGCAGTCTAGGGGACCATGCGGATCCGATCGCTGTCGGATTACTACTCATCGTATTTCTGCTTGTTTTCTCTGGCTCTCACGCCTGTCCTATCCAAAACAATGGCATTCGGTGAGATGTAATATATCACTCAGCCCAACGACAGCCCGCTTCTGTATATTAGTGACCCGCGTCGGACACCGCCATCCCTGCATCTTGGTGCTATCACTTTTGGCTGTCTCGCAGATAGTATTTGGCATTGTTCTCCTCCCATTGTATGATACTATGGCCCCCGGCCGTCGTTCTCGGACCGCTGCAGGCCTTGTTCGCAGGTTGCGGGTGCGCTCTGGTTGTCTCTATACTTGACTTTTGACTCTTTTGACTCTTTAACTGTTTTATTTGCCTACAGGTTTTCTCAGTGCCGTGCTAATTACTACACGGATATAATACTAACAATCACTTGAGCACCTAGACTGTCTTCAGCTCGTAACGGCATCACCACAGCTCGCCTGGTGGCCACTTACGTAAGGAACCCGCCTGTCATACTAGATACTAGTGAGCAGCTCCCACTTCGTCGTCACTGTGACCGTTTTGCCGCTTGCCGCTTGCCGCCAGGCCCCACTACGGAGAAGACGTGCCCTGTGGAGCATGGAGAATGGTGTCTGGGGCTGCCAGCACGCAAGATATCAGCAAGTCCAGTCCCGTACAGCTCTGTAATACGAGTACTGCACAGTAAGAGACTGAATCCAAAGAACGCATACCTGCACAGCCTTTGTCTCGGTCTCTCGATGTCTTTCCTGCTGCCAGCAAGGCCTCACCCTCTCACCCTCTTGCCCTCTGTAGCCCACCCCCATCCCCCGCTCTTTCCTTCTTGTATTTTGTCTCCTGCCGCCTCCTTCCTGACTCACTATCGTCTTTTACCGCCACGCTATCACGCGCTCCTTCCGCCTCTTGCCTCGCTATCGGGACATATCTTACAGGCTGACAGCCAGAACAAGAAGGCGCGTTCATTGCTACTTCCTGTTCAACTCGCTCTTTCCTCTCCCCTTGTCACTGGCGTTTGCTCCTTCCTTCCTCTGGTCAGATACGCCGCTCTATATCCATAGTCTCCTTCATCGCCCGGCATTGCCCTTCTCGCGACATTTCCAGCCTCAACAACCTCTTCCTCGCACACGGCATCTGATCGACACCTGCCCATCCCTCGCACTCGGAAACCCCCATCTTAGCCATTTAGCTCTCCCTCTCCCTCCTCTCTGGTAGACACATCGAAGCTAGAGCTTGGGCGCTGCACGCTAAGATACGCCCAAGATTCGCCGTAGTGGACCGTCGCTGTCACATTCACTCCAGTACAAAGTGACAAAAGGCCCCCAGCCAGAGCGATCAAAAGTCGAGTCGAGCCAGCTACGGGGCTTTCGCTAGCCTCCCCCATTGTCCTCTGTCCCGCTCTCGCCTCCCGTTTCTCTACTTGGCCTCGCACGCGCGCCCTATTCATCCCGCTTTTATCGTCACCTCCTCCGCTCTACACAGTCTACGGCCTCGCATCACCCTTCAGCTTTTCTTCTGCTCCTTTTCTACCTCCATCTCCTGTTTTATACCTTCTTGCTGTCGCTTTCCTCGCATTTCACTTGGACGATTTGCGTGTAAAAACTCAACACTTACAGCCACTGCCTCTCCACTGCGGCTCCTCCGCCTCCATCCTCGCACTCGCTTTCACTCGCCGCTATTTCTAGACGTCGTAGCATCCACGCACCTTTTCCGCCCGACGACACGATACCCCCGTTCCCCATCTGCGGCTTGTCACCAACTACAGCTACGGCTGGCGAGTGTCTGTCGGAACCTTACCACACTCAAAAGAAAAGCAAACGAAGAGCACAACGTGTCTGGGACAGAGCAAACAGCGCCAGCGGGTTCAAGACATGCCGTGCAGCAACTGCGAAAGGCTGTCCGACCGCTTGTTTTCCTTCCCTACGCCCCGATTCTCGTAATCTTTTAGATTCTTGAGAGCGTCTATTCAGCAAAGATGTCTGCCCACCCCCCGCTCTCTAGCGAGTCAGGCGCCGTTAATCCCGGCCCCGAATCGCCCACGCTCTCCGGCGAGTCAGTCGCCGGTAATTACGGTTCCGATTTGCACACGATCTATGGCGAGTCAGTCGCCGGCAATGACGGTTCTCAGGCGTCCACACCGTCGGTGCTGCCAATGCCGCCAATATTTGATTATGACGATATTGACGGCGACATCGACGATGATGATGTTGATGTTGGGTACGAAGACATGTTCTCCAGCAATGATGCACCAAGCCAGATCCCTCAGAACCCGCATCTAGAGTACATACCGTATGCCAACCACATATATTCTGCCCCGGGACAGCAGTATCATCCGCAGCAGTATCATCAGCAACAGCATCAGCAGCAGTACCAGCACCCGCAGCAGTATGAGCATCAGCAGTACTACGAGCACCAACAGTACGAGCATCAGCAGCAGTACCAGCAGCAGCACCAGTACCAGCAGCAGAACCCGTACCAGCAGCAGCACCAGTACCACCACCACCAACAACAACAACCGCTGCAGCTATTGAATAATGGAGTCTCTAGCATGCTGCAGCAAGGTTTTCCCCAGAACCAAGTCCCCAACGCACAGATCATGGCATCGGCTTCCGACTTCTTGGACACTCTTCATTCAGCCTACTCACTGGCACAACCGCCCATGGGGAACGGCGCAGGGTCACCAGGAGTCGGGGCTACTGAAGGGATTCCTTCACTCTTTGGACCCGAGCCGATGGAAACGGCCGAGCCCGCACCGCCAGAGCCTCCGACTGTTCCAGTTGCGCCTGCAGCGCCCACTCTAGCAACGGTTGTGCCGGCGAGCAACCCCTATGATGTGGATGCCATGGCCAACGTTGCCATCCCCGCCGGGGCGCCGGCTAACTTCCTTCAGCACTATACGCCCATCAACCTCGCTCCCTCGAACGCTAGTTTCAAGTCCTTTATGAAAACTTGGATACGGCAGATCAACTCGACCCGTTATTACGCCAGTGCCCGAGGAGGGGCGGCAACGCGTCTCTTCGAGGAGGCTGTCAATGACCAGATCAACGCAGCTCCCCGCGTCATCAAAGAGAGTGATTTCGACGTCGATCACTGCGACTTGCAGGGCATCAACTGGGCTGCCATGGGCACTAATAACAGCGATGCATTCGAACGCCGAAGGAAGATCTATAGAAACTATACCAGTCTCAAAGACTCGGACTGCTGGGCTGTAAGATTTGACTCGCCTTTTCCCTTCAAACCTTTTGTGTGCGGTAGCTAACTAGCAAGCCCCAATATCATGAACACATGCCACCCAGTACGGAGATCTACTTCAACTTCCGGCAGACGCATCTCCGGAAGCATATCCGCATCCCACACTTCCAGCTCCGCAACTTGCTAGCCACTGCGTCACGGTCGCGTGCCTATTTTCCGGGATCCCAAAGCGGCACTGTCCTGCACTTGAACACTCTCACCAACAAAACCCATACCGCTCTGCGCTTCCCCAACTACACCGATGTCCAGATCTCGACGATTGCTGCCGGTCAGGGCGTTTTGGTGGCTGGTGGGTTTGGTGGCGAGTACTGCGTCACAAACATCGACGCGGAGTACATCGACCAGGAGCCTTCGGAAATCAAATGCACCGGCAGTGTCACCTCGCGCCACGAAAGTGGCATCTCCAACCACATCCAGATTCACAGCCTGCGCGGCGCAAGTGGGCCTCTCGCCGCCTTCTCCTCCAACGACCAGGCACTGCGCGTCCTTGACATCGGCACCAACAAGATCATCTCCGACGTTCGCTTTGACATGCCGCTCAACTGCAGCGCCATATCCCCCGATGGTCGTTTGCGTGTCATTATGGGCGATACCACTGCTGCTTATATTGTCCCTGCCTCGCCCGACCGAGCCACGGCCATCGGCGATGACGGCGTGCACCACAAGCCCGATATACTGCAGTGCCTGACCGGCCATCGCGACTTTGGTTTCAGTTGTGCATGGGCCGACGACGGACACACGCTGGCCACGGGCAGCCAGGACCGCGCCATCAAGATCTGGGATGCGCGGCGATGGTGCAACGCCAACGGCGAGCCGGAAGCCGTTGTCACGCTGAAGACGCAAGCGGCTGGCGCACGCAGCCTGCAGTTCTCGCCCATCGGCTCCGGCAAGCGGGTGCTCATCGCCGCCGAAGAGGCAGACATTGTCAACATCATTGACGCACAGACGTTTGCATCGCAGCAGACCATTGAGATCTTTGGCGAGATTGCCGGCGTCAGCCTGACGCCCAACGGCCAGGACCTGCTTACGCTGTGTGCCGACTCGACGCGCGGCGGCCTCGTCCAGTTTGAGCGGGACCCCGAGTGGCAGGCCGAGGTCGCAGCCCAGCACGACGAGAGCGTCTATTATTGCCGACCCGAGCTGCGCTGGCGCAACTCCGACAGCTTCGATTGGCGATGGGGCGGTGTCGGCCACGGCAGTGACATCTCGCGTGCGGCCCGCGCGCGGCGGTTGCGGATCGCAGCCAAGCGTGTGCGGTACGCTGCAGCATCCCGGTCGCGAGACTCTCACCGCCCCCTTGATGATATCCATGATTTTTACTACTAAGCCTTTTGTCTTTTTGCCTTTTTGCACTTTCTCGTCACTCCTTTTCTGGTGGCTTATTAGTGTCCAAATTGCTCATGTTTCTTTTTGTGTATTTCCAGTGGTATAACAAGCGTCAGGATCAGGGCTGCGGGTTGCATATTGCAGGGTTATTTTTGATGTGTTTCGCGTCCTTTGGGTACTTCTTATCTTTTTCTTTTTTCCTCTTCTATTTTGGTATTCCCCTTTAGCTCTTGTTCTTTTCTGGTTTACACTCTAGCTATCATGCTAGAACGACTGCAACGACTTACGACCTATTTCTGGTCTCGAATCTTCTTCTTCTGTCATCATTGCCTAGCTGACAGATATACCCCTTTCATTCTTCTTGCTGGTGTACTCCCTGTTTGTACAAGATCGGTTTAGCCTTTGGAATTCAATTGTATGGTCATTACTTTTACAGCCTTGAGATGATTTTGAATTGTCTTCAAAGCCGGTCGTATGGAATGTCATGTGATGATATTAAGTGGAAGATAACTCAAAAGGTTATGACTTGGAAAGTAGAAAGAGAACATAAGCGAAAACGCAAAGGACAGATGACTCCAGTAACAGAAGAGCAGAAGCGCAAAAAAGCAGAAGAACGGGAAAACACAGAATTCAAGACAGCATCCAAGAAGTGTATACAAAAGACAACCCAAAAGTAACAAGGACGTTAGAGCAGTCATTAGTGCGGAAACAAGGCATGCGTCGAAAGCAAACGCATTAGTAGGCAAGCTAACCAAAGACGCCATGGCCAACGAAGAAAAAACACAGTCATTATCATGTGCAAGGAATACACTGGCCCTCAACTACCGCTTCTCCACGATATCGGGTCCAAACTCATCGGGCCGGCTAGGGTCAACTAGGCATGACAAACGGACGTCACCTTGGCAGGCACCGACTGTCACCCACACGTGCTTGGATGCTGGTACAGGATCGGCGACCATCATGCCAGGGGCAGGCTTCCGTGTCTCACGTGCACCCAACCACCGCAGCCGACCGGCACGACTCCTGTCGCTGTTGCCAATGCCACCGTTGGACACCCATTCGCGAACAACGCTGCGAATAAATTCAACCTTGCGGCGGAAGTCGTTCGCAGTAGGGATGTTCTGCAGCTCAGGCCGGATCACCGGCCGGCGTCTGCTCGACGCACCTGTAGCAGACGACACGGAGGTGCCGCCGACGCCAAAGTTCAGAAGCGTCTGCAGGGGGTAGGAGAGAACGCTGCGTTCATCGAGCGCTGCCTCGTCAAGCATGCCTGTTGCAGCCAACTGCTCGGCCGCCTTGGCCGGCAAGTGCCAGAAGTGACACCATACACCAGCAGCATCGATGACAAGCTTTGTGTGGTCGGGGAAGTTGAACTGCATGTGACCGTCGCAGAACACCCAGCAACCGACATCGCCGAAAAGCTGGTAAAAAGTCACAACATCGCTAGGGATAGGATTGCTGGCGGCGGTAGTGCCAGACGAAGACTGCTGCTTACGCACAGCATCCTTGTCGCCAGCCTCCAGCTCACGGCCATACGCCAGCATATAGTTGGCAAACTTCTTCCAAAGGACAATACGCGCCCGCTTGCGGTGGTCGTAGACATCCTTGCCGGCGGACAGCTTGGCAGCAGCGCCAGTGCGCGGGTCGACCGCTAGACGAAAGTGGCTGGGATCAACACGCACACGGTGCAGGCCCTCGTTGCCATTGTTCTCGTAGAAGGAGATGCCCTCTGTGATAGGCAGTCCCGAATCAGTATGCATGGGGACAATCTGGTGGCGGTCAGGGTAACTGGGGTCTTCCCGGCGCAGAATATGGCGTTCGGCGTTGTGGATCAGAAGGCAAGCAGGAGGCAGGCAGTTGGACTGCTTATTGTCGGCACCGGCAGAGCCGGATGTTGAGCTGGAGGACTCGGCCGGGATAGACATCAAGATGCAGCCGATGCTGCCATCGTTCAGAATGTAGCCCACACCGAATCTGTTTGTGTAGTCGACCCATTTCACCACGATTTGGGGGGGTTTCGCAAAGGCTCTATCACGCGTCGCTGACGTAAATGCCATAGTGCGGGCGTTCAGGGCACGGTCAAGCTCTGCCTGCAGCTTGCGAAGGCGCAGCATGACTGCATCGGGCTCACTGTTGGGAACGAGTTCTTGGACTTCTGATGGGCTGAAAAGAGACAGCGCCTCAACACCAGGGGCAGTTTCTTGTCTAGTATAGGTCTTGACAACAACAGGGGCGGCCGGTGCAACCTCTGCTGACGTGCTGCGGGAAACAGTTCTTCTCTCTGCTGCTGGCTTGCCGCTAGGAAGGAGAGTCCGTGTGCGGGATGTGCCTGGCGGCTTTGAAGCAGCTGCCTTTTGCTCACGAGCCTGAAGAGATAGCGAGTTGGTGAGGGGGATGTCCCGTCGTGCGGACGGTCTGCGAACAAGAGTCGTTGCTACTGCCTCGGAACGGGCTGCAGTTGCAGATGCAGAGGGCATGGGTGCTACATCAACGAACTGCGCTGGCTCAGCTGGTGTGTTGCCCCGTGCCGGCCTGCCTTGGGCGCGTTGCTGGGAAGCAAAGCTTTGGGGTGGTGCCCGAAGAAGGCTGGTGGTTGCTAATGGCAGAGCAGCTGCAGAGGCTCTCTGGTGGACAGACTCCATAGCGTTTGCAACTACGGAAGATGTTTGTGTGGACCATTCGGACAGGGGTGGGTGGGAAGACGTCGGGAGAGATGGCGTGGCAGATGAAGAGGTGATAGGAAGAACCGGCGCAGCGGTTTGTTGTGGCTGGATGCGAGAGGTGTTGCTCAAGGCACCGCCCTGAAGGAGGCGGTTCTCCTGGAGCCAGTTCTCAAACGGACGGTATACAATGTTATCCGCGAGTGGGATGGCAGGCGTCAGGCCCGCCTGCTCCTCGGCGGCCATCTCGCGCCAGACCGGCTTCGACACGATCTTGGTGGATTTCCATGGGCCAATATTGCACGTGCTGCACATCTCCTGGAGGGTTTCTAGGTTATGGGCCTGTACTCTGCGGCTGCTGGGCTGTTGGTAGAAAGCATCGTTGTCGGGAGGGAGCTCCTTGAGCTTCACGCTCATGTCCTCTGGCTTGGGCATGTAGCCCATGATAAAGAACGGGTGCTCGATGATGGCATCCGGGTCGGGGCGCATGTGCGGCTCCTGCAGCATAGATGCGACGACATGCTTGGCCTCTTCGCTGATGGTCTTGCCATCGCGCATCGGCCACTCGTAGTCACGCTCTCTGGCTCTGCGGTAGATCTCGTCGGTGGTTGAAGACTGGAATGGTGGCTTCGAGGTGAGCATGGCGAACATGATGATACCCAGGCTCCAGATGTCGACCATGTGGTCGTGGCCCTTCTTTCCCTTTTCAAGGATCTCGGGTGCAATGTAGTTGGGGGTGCCACAGAGGGTGGTGCGACGGATGGTCTGCATATCGCGTCCGGTAACAAGCAGAGCAGCGAGGCCAAAGTCGCCAATCTTGGCGTTCATGTTCTTGTCCAGGAAGACATTGCCCATCTTAAGATCGCGGTGGATGATGCCCTTGGCGTGCATGTACTTGATGGCACCTGCGATCTGAACGGCGTAGAAGCGCACCTCGGGCTCGGTGACGCCCCGGCGACGCTTGACCATGTCCATGAGCGAGCCGTTGGGACACAGCTCCAGAACGAGGTATGTTGAGCTCTCAAAGGAGAAGGCGCGGAAAAACTGGACGATGTTTACTTGGCGCATCTTGGAGTGGATTTGGAGCTCGGTTTGAAACTAGAGAAAGCATGTCAGTGGCTGGTCCTGATGAGCATGAATACGATATCGACGCGGACTGACCTTCTGCTCCATCTTCGTGGGCATCTTGCTCTTGACAATCTTCAGAGCATAGAGCTTCTTGGTTCCGGCGAGGGTGCCCGAGTAGCAGACGGCAAAGCCGCCCTTGCCGAGCATCTTGCCGACCTGGTAGACGGCGCCATCCTTGCGGTCAACGCTTGGCGGCTCCGTGACATTGGGAGGTGGTGGCGGCGGGTGTTCCTTGTCCTTGGAGGCCTTGAGCTGCGCAGCAGCCTTGGTCTTGAGGTCGGCAGCAGTGCTGCGAGGGCGGCGGGCATTCGCATCCCTAGGAGACAATGCCTCCATATCGATGCCCTTTCCGACCATGTTTACAGAGAAGCCGTCGCAGAGGTGGATGTGGTGATGGTCATGCGCGGTTGTCGGAGGTGAGTAAGACTACTGTGTGCTTGTCGTAGAAGCTGGCGATAGATATTAGGTTGTCGTTGTTGCTGTTGTTGATGTCGTCGTTGTGTCGTCGTCGATGTTGTCTGTTTGTTGACGTTGGTTAGAGGCTGAGAGAGAGGAAGAGAGAGAGTGAGGTGAGAAGAGGGAGAAGTGAGAGCAAGTGGAGTGATATAATATCAACAAATATGAGAGCAGTAGAATAAAGCACAGAAAAAGGCGGTAAGTCGGGCAACGGAGAAGTGAAGACGAAAGAAAAGTAGAAAACAACAAAACTCACCGAAACCACGGTATGTCGAGGGAGAGACAGAACAAACAAGCCAAAAAGCAGTCGTTCGCGAAACAAATGCAAACCTGGGTATCGTGAGAGCTAGAGGCCGGCGGCGCTGTCCCGTAGGTGTCGAGGTGGTGTGGTGCGGACGGGAAAAAAGAAACAAAGAAACAGAGACGCGAGCAGAACGTCGAGGCGATGCGCTATGGCGGTTGATGTTAGTAAATGCTAGTCATGGACGGGGCCTCTGGTTGCTGGGCAACGCCGCTCTAAGCAGAAAAATGGGGCACAAATTCGGGCTGTGATTGGCCGCCCACCTGGACCCTGGTTACGTAATACTTCGGGTGAGCTTTGGACCAGGCTGACACTTTGACGGCTGTCATTCGCCGCTCAGCCCGACGACAAGCCCGACTCTGCAGCGGCAAGTTCCAATCGACGACTTGGTGAGTAATTGGCGGATACAGCGCCGCTTGTCAGCGGTTGTGTCTTTGTTCGCAGTATCAACTGACGAGGCTATACTGACGCCCAATTGCAGCCGAGACACGACGTCGACCTCCGCCCGTTCCATGATCGACTCCGTATGAGTCCCGACAAGACGACAAGACGACATCCATTCGTTCCCCTGGCATTCCTCTGACGACGGCCACTGTTTTGCAGCCTGCGACAGGCACGCTCTGTCAACGCTCGACCGTCTACCTCTCCTCCCTCCGACATGGTCGCCCTACCCCTCTTCAAGCTCGGAGCTCTCTTCGTGCGGCACATTTCAAAGTATGGCGCGGTAGGTCTCATGTCTCGCTTTCTCTCCGTCTCTCTACGTCTCTGTCCGTCTCTCTGTGTGCCGTCACTAACCCGCCAAGAACCAAATCAAGGTGCGGGCCCATGAACACGTGCGCTTCCGCGCGTTTGCCGCCAAGTACGGCCAGCACATCCACCAGCTCAACATGCGCATGAACGTCGCCCTGCTGCGCAACGCCGACGCCGAGAAGCGCGCAAAAGAAAAGGCCGAGGCCGCCGAGACACCCACGGCCAAGACCAAGGAGGAGGTCGAGAAGGAAGAGCGGACCAAGGCCAAGGAGGAAGCCACAAGGGCCAAGTACGGCACAACCGCAAAAGAGTCACACCCCGTGTCGCAGAGCATCAACACGAAAGTGAGTGTCTGGCGGCGCAAGTTCCGGCCGCTGCCCGAGGCCAAGGCAGTCGACCTCTTTGCCGACGTGATCGGCGACGCATTCATTCTGGGCATTGCCAGCTTGCTCGTCATCTACGAATACTACAAGTCGGCAACAAAGCCCGACACCCACGGCGACCGCATCAAGGAGCTCACACAGCAGCTCGAGGACCTGCAGCGGACCGAGGAGGAGCACAAGCGCGACGAGCTGCGGCGCGAGAGCCGGATTCTCGCCATGGAGTCGGCGCTGCGTGGCTTCCACGACCCCAAGACAAAACAGCCGCTGCTGCCACCAGCACCAGCAGAGGAGCCACCAGCACAGACATCACCACCCGTGGTCGCGGCGTGATCGCAATCAGTAGCGATCACATGACCAATACGGTGCCTTGGTGCTCGAAATTGAGCGGTGACTAGATACGGAAGAAGGCTTTGTGGAAGGTGCGGCTGGCCGGTTGCTCAGCAGGACAGTGCGGCGCCAGGAGACGACCGTCCGGTCACCTCCTTCCGATTGAGGCACTGCTCCCCGCACACAAGGAGATGGACAGGGCGGGCGAACCCTCTCCCCTACTACGGTGTATTAACATCACCTTTAAATGGCAAACAGATTGCCTTGACGACACATGATCAAACAACTAGATTTTTTATTGTACATAGACGCAGCTGCTTAGAGCTGCTTAGAAGCCACAACCAAACGAATAATATCACAGCTCTCGCACCCTCCCGTTTCAATGAGTCAACGGTTTGGTAAGCCATCGGCACCGTACAGGTCGCCTTTTGGCAATCGCCGTGATGGTGTCCCCGCCGGCCCTAGCCAGTCGTCTCGCCGTCTTCACAGATCCCATCTGCCGTCTGCCAGTATGACTACGGCAACACCGTCGCTAAGACCGCCCCGGCCAGACTCGCTTCAGTCTCCTCCGGTGCCGATACAGCCACCCACCCGTCCTGTCGCATCAAAACCTAAGCCAGATCAGCCGACACCGACACCCGCGCCGCGGAAGATCCAAAGCAAGATCTTTTGCGCGTCCATCCGAGATCACGCAATATGGGCTGCTGCCATCCCGCTGCTCCTAGCTGACCGAGCAGAGTCTAAGTGGGAAACAGCCCGGCTAAACTCACACGATCTCGCCGTACATATTGCTCCTCCGCACGGAGAGGCAGCCGGCGGTAGCACAGTTCGGTTTGCTCTTGTGACGGCGACCGATGTTGGACAGCCGGATCTATCCAAGAAGCTCCATCGTCTAGCGGCGCGGAAGAACGGGTCGGATGCTGTGGTTCTTTTCCTGCTGTCGCGGTGCGATGCAGACGGCCAAGCTGTCGATGCCATGGCTGCCTACAAGCAGCTCCAGCTCGAGTATGTCTGAATGGCCATATTTGTATGACTATTACTAACTTGTACAGACTGCAAAGTACTGCCGTGTCCATTCTACCGCTGGCCGCAGTTGAGACACTCCCGGCAACCGTTGCGGCATTCTGCGGCCAGCTCACTGCACCACTCGTCGATGCACCCGGAGCCAGCAACCGCCGCATTTACAACCTGCTTCGCATGTACTTTGGAAATCCGGTGCCGCTTTCTGCTGACGAAGCCAAGAAGTTGGTGGCTGCTTGTGAAGCCGAAATGAGCATGTCGTCTCGCCAAGCAGGCGTTACCCTGAAAGACGTGATCGCTTTCTGCAACGATCTCAAGATAAAGAGCCCGGGCCGTCTCGAGGAGATTCTGGGCACGGAAAATGCTGTGCTCATGGATAGGTTTTGATTACTCTTGATGGTCGAGGAGTCGAGGGCCCCTCTCCGATCAGTCGAGCGACGTCCAGATGCTAGTAGCTCTCTGTGAGGTACGTCAATAGAGGTCTACGGTCGGATCTTGATGGTCTGCACTACGCACCATGGTCAAGTGTGTCTTCCTATTCATCATTTGCCTTCCGCACTTCGATAGAGACGATCTCGACCCAACAGTCTAGGGCCTATCCGCCTGCCGCTCGGGAACGCGCCGAACAGCTCGAAGCCACTTGTTCATCTTTTAGACTCAATGGCCGCCTGTTGGGCCTGATGGTGGCTTAGGCGGCGTTGGTACGAAGTGCAAATTCGGGCGCCTATCTGGTGCTTGTCGAAACCACTTTTAAAACCAAACCCAAAGAGAATGACTCTATTTTTACAACAGGATGAGATCAGAAAGACAGTATCGCTATGCTGTATCTCGTTTTATGTTAACCTTATCTGCTACATCTCGTTCTTTGTTCTCCTTCTCTAGTCAGCCTTTTCCACAAAGCCGTGCGAGTGCGGGTAGCGGGCGGTTCCATGGGAGGATCTCGAGAACAGTCCGACATTGTGCATACGGGGGAAGTCATTGCAGAAGATATATAAATAAAGAACGATTCAACATTTACAATGACGGTTTCTAGTACAGACGGTGGGTGGTCAGATTGCAGGATGAAGGCGGGTGCGGATGACGACGGGCGCTTACAACGCCAGGGCCAGCCACGATGCCTCCTTTGCATTGCATATCAGGATGACAAGGCGCGTATAAGATCAGTCTTGTTTCGCGAGTTGAGCATGCGCGTACGAGTTCTTTCCAGGAGCACTCACGCAACAACGCTCTGTGTCCCTTTGATGCACGATGTATGGCAGTACCAAGACACCAAGTCTAGCTATCTGCGATGGGACCGTGTCAAGATGAGCGAGCTAGATGGCTATCAACTTCTGCCAATGTTTGTCGATTGCCAACACACCATCACAGTGCATGCATCAGCGTGCATATATCACTCTGCCCATCACTGTGCTTACATGGCCGTGAATTGACAGCCACAAGAGTTCATCACTGCTCCGCGTTGCTGTGCCAGAGCTAGTTCAAAGCTTCCGTCTTTCAAACCATACTGTCTCACCCATAAATCACATTAGTGTCGTCAGATAACAATTAAAACTCAAAAGTTGGCAGCTTGGTATTTCACAGCCTAATCTATTGTGCTGATCACAGCTCGGCGATGAGTCAGCAGGGTGCAGGGCCATCCCCGCCGTGCCATTCGGACGTTAATCCCTATGCGGCATGCGAGTGATGTGCGTTGGCTCGATGTAGGGAGCTCTGCGCTGCATCCCAAGTAGAATTAATTAGGGCGGTCGATGCGGAGAATCTTTACGTTTGGCTGATTGGCAGCTGTGATGTGACAAGGTATTGCAACGTACGCGATGGCAGTCTTACTTCTTCGCATCCAGGACACTACTCCGTATTAGACAGAATCCAATAAAGATGAATGCAGCACAGGTGCCGTTGCGATTTACGTCGCAGATACGAAAATAGAAACAAAGTCTCGGTATGGTGAGTGCATGTGGCTGGGCAAGAAGCAGGACGAAAGAGTCCGAATGTCGTCCAATATGTGACGAGCTTATCCACTCTCTAGTCTGTATATCTTCTTTGGTTTCTTCTTTTGGTATCTTCTCTACGGCTGGATCCCTTCTGTAGAAGGGATGGCGGTGAGCAAACGCCCATCACAGTCTAAGAAGCTTACGACGCTGGCCGAATACGTCGTGGTCTATCTTTTCTACCTCACCTTGCCGTTCCAGGACCTTATCACATTATGTCGGTAGCGGGATAGGCGACAAATATACCAAAGAAAAAGTGCTCATGGGATGTACTCGGATGTTGCCTTTTGTTCTTTCTGAATATAAATAGAGTCCAGCTGAACCATGTGGGCGGCCGTGATGCATGTGTAGAATGTAGAACCATGCAGTGTTGTGGTGCATTTGGCCCCCAAAATGCAGAGTTGAGGTGATGATAGTCGTCGTTTCTGCGGAGTAGCCTGTCGGTTGTCTAGCTGGGCCGGGTAGCTATTAGAGTGCTGGGGCAGCAACGGGGCTGTCTATCAAAGTATGATGGCGAAATATCACTCTCGATCTCTTGGTAGAATACGTCGTAGTGCTGACAATTGCATTATTGAGCCCTCACAAGGTGATTCTGATATCTCAGTCACACCGTTAATTTGGGGGTTTTTTTTTCTTCTTATTCTATTTCTTTTTCCTCTTCGGTCTTTTGTTGAGCAGTATTCTAGCAAGCTCTGGCGTCGTTTCTATTTCTAGAAAGCCAAGGACAGGGACGGGTAGCATCGTCTTTGCGGTGCCGTCTGATGATACTGTAAAGTCGGTTCTTTTTATATCACATGCCTTGTTTACGTATTGTCAAACTGGCTGTGTTATTTATGTCGTGGGCCTCGCTGGAAAGCATTGGCAGAGAGTGTCGTAGACAAGAAACAGGCCGCGGTCTCTTTGCATACGCATGATTCAAATCGAGCAGTCCAAAATAGGACACAGACAAGAACAACAACTAATTTAAGAAACTAAAAAGAAAATGAGAAGTAAATAAAATGGCCGGTATTGGCTGCCAAGCTGAACAAAATACATCACCACCTGACGACTTGATTCTTGAATAACCATCTGCCCTGTGTGAGTGGAGGAGGCAGAGAGAACACCGGCGGGGATGAGGTTGAATGAGCCAATGAGAGCAGTCGTGCAACCGCCCAGATCGAGTTATATAGGAAGTCGGCGGCACTAACAACCCGTCACTGTGGGGCGGCATGCAGCGCACTTGGACTTACACCGCATATTGTACTCTTATGGCACGAAGGTCGAGAGAGCTGCGACGTAAGACAAAGTATTGAAAATCAAAGGCAGAGAGAGCCAAGCTCATTATCTATCAATGCCATGCTTGGAAGCAATTTACTCGCGATCCAGCTCTTAGCTATATGGTGATATGACGGCTTCCGACGTCGAGATACGTCGTATAGGCTATGTAACGCAATATGGCTATGTACGAACGTGGTCGGGAAGACGAGGGAAATCTAAAGAGGAAAGAGAAAATGTGAAATAACGCCTCAATCGGTTCACGAGATGCTGTTAGACGCAACAGCCGTTGTGGAAGATGGCTGGTAATGAGACATCCGAGCTCCGATGCATGTTGTCTCGCCCCATCTATTGGGTATGCACGTACGATTGAGAGACTGAGCATGGACACACACTTAGAAGGCACGTTTGTATACGTAAGGGTTGTGTTCGTGCTCTGTGCCACGGCCGTTCTACTTCATCTGAGGGATCTCAGGGGAAAGTGCAGGACTCAACAATAAAAGTGCACTTCTCCCTTGCTGTTATTCGCGGGACGGCTTCCAGTGAGATGCATCTGCTTCAGATGGAACGGGCGTCTCGCTGAAGTGGTGTTGAGACAACGCCATGATTGCTGAGGGTGTGGGCGGGAGGCACTTCAGTGCCGTAGCCGTGTTTCGAACGTTGATTACGTAAGCTATATCATGTTGATCGTGAGTTGTACACAACGATAATGTTTATGAGTTATTTCCTGCTATTTCTATGGCTCCGAATTGTTTGTGTTTGTATTTTTATTTAGAGTTATTGTCTTCTAGGGTAGTGGTAACTTTATTCTACTCAGATATGCTTTCAGGTAAATGCTTTGCTAATAGTGAACGCTTTCTACGACGTACTTAGTTTTTCTTCTTCATTTTTTTGCATCAATAACTCCTCCATACAGAAAACCCTACATTAAACATACAGTTATCTACAGTTACCTCACCGATATTTCACCATTTTACTACTCCGTATACAAATTGTCTCTCACCTGACCGCAAACTCGCAGCTCAAGTGATACACCTTGATAAGACAACGCGGCCACGTGAGGCTCTTGCAAATTAGGAAGACGTTTGACCGCAAGTCCATTCGTCTGAATTCATATCTATCTAGCAAATAGACCTTTGTCAAGAGCATCTCCACTGGTGCTAGCTCTATTGATCCACCCGCTTTGACCTCAAACTTTGGCTGCTTCATCATGGCCAAGAAAACTAACGAGGCTAGAGGAGCAATAATATAGAAGGACTATGAGCTGGCAGGCTGGCTATTCAGAGTATCATAGAGCTGCTCAAAAATACGTAGATATGTGTGACGAGTGTCTAGCAGTACTTGTACAGATACTTGCCATGCTCCCCTGTCGCTCTCTACTCGTCAACAAGGCGGACCGTTACCAACGCGGACGATCCGCTCCCCAGCTCTGGAGGATTGGGGGCCGTTCCGCTTGGGTGGTGGTCGCTACTATTGTGGTTATTGGTAACTAGCTGTTTCCTTTCATTCTTGTTTGTTATTTCTTCGTTCTTCTTGCTCTTCTTCCGCGTGTCATTTGTTCGAGCTTCCAACTAACAAAAGGTGCGGCCCTCATACTCGTATTGCTTCTATTTCCAGCACAGCAACAGCTCTCCATTACTCCATACTATACCAATGCCAATTTGTACCAGTACCTCCTGTCATCATAGCGGAGGGGCAAGCGAAACCAGGGGTCGTCCAGGAACCCCTGTCGCCTCATGTCTGTGGCCCACGATCCACTCTTGCACTGGCCTTATACGCACTCTGATTGGCTGCAGACCACTAACACCGCACACCTCTAACCGCCCAGTCACAGCCGGGGTCCCCTCTCTTCTCTCCTCACTCTTTTCCTCTGGTCTTCTCTCTCTTCCTATTGCCTACTATTCTTGTTGCTCTTATTGCTCGTCTTGCTACTCTCTTGCTCATTCGACCTCTCACTTGTCCAGGCTGTATTCTATTTGGCGATCAGGATTGTTCTTTGATTGCCTGTTCGCTTGACCTCGTATGTCCTGGGCTGTGCTCGGTTTCCTTGCAGTGCCGTCCAATGCTTTGCCATCCACCGGGTCTCGACAGGCTTGGTCTCGGCGGCATCGGTCGAGTTGGCTAGAAAACGCCAGTGATTATCATGTATACTTATTGCTAGTACTCTCTACTATTGGTGCCATGGCTGTTGATCCATAAAAGTGATCAGTGGTCTGTGGTCAGTGAGCAGTGATTCAATCGGCCAGAGTGATAGCGGTGATCAGAGACAGGCCATGCCGCCCACCCACCCATGCACCCGCAATCCCATGCAGACGCTTCCTTGCCGACGGGCGTCTGGAGAAGAACGATCAGAGTGCGGAAAAGATGAACAGATAAATGATGAATAGATACGATGGAAAGTACTCCGTAGAATAGAAGCAACGACTGCATACATATGCAGCAGCCTCCCTCTTTTCTACCCGCTTCCCGAGCTGGTTCTGGCTTTGAATTTTAATTCTTCTTTCCTTTCGCTTTCTTTCTCATTTCTTCCTCATTTCTTCCTCTCTTCTGCCCCTTCTTCCACCCATCCCTTGTCGGTTATCAAACTCGCCGGTCTCCTCTCAAACTCTGCCTGTTTCCAACACAGCTCTCCTCCATATACGCCCGCACCCGTGCATGCTATTTCCTACACTTCTGCCTCCTTGAGCCTCTTCCCTCTTCAAACCTCTCAAACACTCGCCTCCGTGCTCCGCCTCCTGATCTCCCCCGGCAACATCTCCATCTCTCTCCCTCTACGCTGCTCTACACTATTCTGCACCTGTCTAGTTGACTCGATCTACTCTACCCAGCACTCCGTCTACGCCAAACCTTATTCATCCCGGGCTGTCTCTCAACACGAGATCCCACCACGCAGCATCCATCTCAGCCCACATCGCGTCGCATCATCATCATCGACTCTGTACATACGGTCTTGACGGCACTCTGCCTTTAATTGTATACAACTGCCCATACTTGCTTTAGTTTCGTTTTGCATCCTCTCGTCTTATTTACATCATACGATACACGACCTCACGATCTTCCCACGCTTCTGTTCTGTACTCTACATCCGGCCGCGCTCTGTCCTGCTCTGTCTGCTCCTTGATACCCATTGTTTCTCGTTTCTCATTTCTCATCTTTCATCTTTCATCTTTGCTCCTCTTTTTATTCTACCCTCTTCATTTACACTACTCTCTAATACATCCTGATCGCGTCTCATACCGGAATCTCAAATCCCATCCCCAAGCTCAACTTTCCCATCCTGACGCAACTTTCCCATCCGGCCTCCCCTGACCCCCCTTTGTCTCGCAGACCACCACCCTGATACACTGGTGTCCTCACATCCTGGCCCATTCCCAATACGAGCAAACCAGTATACGCCAGCAGAGCCTCAGACACGAGCGAGCCAGAATACGGACTGGCCATCTCCACCCAACCTAAAATTCAGAAACGATAGCTGCTTTATGCCGCCTCGGATGCCCGCTGCTGTAATAGACCAAGAAACCAGAACGTGGATCGCAGACCATCTACCGTGCTACAGTCGCACAGAGCATACGAGTAGACAAGACCAGAGTCAGCGACCTCATCAACACGAGCAATTGCCTCGTTGTCGATCTAGAGATCGAAGCAAACACATACTACCCCTTCACAAACAAGCCTGCTCTCAAACACCAAACAAACACGCCCAATCCATACTCCCTCCCTATCCCATACCCTACCCTGGTGCCAGGCCCAACTCGACCCATAGCCAGCAGCACCCTTTCTACGAGTACATCAACCCACAAACATCCGACACGGGCCCCCGTTGGAAACTGGGCCGTCTCACACCAGACACTCCCGGCCTCGGGTGCTGCCCTTGGGGCACGTACACCAGACCATCAAGGCCGCCCCCCATTCTTATTATTATACGCATAGCTCATAACCATCGTTACCATAGCCATCCAAAGTGGAAGACTGGGAAATAAGCGACAATAAGAGGAAATCCCATCCTCTTTTTTCAGAATCCCATCTTCTCTCACGTCTCCTCTTTTCCCTCTCCTTTTCTCTTCCCTTTTGTTTCTTCTCTTCCTCTCTCTTCCTCTCTTCTTCCTCTCCTCTTCTCTTCTCACTTCTCTTCTTCTTCTCTTCAGCGCTGTGCACTCGCTTAGTCGATACCTTTCTTTCATATCGACACTGGTTGTTGTTTTTTATTCTATTCTTTTATTCATCTTACTTTCGCTTCACTTTTCGACTTCTCGACCTTACGCCTGTACTTTTTAGTTCTTTATTCTTTTCAACAACACAGGTGCCGGTTGCCTGTTTACGCCATCGTCTATTTGTCTTTTTCGTCTTTTCGTCATTCTCACGTCTTTTTCTCTCTTTTCGTCTACGACTTATTCACGATACCCGACAGTTGATATTCCTGGAGGATCACGAAATCGAATTCTACTCCCACATCTACCGACATCTAGAACACACTACCGTCATCATGGGTCGTCTTATCAAGAACCACTGGGCACGCCTCATCGTGCTGTCCGCCGCAGCCTGTAAGTCCTCTTAGTTTTAATATTTTTCCCCCATTAAAAAAAGAAAACCAAATACTAATACAAACAGACCAAGTTGCTGCTGCTATCGAGGGCTTCTTCTGGCCCAAAGTGTTCTGGGATTTCCTCACCCGCAACCTTGACCCCATCGTCAAGCCCGTTCCCATATTACAAATCATCAACCTGCTGCTCGGCCTAGCCGTGCTCGCCTGGGAGTGGCCCCTCGGCGCGCTCGCCGGCTCCGCCTTCCACCGCAGCCTCGAGACTCGCCTCGCCCTCATCCCGCTCGCCGCCCTCGCCGCTGTTCTCCTATACCAGGGCACCAATGCCGCCATCTACTACGTCGTCGGCATGGTGGTCTACACCTGGGCCTACAGCGAGGGCGAGGTCATTTGTGCCAAGCCGTGGACTCTACCCCAGCGCACTCCGCGGGGACGTGTCTGAGTCTGTTAAGAGAGCCGAAATTCGACACAGAACCAAAGCGACACAAAAAGCAAACAAAAAAAGAAAAAGAAAAGAAAACAACCAAACCGGCCTCCTCTCCTCTCTCGCCCCTCCTCTCTCGCCTCTCATCCTGTTCCTCACGTCTCGCATCTCGCATCGCACACCTCAGTCCGACTCGATACCCTCAAGGCCCAGCTTTTCTTTCTCTTTGATACCACGAGGGCCATTCTGAATGGTCCTTACATTATACTCTACACTCCCAAGTGTAGTACCAATATGTATACAACCAAATAAAAAAACTATAGGAAACAGAGCCAATCAGTTGGGAGGCATGTTATGTGCAGCGCAAAGGAGGAGGAGGACCGTCCCCGACAGCGGGTTTTTTCTTTATACTACTTTTGATAATTATAAGCGAACAGCGAGCGTCTTTATTTTATTCTTTTACTATTACGTCTTTAGCACATGAGCATACTAGACATGAAAAACTTATAGAACATGAGCAACACTCCATGAACAATTTGCATGACATGTGCAATACCAGATGTGATAAACGCATAGACTGAAACGGCAATCACACAACACTAGTGAATGGAAAGTCATGTATAAAGAACCAAAGTCAATGTCTATCACGCTATGTACAAAACCCGCTATCGTATGCTTCAGAATAATGTTACACAATAATGAACAAGAAAAACAAGAGAAATTATAGATATCAAAAGTAGCAGACAGCCTGCACGCATAGCAAATGGCTTACTCGGCCTTGCCCTCCGGCACAGAGTTGTCGTGCTCAGACGAGCTGGCAATCTCTTGGTCGGTGAGCGTGTGCGACTCGGCCTGCGGTCCCACGTAGTTCTTGCGGCCGTCAAAGATCCACTGCAGACCGGCAATCACGAGCACGACGCCGAACGCGACAATCGAGTAGTTCATGTTGTTGCCGGTCACCGGGTTCTCGGGCGGGAACACAAAGAGGACAGTCGTCAGCACGGTCCAGAGAATGCCGACAATGTTGGCGGTCCAGCCGGACACCTTGCCCAGCTTGAACGCGCGCGTCTCGGGCAGCATGTTGCGGCCGCGCAGACAGTGGATGGCTGGCGGGATGGCGTACGTGACACCGAGGCCGACGACACTGGCAGCGACGATGGCGTTGAAGGCGCTGCTGGAACCCAGGAAGACGAGGCCAAAGACAACGACCCAGCCGGTGGTCCAGAGCAGGGCGTTGAGGGGCACGTCGAGGCCGGTGTGGACGCGGGCAAAGACGCTGCTGAAAGGCAGGCCACGGTCGCGGGCAAAGGCGTAGCTCATGCGGCTGCTGGTGGTCATGAGGGCGGTGGAGGTGAAGAGCATGCAGACGAGGGGGAACATGAGCAGGCACACAGCGCCGGCCTTGCTGTTGGTGGCCTGGTAGATAATGGTCAGGAGGGGGCCGGCGGAGGCGCTGTTGACGGCGTCAATGTCGGTAATGACAAACATCAGGCAGCTCAGGAAGACAAAGCCCGTGAACATGCCGATGCCGATGCTGTACAGCATGATCTTGGGGCCCTCAATGGTAGGGTTGGGAATCTCCTCAATCATGTGAATGGTGCCGTCGAAGCCGGTCAGAGCGAAGGCACTAGACTGTTAGTTGGATTGAACGAAGCAGAGAGAAAGAAAAAAGAGAGAGAGAGAGAGAAAGACATACCCCTGAAGAAGACCGAGCATCCAGGCAAGACCGTCGGGCCAGCCGACCTCGTTGATGACGGAGCCGTAGACAAACGAGCCGGACTGGTAGTTGGGAGAGGCACAGGCCAGGACAGTGATGCTGATGATCACGAAACCGGCCAGCGACCAGAGGAAAGCGGCCTTGGTGAAGTAGGGCAGCAGACGGGTCGAGAAGGCGTTGATGAGAAAGGATGCGAGAGTGAAGGCAACATAGATGAGGAACTGGTGCCACGCCTTGGACTCGTAGGTCTCGTCCATGAGCGAGATGATGTTGAGGACGAGCGTGCTGCCCAGCAGACCACCGGTGGCCGTCAGGCACACCCAGGCACCGACGTTGATCCAGCCGGTGACAAAGCCGATGGAGCGGGCGTAGCTGGGCCAGCTGATGACAGAGGCCCAGTGGTACTGGCCGCCAGCCGTGGGGTATGCCGACAGGAACTCGGCCAGCGAGGCAGCCAGACACAGGTTGCAGACGCCGGCAACCATGAGGCCCCAGACGACAGCACTGGGACCGCCCGACGGCAGAGCCAGGTTCATCGACGTGGACAGAGCAGTCCAGCTGTTGAGGATGGCAAAGGCCAGGCCCAGCATGGACAGTTTTGAAAAGTTGCGGTGGAGTTCCTGCTTGACACCCATGCGCTCGAGGGCCGCAGCCTCGGCGCTGAGGGCGGCCGTGTGTTTGTTGACTTCCTCCATGGCGAGTGTGTGTGTGCACGGATGGAAGAGGAATGAAGATGGAGAGAATGGGGATGAGACAAAAGAGACAAGAGACGCGGGCTCCAAAGACAGACTGGCAGACGTCTGTGTTATATATTTTCTCCAAGGGTTCTGGTTCCTGGGCCGTTCATACAGTTGCATGTAGAAATAGGCCGTGGGCGTCAGCAAGGAGATCCATCCAAAGTACAAGGGAATACTAGAGAGATAGTAGACACAGCTAGAGAAACAGTAGTGAACATGGCTTGCAGAGAAGTACCACTGATAGGGTCGGAAAAACAATTAACGGCATCAGACGGCCGCTAGAAGACGACGACTCGACTAGCTGGGAGCCTGGCACGCCTGTATCCGACCGAGCATTTCGGCTGACACTTCCTAGTTCGGTGACGAGGTGGGTAAAACTGATTGAGCTGGGTGCTTTTACTTGAGGCAAACGTGTAATCGCAACCTGGGTTCCCCGGACTGGCCGCCATGATAGGCCCAATGCCGTGATAATTGCGGACACTGCAGCCAACAAAGAACGCTCCTGTTACGTAACGCCGTTTTCTGATGGGATCGTCCCTCCGTTTTGTCTGGTAGTCTGTCTCATGGTCTCCAGCATTCTCCGCAGAACGCACCTGCCGTCTGGAGATAATAATGTGGGCAGTGTGCGGGTGGTTGACAGCGTCGAGGCAGGAGCCAGATGTGCCATTTGAAGAAGGAACGAAGCATGCAGGCGATACAGCCTTGTCGAGTATTTGCCGATTGCTTGTCGATTGCTTCTTTCCGTTTTGGTCGAGTGCCAATTCGCCAGGGCTGACGGCTACCTATCTAAGGTGCGCGCCCTCAGTTAGTGCAGTAATAAGGCGATCTGCCAAGAGAGCCGAGCCGGCACATTGTTCAGGCTGGCGCCTTCCACCCGCCTTCCTTGCGCCTTCTCGAACACGGCAGGTGCAGCCACCTGCAGCCAAGACATGACCACGAAGGCAGCAGGGGTATGCTCGCTAATTAGCGACTAAGGCTACTTACTCTACAGCGCTGGAATATGTCTCCTAGGGCTACAACAGCGTGTGTAAATACTTCAGCACTAACACAGCACGCTATTTGCTCTTCGCGCAGCCGGGAACGGAGAGTCATGGCCTGGCCAGTATCACCAAGCAGACAACATGAGAGCATGCGCTCTTATCTTATGCCCCACTTGGTCCTGGCAATTGTAGTGGCTAATTTCGTGGGCCGCCTAGGTAGTAGTTTCTACCGGCTTATTCTGCAAGCAGCCAATGTTTTCCGGAGCCGCAGAGCCCAAGTGTGCAAATGAAGCCCCCTGCTGTCCGCGAGAATATTGTATCTCATACGACGTACGACAAGCCGAGCAGACTCGCATTCTTCCATTCTTCTATTCATTCTTCTATTCTTCCATTTTATCTCGAACGGCACGGATCTGATTCGCGTAGGGACAATGGAGACAATCCCGCGCTAGCACGAGCTCAGCTCTGCCGCCTGTCAGATGACAGATGGGCCAGAGGCGTGAAGTCCTGGCAGCTCTTGTGGGATATCGCGCAGTCACTAGATACCTCAAACCACGCAAGGCCAACTTTGTGGGACAGCATGCTTTCGGCGGGGGGACGGCCGTTCTAAACACGAGACCGGCCTAGATGCTATTGCCTTCATCGATGTGGTCCGCTTGGGGCACCGCGCTGGCGTCGCGGCCGGCCATGTCCATCTTCAACTGACAAGCAGTTGCAAAGACATGGCAGGGGATGGGCTAGTGCAGCCACTACGGCACAGCAGTGTAGCTGCGTCTCCGGGCGTACCGGCTGGTCTTTGTTAGTACGGCATCTTTGCATGCCCTTTTGGTATCGCCTACGCCGTCTTCTAGAAGGCCAGATGCAACCTCACGGCTACTCAGCATTGCTGGCGTCGGTCAAAGCGTCAAAGCCTGACTCGACACCAGATACGTCTTACTACCGGTGCCACCGAGGACAGGCAGTGCATGGGTGTCGACAAAACTGCTGATGCTGTGTCGTGTGCTTGATTACTGTGTTTGTCCTCGGTGAAGGGTAAAGATGCCCTTTCCATGTCCTTTCCGACAGTTCCCCACGGTCGGGGAGCTTGGACTCGCATGTCATGCAAGTCTTATCTGAGGGATGTGCATCTGTTTCCGTGTGCCCTTGTTTTCGTTATGTCTGCAAATTGGTAAAACAAGGGATAGACGATGATAGACGGAAACTGAACGGAACTGGTAGAACAAAAAGCGGGAATCGAACAGGGGCCTCGGTGACCTTATCTGTGATCTGATCTAATACCCCTGGATCGTGGCTGCGTGGGTAGTAACACTACCAGCACGGGTGTATCACTCGATAGTCGTCTGTATAGAGTATGTCCATGCGAACCTCGTTGTAGAAGGCATTCAGGCGTGCATGCTGTCGAGGTTAATACAAAGCATGGCTGTTGTACGGAGCAGAGGCGCACTCAACTTCTCAACACATTGTCGATGATGACTAAGCATGTACTTGCTTTGTTGATCACGACCATACGCCTTTAGGAATATAACAGCATATTTCACAGCTCGACACTGCGATATGCTTCCGTGCACCTGTTATCAGACTACCGGGATCGTTCTCACATACGATAGCAGCATACAGCAATACGCTGCGGAGACATATGCTTGTTCTGGCCCATGATGACTCATCATATCTCATAGCTTCAGCCGTCTGCGAATCAGGCCACTAATCACACAACGAGTATCACCAAACGACGGGGGACAGTCCCGTGATTCCTGTCAACAGCGGCTCAATTGCTAACTCGCCGCAGTATTGCTACAGTCATATGCACACGATATGCCACGCTCTCGAGAGTCTTTGAATTTTAAATCCTATCGTGCTCGTCAGCGGCCAAGACACGGCGATGCTCAGTCAGCAGTTCCCACCACATTACAGCCACAGCTGAGACACAGTTCGCTGCCATCAGAATCCGGGCACAGTCAGTTCAAGCTCCAGAATTGCATGTTGTTGCTTGATCTTTTGCTTGTTATTTATTTGTGTATTGCTTTCTTGCAGGCTATTCATAGCTATTGGTATCAAAGTTCTCCTTCAACTCGCTTAGTGGGCGGTCCGCGCGCCCTGCGACTCGTTCCGGAAGCCCTGGCGCTCCGGCGCCTCCGACTCCTGTGCGGTGCCCTTTGTGAGGATCTCCTTGATCACGGCATCCTCGTCGCTCGTGCCAAACTCGTTTTCGAGTGTGCCCTTGGCGGCTGTGTTGAAGGGTCCCTGGGGTCCTTGACGGTGTGTGGTGAAGATCTGGAAGGTCGAGACAAAGTGTGCGAGCGGCACGGAGGTGTCGCTGAGCCACTTCTTGTAGTCGTCGACGTCGTCGACAAAGACGACAAAGTCTTCGTCGGTGCCCTTGAAGTGGACCTTGGTCTGTGTAGTCTCGCCGCGAGCCATGATGAAGGATGTGGTGGTGGTAGTGGTGGGGGTGGTGATGTAGGTTGGCAGGTATAGCTTGAAGAGTCGTATGGATGAAACCGATGTGGTATCGATCGGGTGTTTGATGGTTGACAATGGATTGATTGGAAGATGAGGATGAAGAAAGGTAAACGGAAGAAACAAGGGCAAGCTCCTTTTATGTGCAAACGCTCGGCGGCCTGTCCTCTGATTCACTGCCAGTGTCTACTATTGCGTGACCTCGCCGTATCCAGCAAGTCTCGTTCTTTCCTCTCCTCCTCCTACCGTTTCCTTTGCAAGAATGTATCTTCTGCTCCTTGTTTGCAGTGTTCTGCGCCCAGATGGCGTTGTTCGATACACGCAACCAGTTTGAGCCATAATACGTCATAGGGCGGAAATAAGTGGGTACAGCACCATACAGCACCATACCACTACACAGTGTGCGCAGATCCCCAGCCAGAAGCTTCTGTAATCACGCATCAAATGACATCTTCCTCTGGGCTTTGTTAGGGGTATGTTGTATTGTTGTCTTCTCAGCAGAGCTAGCAGGTCGCCCATAAGCTCAGCTTGGCGGAGCTACCCCTCGCTTCTCCTTCCTTCTGATTCCAAGAGCTTTCGCTCAACCTGTGATACCCTCCTTTCTACGTCATTGTGGACCAACGCCAACCCCATAGATGGGCAGGACAATGCCGTAAGAATATATACGCTCGGCACCAAAACATGCCAACTGACGATACTGGTGATCTTCCTTTGGAAACCCCGTTGCCTCCAAGATAGTAGCGGGACCGACTCAGCGCGTATCCAGGAGCAGACGGGCCCAGGTGTCTCCATGTGAATTGCTCACGACAACGATCGAAGCTTCTTCATCAACCGTCACTCCTTCTCACTCAGTGTTCTCACTCAGTGTGGTATCTTCCTCAAGGTTCGGTGGAGACTCGATCGGTGAAGGCTGGGCCTCTTCAACCATCGTCGTGACGTCTTTATCTCTGGCTCCTCCCGCTCCTCTTGACTTTCTCGACTTACTCGACTTCCCCGACCCTCTTGATATCCCTGGTATCCTCGGCGCGTCAGCGGAGTCATCGTCTCGTATGTAGTACTGGACGTCAAGAGTTCCCCAGCCACGCTCGCCAAGCTTTTCGATGACGCTTCGCCGCTTGATCTCGGCCTCCGGACCACGGCCCGCAAAATTGAGGAGGGCACTCCTGCTGGAATCAATGGCATCGAAGGCATCGAAGGCATCGAGGGTATTGAGGGTATTGAGAGCGCCGTTTTGGGTGTTGCTTTTGGCGGCTCATATCCGTAGCCCTCACCGAAGTCCTCGATGAATTGGGTTGCTGGTGGGCAGCGAGGGACTTTGGCCGTCCTTGTCTCACTTGATTCTTTTCGGAAGAGAGAGTACTTGGGGCGTTGATGCGACACTGCCCTGCCCTCAGCATGGCCAACCAGGGAGTACGCCCTTCCTCCATCGTCCCCTGATGAAGAACTAGGTCGAGTCTTCTCCGTCTTCTTCATCCGCTCCACCTTGTCGGTCTCTTCACGGATGGCCACGTTGATTTCGTCGGCCTTGACATCGCGATCGTGGTGTCTTAGTCTAGCATGTCCGAGACTCAATCGCATTTTGTGGTCATCAGAATGTTGGCGTGATGATGGCGGGGCCTTGAGTGTCGGCTCGTATGATTCGATCGCTTCTGTCGCTGCGTCCAGTGCCGACGCTGCTGTGCGCGGGAATGTTCGTCTTCCAAACGTGCCCGTAAGACTCGGCACATTGATCTTGCGCATCATGGCGGACGCAGACGGCCGAATCAACCGCTCGCCACGGACGCGCGGTGAAAAGGCTGACGACGTAAGAACGTCACGTGTGCAAACATCAGAAATGATGAACTCGAGTCGTTCGCGGTCTCCTCGAGATGGAGCTATCACGGGAATGCGCGATGCCTTCAGCACAGAGTGTGACCTGCCTAGACTAAGGTGCCTCTCTAGAAATTGAGAATCGTCCTTTTCCGAGCTGGTGTTCTTCAAAATAACCTGGAACAATTGCACCTTGGGCGGCACAGTAGTCGCCCTACGTATTGAGTGCTTTCGATAAGAGCTATCCGGAGACTTGAGTGATGCTCCCAGGGTCTTAATGTCGAGGGCGAGGAACGTGAAGAGTGGCTGGTCATACTGGGCATCACCATCTCGCACGCAGCCATCCTTGATTCGATGTGTCCATTCCTCTTCCTCCTTCTTGGTGCTTGCTGTCATCAAAACCTCATACAGCTGGCCATTTCTCTCGAATCCAATTTTCCAGGAGAATGGGGCGGAATGGCATTGCAAGCCTACCCAGGTCAGCGTTATATTATATGTTGGTGACATTGCGTCTGACGAGAATCATACCTTTTCCATTGTCGGCCTGCTCCAGACTGCACTTCTTTAATGGAATACAGGCCTGGAGCTCGCACGACTTTCCCGTCTTGCCAGCCGCAGCCAGGCAAAGCCAGCTGTGGAAGAGAAGACAGATCATGTAACTTCCTCGAACCGAGGCTTGAGTTTGCCAGCAGACATGCAGCACACTGCAAAGATGGATACGGCCAAACATTCGGATTTGGCTCTTCGAGGCACCGCTTCTAGCATGGGCCGGGAACGTAAGCCGTTCCTGCAAGATCCAGGTTTTCTCGAGATGTGACTTGAAAAACGGATCTTCTGTCGCCTTGTTTATTGCAACAGTCACCTCGTGCAATTTTTCCAAAGCAATCTCAATCTCTGAATGCGCACGCGGGCAGTCACAGACAGGGGTTGACTTGAGGAGTTCCTGGAGAAGAAGAGGGTATCTACACGCCCGTTGTATCGGCTGCATTCTGTCAGCATGGCTCTGTAATTATGAAGGGAGTGGTAAGAACAAATAATTAATATGCCTACCTTGGCGAGCAAATCGTCAATTGAGAGTGCTCTTTTCGAGTCCTGCCAGTCCCGGGCATAGCTCAGGCAGGATGCCAGTGCTTCGAGGCCCTTTTGATGGTTGCCCCAGTTTGGTATCGATCGATATGTTAATTTGAGATCGTCAAGGACCATGTCGAGCTTTGCCCGGTACTCTTCATAGATGTAGAATCGATCTACCTTCTTGACAAACACATTGGCTGCTTTGGCCGCGATATCAGGTGCGACGGACATCTCAGTGGCATCCTTGCGCTGTGCACGCTGAGGCTTGCCTTTATCTTCAGACACAGCATTGAGGTTTGTCGACTTCCTCTTTGAGGCAACCGGCGAGCCAAACAGATGACGAGGGGTTGATAGGTGTGAGTACTCCGAGTCAGGAATAACCCTATGTAGCTCGCCCAGAATTTGGTCGTGGAGCTCGACAATGTCGGTCAAGTTGCTGTACATGGACAGCCGGAGCCCAGCGTCTGCCGATGGCGAGGAAGCAAATATTGTCATGTATGCCTGAGCATGTTAGTTCTATTAGTACGACCACAAAGTAAGTCATACAATGGTGGGAAATGGCTGGACTTACATTCATCAAGAACTTGATATCGCCAATGTAGCCCTCTTCGGTCTCAATCAACTCTTCAAGGATACGTCGGCGCTGGATGGAGCGCGCCACGATAAGAGCTTCCGCTTGTAGTCGCTGCCTGTCGTTGGTCGTATCGTCGTCAGACTGCCTCGCAGATATCGAGAACCGGCTGCTGCGGTCAGTTCTGGACAGTACCTTGGAAGACCTTGTCGCTTGCTTCCGTGATGATGGCACAAAGCTGGCAGTGCCAAATCCGCTGATGCTGGCATCACGGATTCCTGCCACGTACGCAAAAGATGACACGGACGAGGAATGCCTGCGGTAACTCGAATCGCCAACAGTTTTCGGCGTTGGCAATTCTATGGTGATTTCGGTATCACAAATATCTAGCTGGTTGGAGCATTGTCGTTCTGCCCGCCGACGGTTAAAGGTCTGCATCCATTTCCGAAACGGCCGCCTTGGCCGAGCCGGTTTCGCATCCGGGACGGACATGAAAGCCTTGACATTGCTGATGGAGTCTCTGAGAGCGTCGCTGACACGGTCACTGTCGACGAACTCGTCCAGGCTTGTTGTGAGCGGCTGCACCACACGTCTCCCCAATGCTGGCCACGCGGTGCAAGGTTCTTCGGGCTGGAGACCGCGAGACACCGAGTCTTTGGAGTTGAAAGGATTGCAGCTTAAGATGGAGTCGCCATTGCCGTAGTCCGATGCGTGGGGATGTATTGACGAAACAAGCTTCAGAGGAAATCTTATAGCTGTGTCTGCCACAACTGTTGTAGGCGCAGTAGAGGCCGCTGTATCTACCGCGCACCCTTTAATTTTCTCAATGACCTCGAGATTCTCGAGATTCTCGAGATTCTCAAGATTCTCCTGAGATATGCTTGCGGCCTCTGGACGACAGATCCTGATAGAGCCACACGGAGAAGATGTTATATGGCTCGCTTCGACCCTGGCCTCCTCGTCGGTTGGTAGTATTGGCGGTGGGATGCTCGCCAGCGGCGGCAGAACTGAGATCGTTGCCATGGCGCAGCGGCCGGTTCGTATAACTATGAGTATACCTGCTATTGGATATGATAAAGAGAACAATGAACTTGGTGGTAAAAATGGAATGCACAAGAGTGGACTCTGGAATATGGCACAATATGGCACTGCCAGAGCTGCTTATGGAGAAGGAGATCTCACGATGCTTGGTCCATCAACAAGCTCCAAAAGGGAGGAGAGAGAGAAGTGAGCCCGCCCAGAAAGGAAACCACAATAATTAGTCATAGCTGTATTTCCTCGACAACATGCCCATAAGGAAAGAGCGACTGGGAGACTTCGTTCCTTCCTATATTGGAAATCTTGCTGGTCAGCCGCCATATTGATGCAATCCATGCACTCATCTTGACACGAATTGCTTCCTCGATCCAAATATAGTGACCATAAGAAATAGTAGTAGCATAGTTACATTCTCTCTCTAGTTCTCTTCTCGGTATCATTACTGTCATTTTTTTCCTTATTTTTTATCATGCGAACGACATGTTGGCAATCAAGAGAGTTTATTATGTAAGCAGCACTTACACTGAGCTCGATGTGGACCCCACTACCCAACATCCCTCACGCGCGTCATTCTGCCTGGCAGCGGCTCTCGCCTCGCTATATAGCGCTTCACAGGAGCTCTCCACTCTTTGAATTCGAGACTGTCGAATGCCTTCACCAGCCCACACCACGCATTTCCGCAACATCATATTATTTCTCAGAGCTCTGTCTTCAACGCCTCCAGCACATTCATAATGAGCAATATTCATGCGCCGACAATCCCATCGGGGCCGACGACGGTGCGGCACACCAACGGAAACAACAACCACCTCTCGTTTACCGAGCTCCAGCGCAAGAAGGATGCAATGGAGGCCGAGCTGACGGCGCTGGGCAGCGTGCTCGATTCCGTATGTGCATATATTCTTTTTACTGTTTTTTTAAAGGCGTTGCTAACCTGCCAGCACAATGTCGACATGAACACGTCTCTCCTGACGCCCGACGGTTTCCCTCGGGCCGATCTCGATGTTGCTCAGAGTATGTTTGTAGATGATGTGCATGCGTGACATGATTCACCAGCGATACACTATCTGACGGCTTTAACAAACAGTCCGCACGACACGGTCTCGGATCATTCACCTGCGCAATGACTACAAAGAGCTGATGAGCACGATTGAAAAGTTCCTGCACGAGCACTTTGCGAGCCTGAGCGAGGATGCCAGCAGTGAGGCAGCATCGGGCTCGCTCGCAAACGGCACAGCTGGCTCTACGTCCATCCTGCCCGACTCGATTCCAGACGTGCTGGAGGCTCCATTTGCCAAAGTCAACACAGTCATCGACAACAGCCCGGCAGCCGAAGCGGGGCTCAAGGCTGGCGACCAGGTTCGCCGGTTTGGCTACGTCGACCACAGCAACCACGACAGCCTGCGGAGGGTTGGCGAGTGTGTGCAAGGCAATGAAGGGGTGAGTTACTTGATCGTGGCTTGTATAGAATTTGAACAACCAACGTTGACTAACAAAACAGCAACGCATTCTTGTCAAGATTGCGCGGAGCACGGGATCAGGGCTGGAAGAGCTGACAGTGAACCTGACACCACGTCGGGACTGGGGAGGGAGAGGACTGCTCGGCTGCCACATCCTTCCATTGTGAAAAGGTGGCGGCAAAAGAGAACAACGAGGAATCGAGCCCAGCGCAGATAGTGTAATAAAACGTCGTGTGCTTCTGCCGCTTGGTGACAGCCGAGCCGAGCAACCAAGCTTGACGCCCAACGTACAAGACAAGGGATGGCATATCATAGGAACCTGCACTTGATGCCCAGATGACAGCTCAGGACATATTGTGTAAAATAGACGATGTAGGAGCAAACTAAGGCCGCATTCCGTTTCACCGGCCTCGCCTGATATCACAGATCTTGCCTGACTCACTCTGCCTGGGCTTGATGTGTAATCGGGTTCCAGACCGATATGGAGCTGCAACGGCGTGCAATACTCAATATATACTAGCAATGCAACGATACCGTGGTCTGCTGGCAAAGGCCGCAAAAGGCTGCACAGGTGTTGGGCTCGTCCATCGCTGTGTCGATGTTGTCCACGTCGGGTTACTCTTGCAGCTGCCTGCAAACAGCTCTGTCTATCCGCCAATGATTGCACCCGTAGCATGCGCCTATGATGCCTGCTGTGCCTGCTGTGCCTGGGCCCTTCGGTACCTGTGGTGCTGTGGTGCCTGCCTGCGGTGCCTATCCTGCCCCTCTCTCCCACTGCATACGCTGACAAATTGCACACGTGACGCATCCTTGCGCGCCCCTCTTGCTCTCCTGCTCTAGAATAACCCCCCGCCTACCCGCCCGCCGCCTGTCGCCGCCCAACCTGGTTTTTGCACTAGTGTCGAAAAGCTGCCCGCCAAATCGGTTGGCGCCTGCGTGCTGGAGGAGCAACAGCACATAAAAATTAATGGCAAATACAAATGGCAAAATAGCAAAATAAACACATTAATAAAAAGAAATTCTTTCTCGCCCACTCCTCTCACTCTCCCTTTTCCCTCTCCTTCTCTCTTCTCCACGATACCATTCACAACGAACCCCTCTCCCTCTCTCTTCATCACCCACGCAAACCAGCATCGCGAAGGTAAGCCCAACAGAACAGTCCTCGCCACCGGCCATCCCATCCCCTGATCCCGTCTCCCTCTTCTCCATCCCATCTATATATACCCTTGCCCTCTTCCTGTACTCGTCGTCCCTGGTCTCGCCATCTCCCCGCCTTTTTTGTCTTTTGTTGTCTTCGCAAAAGGCCTGAAAACAGCCCTTCTTCGGACCAACGCGACCACCAAGGAACAAACCACAGACGAACCCAGCACGCATCCATCCTTTCACGAGACCGCCTACATCAGACGAAAACTTTACCTGGATTCATTAAGCTAACCATTGTCGCTCATTGCTCAGACTTTCGAGCCCTTCGCATTACGACTTTGCCTCCCTTCCCCGTTCGCATATCATTCACATCTGCAACCATGGCTGAGGCCGCTAGCAATGTGCCGACCTTCAAGCTGGTCCTTGTCGGTGACGGTGGTACTGGCAAGGTAAGACTCTCTTCTTATTCCTCTACATGTCCTCTCACGTTACGGCGACACCAGCAATCACTCGCCGTCGCATCTCCGAGTGACGACGTGCCCGACGATCGCCAGTCAACCGTATCTCAAGATGCCAAGGCAGCGTCTCGAGGAGGGCATACGTCAAGCTCTCGGATAAGCCACTATCGAATCCTCGAGTATGAAACTAACGTGCAATCCTTCATAGACCACTTTCGTCAAGCGCCATCTGACGGGCGAGTTCGAGAAGAAGTATATCGCCACCCTGGGTGTCGATGTCCACCCCCTGGGTTTCACCACGGTAAGCCGAAATCCACCTCAGCAAACCGACGTCAGACAGACAGACAACTAACTCTCTACTATAGAACTTCGGTCCCATCCAGTTCGATGTCTGGGATACCGCCGGTCAGGAGAAGTTCGGTGGCCTGCGTGACGGTTACTACATCAACGGCCAGTGCGGTATCATCATGTTCGACGTGACTTCCCGCATCACCTACAAGAACGTCCCCAACTGGCACCGTACGTGATCCCCTTTTCCGCTCTCTTCTCGTCTCTCGGGTATAGTGAACTAACACGCAATTACAGGTGACCTGGTCCGTGTCTGCGAGAACATCCCCATTGTTCTGTGCGGTAACAAGGTCGACGTCAAGGAGCGCAAGGTCAAGGCCAAGACCATCACCTTCCACCGCAAGAAGAACCTCCAGTACTACGACATCTCGGCCAAGTCCAACTACAACTTCGAGAAGCCCTTCCTGTGGCTCGGCCGCAAGCTGGTCGGCAATCCCAGCCTGGTACGTTATGCCATCATATATTTATATTCCATCCCTCTTTGGCTGCATCTAACATCAAGTAGGAGTTCGTTGCTGCCCCTGCCCTGGCTCCCCCCACCGCCCAGGTCGACGAGGCCCTGCTCGCCCAGTACCAGAAGGAGCTGGATGATGCTGCCAGCATGCCCCTGCCCCTCAACGACGAGGATGATGACGACCTGTAAACGGATCACCACCGCACTTATCGCCTTGTCTTTATCTCTTAGATCATTCATTGATTTCTCTTTATCTTTGTCTCTCTCTCCTTTTTAGACCCCTCCCTTCTGTCGCGTCGCCGGTCGCTCTTTTGGTCCAATGAAATGCATATGAGCAGCCCGCCGCCCTACGTTCGACATAACCCGACACCACGCATCTCTCTCGACCCAGCGATTACGTTTGCAATGATATGCTTGACGAATGGAGACGAAACTCTTTTTTTCGGCTACGCACGCTAAAACTCATGGAACCCTTTGGACGGATGAAAGCACTGGTGGTGGTAGTGGCGGTGACAGGCGAGGACGATAAGGAGGAGGAAATACTGAAGATCCGAGGGACGCGGAAGTACGAGGAACACTGAAAGAATTAAGAAGAATAACAGAACGGAACTTTTGCTTTGCTTTGCCTCGTTTTTATCCAGTTTGCACACGAATGACAGATTGGAAGAATGGATAGATAGATGACGTCCTCGAAAGATGTATGAAATAAAAGACGGAGACGATTGATTACACCAGCTGTATAGATACACACTAGTTCAGTTTCTTGCCTTGCGCTTTGTTTGCAGTGCCAGTGATGCAATCGAGTAGGATCAAAGACAAGGCTTGCGGGCAAGGCTGTGAGTAACATGACATCAGGTTGATTTACTGAGAGCTAGGAGAGCTTGGGTGACAACGCACACGACATCTGTACGCATAACACGGCTATTTTTACATGAATTATGAAAAGCACAGTCTGAAACAGCTGTTGGCAGTATGGTTGTGCACACATGGACGTCAGTTTTGCGTTTCTCCTCGCCTCTTCTTCTAGTATCGAGAAATCCAAACGCACAGCAGAAAGGCGGTGAAGGCCCATATGACGGTAGTGGGCTGGTGGCGGTCAGGCTTTTACAGTCTCCTGCGGGGCAGCTTGGGCAGTGTCTCTGGAGCTCCAGTGAAGCTAGAGCTTCGTTATGTACTGTGCATAAAGTCAATATACTGTTAATAATACTGTGTATGAATTAAGCTCAGCCTTGTTTTGTCGGGAGGAGTGAGAAATCAATGTACTAGGGCGTGGATAGCCTACCAGATCGTGAGGAATCCACAGTCTCCTTATTAGCCGTCTTTTGTGGGGATTCTTGTAGTAATTTTCGGGTATTCAGGGCTTGCCCACTTCTTTTTGTTGAGCCTAGAGATTAGGAGGTTTTCTCTTTAGAATATAATAATATATGTATTATATTTGATAATTATAAGCCCGGATGACGACTAGTTTCGTTAAAAGTTAATATATATTAAAATATATATAATAATTTATTTATAATAAAGTTACTTTATTATTATAAAGATTATAACGTCTCCGTCGATTAACGAAAACGCCGTATTACGTATAAATTACTTTAATTAAAAAGTATAATACGATTAATTATATATTATTATAATCTCTTTATCGCCCGTTAAAATAACCGTGGATCCCGAATCCGTAAAGTTAAATGGCGCACGGTATTCGGATTAAGAAGCTCTTTAAACGGCGTACGGCGAGCTACCGGTAAAACTTACTCGGCCATTTATTAAAAAACGGGAAACAGAGGTCCCAGAGGCGGTCCCCGATACTACCGGAGGTTTAATAATATGGTTTATTACGAGAGAGAGGTCGCTCCGTTTTTTAATTAACCCAACGATCCTCGTTTTATACCGAAAAGACTCGGCACGGTTCCGTAACTTAAATAAAGAGTATAAGGCGAGAGTTAAAAAGGTAAATCGAAACTATTTTCGTATTAATACCGTTATTAACTTTCGAGTTTACTTAATTACTTTTAAAAGGTTTATTAACGTGTTTATAATATTTCGCGAAAAACTTAAAGTTTTTATTTTAAATTATTAATTTAATCTCCGTACGTTAAAGACGTCGTATAAAAACGAGTATTTAAATTTAAAAAAAAGCTTTACGTAAAAGGGTATCGATACGTAATTAATTAAGTGGTCGGATATCGTCGTTAAATTAAATTAAGTTAAATTATATATCGCGAAAAATTATAAATATTTAAAAGAAATTATTATA